>CM077100.1:933247-1000241 GCA_039619505.1 Cimex hemipterus
CGTCTTTAAAACAGCAAATGTTGCTTTTGTGTTTTTCAAATGTATTTGTAAGAAAAAATAATTGCATCTCATAAAAGGTTAAATAAAATATTATACAATTTGTAATTTTTTTAAATTAAATGAAAAAAAATTGGACTCTTAAAAGTCATACGAAAATGAATTACAATATAAAAATTGAAGATTATTTTCCAAAATTCTTCATTTTTCGTTATTGTTCCCTTTTATGTAAGTAGATTGCTAAATAAATTTTAAAAACCATATTAAAATTAATTACAATTAAATTGAAAATTATATTAAAAAATTTGTTTTTTTCCCGTTATTGTTGACTTTTTAAAACTAATTTGTTTTTGTACGTTCATGAATATAATAATAAAAGATTTATAACACTTTTCCATCAAACGAACCCTTTTTAAATGCGAATTATCACTTTTGACGAAAATTAGTAAAATTAAAATTGAAAATTATATTAAATCTTTTTCAACATAGTTGCTTGTTTTAAATAAATTTTTCCTCTATTTTAAAGAATATAATAATCAAGGATTTATAGCTTTTTCCATCAAACGAAAATTTTTTAAAATAAATTTTTCTTCCGACATTTTTTTCCAAAATCACCGGCACCTTGAGGATTGATAATGATAATGATGACCTCTGCTGTTGCAACCCCTCGTAAAAAATAAAAATAAAATAAAAGAGGTATAACTTTCTTTAATCAATCGACCCCTTTTTAATGGCAAATTAACCTTTTCCATAACAAACTAGGGGCGTCAGTGGCCGTAACAGTTTAGGAGTTGACTCGGCGCTCATCACTGTAGGGTAAAGGTCCCGGGTTCGAATCCAGCAGCGGCCCTGCATTCGAACCAGACACACTTATAGATGGGCTTTGGCTCAAGAACACCTGTATCCTGGGGATTGACTTGCTTGGGTTGCGAGCATCCGTTTGAAAAAAAATTAACCCTTTCTTTAAAACAGTAAAACAGTTTGGAACAAAAATAATTGAATCTCTTAAAAGACCACACCAAAGTTAATTATAATTAAAATTAAAAACTATATAAAATGAAAAAAACTTTTGATTTGAGGTGTTTTTAAAATATTGGTCGCTTCAAAACGATATGAAAATTAATTACAATTTTTAAAAAAATTCTTCTTGTTTCGTTATTGTTGCTTTTTGGCAATTAAATTTTTCTCATGAATTAAAAAAAATTAATAATAAAGTATTTTTATTTTATATAGGTCTTATCCGTCAAATGAACACTTTTTAAATTCAAATTAACTTTTTTTAAATTGAAATGATCATTTTTTTAATTTCCTGATAACTACTTCTTAAAGCAGAAAAAAAACTCCTAAGACCTAGTATGAAATTAAAATTTGTAAATTGTATATTCGCGATATTTGTTTGAATATAAAACAATTTGACTCTTAGAAGACCATATGAAAATTAATTACAAATGGAATTTGAAATTATATAAAGATAAATTCAGGTTAACGGCTTTTTCATTTCAACCAAAACCTTACGTAAATAGATTAATTAATTGAAAAAAGTAATAGTCAGTAGTTGAAAAAGTCAATAGACCACTAAATACGATGGATTTAATAAGTAAAACGAAGCGTCATTTCATGAACAGCTAGCTTCCCATGGCCAATTCATAAATCGCTGAGAATCGAATCCTGATTACACATTTGAAAAATGGCAAAAAGGAGGGGAAATTCCAAAGGTGGGTTGGAGTGGGAAGTTGGCGTCCAAGTGGATCAAAGTCAGGATAGCTCAAGTGGTAGAGCAGCGGCGTGTTGAATCGAAGGTCGTGGGTTCGAATCCCGCTCGTGATGCTAGCTTTTTCATTTCAACCAAAAATATTACATAAATAGATTAATTTTCATTTCAACCAAAAATATTACATAAATAGATTAATTAATTGAAAATCCAATTTGATGATAAAATGGTTAATTTTTGAAAAAAGCTATATAACGGTTAAAGGAAGATAAAAAAAATCCGCAATTGCTCATATTTATCAAATTTAAAGACGAAATTTTTGTTTGTATGCTTAATTTTAAATTTTAATTATAATTAGTTTTTTATGGTCTTCTGAGAGGCATATTATTTTAACTAGTAAAATATAAATTACATAATACGTACAACTTAAGTATGAGAAAAGCCAACGAATTTGGATCGCAAATAATCGACGATCACCTTCGTTTTGGACCGAGAGTAGTCGAGGTGGAGAAAGTAATAAATTATTTCTGTTGGTCCAACCTTCTTCTCGTTCGTAAATAGCCCCGACGAACCTGTTAAGATTGAACGATAAAAAAGTTTAATTAGTACAATTTTTTTTTAGAAATGAAATCCAATGCAACACTTTCACCTGTTTATTGGGTAATGTGAAACAAATGTGTGACTGGGTATAATTTTTTTATTCCGTCGAAAAACAGGCCCTGCGTGAGGTGCATTCGATCCGAGCCGAGTGTAAGCCAAAAGAAACAAATACACCCGGGGTAATTACTATAATTAAAAATAATAGCTCGGGATATTACTGTTTATTTACGTAGCAATAAAGCCGGCCGGGCCTTAATGGCCTCGATCGGTATAATAGTCTTAAATACGGTCCACAATAATTTACCGGATTCGAAGTCGTACCAATTTGGTCGGGAAGGGAAAATAAAAACGAGATGAAGCGGCTGAAAGGAAACTCTAATCGATTAACGACGAAACGATCGTAGTTTGTTAATAATCCGTCGTTAAATACAAAAAAAAAAGAAGGGAAAAGTCAAGGATTGCCTTCGCGTCCATAAATCTTATCTGAAAACAAGTGTACCGAGGTAGCTAGTTGTTTATGATAAGAAGGTAGACAGATTCGAAATAGTCACCCATTGCATTGAATTTCACATCATCATTGGTGCAACGTGCACTCATTTTTAAGTTCTTTCTACACGGGCTTCTGGTAGGCATACTTTTCAAACTTAAGCGCTTCCTGCCCTCTCATTATTACCTTTTATTAGTACCTAACTGATCGCATCTTTCAGAGTGAGGTGCGGCAATGAATTCTCGGAAGTGAAAAAGATATAGGCCAGTGTACCGCAAGGTAGTATGCTTGGCCCTATCATTTATCATTTATACTGCTGGCCTACCCATACAGCCTGACACTACTACAATATCATCTCCAATGCGGACGACACCGCAATAATATCCTTTAACTCGAATCCTGTCCAAGCCACCTCCAATGTCCAAGTACACTTGAGCTTATCGAAGACTGGTGGAAAAATGGAGGACAAGACTGAACCAAGGAAAATGCACACAGGATACTTTTACACTGCAAAGCAATTTTCCCCTCCATTGTAGATCAACAATAAAGAGATTCCAGTTTCCACTCAAGTCAAATTCTTGGACAGACTATATCTCGACAGCAGACTGACGTGGAATCCCCACACAAGACTAAAAACCAATAACGTAATACCATCCTGGACTATTACGAAGACCGAAAAAGACTTTGACAACCAAGAAAAAGCTAATACTAATAATATGGACATATGGAGTGGAACTTTGATGTACTGCCAAGCCATCCAATATCCAGCCCATCCAGGCTTTCCAATCGAAAGTTCTTAGACAAATTGTTATTGTGTCACTAACCTCACTATACACAAATATGTCAACATTCCTTTTGTAAACGACTGATCAGGTCCAGATTTTACCGAAGGAACACCAGGTAGATTTTACATGCATGGACTTGTCACATCCCTTGGCTAGCGAGGTAGTGCAATACTAGCCAAGTTCAGAAGTGGCCTGAAAAAGGTGTGCTTTAAAAAGAGCAATTTTGTGGTTTCTAGCATAGCTTCTTGGCTAACCGGAGAGATAGAGAAGGCAGTCTATCTCAGGCTCCGGTTGACCGGTACCCTCCAGCAAAGGTATAAGTTGTTTGCAAACCACGACCGCCACGAATCCAACCTCATTTAGCAGAGCCGCTTGGGTGCTGCAGGCGGCCTGGGAGATCTTTCGAACTCCCTACTGATGCACTCGTTGTCTGAGGGGTGCGGGTTCAATAACCCAGGAATTTGCCAAAGCAGAGGGGGGAAGGCAACGAAAAAGGAAAGGGTAAGGAAGCATAGGGAAGGTAAGGGGAATTTGCCTCCATCATTAGTTACACTCAGATACCGGAGTTGATGGTAGGACTTGTCTAGACCCAAAGGGAAGATTACCCTATGGGGTGTACTGATCCAGGTCCAGAATCCAAGCCTTCCACACCAACCTTTCTAACCATCCTAACCATCCTGACAACCCGCCACGTCGCCTTAACCAACAGTAGCCTCGGGACATCCTTGGCACATAAGCATACATATAGAGCCAACAATGGCTGGCTCCTCAAAGCATCCTTTCTATCGGTGCAGTGCTGGCATTACAGCCAGTTTATGCCATGTAATACATTTGTGTAGTATACGGTAACAAATAAATTTAAATTTTTTAAAAAAGTTCTTTCCACATGGGGTTGAAGTTAGGTGTCCAAAGTAAAAAGAAAAAAACGAAGCCCATGTTCAGGGAGTTCGAAAGAGCATGTTCAGAGTTTCCCAGACACTTGACTCATAGTCCTACACGTTGTAATTCTAATAAACCAGAAAACAACACATGCTTTTTAATTTCAAATTAACTGTTTTTTATTTTAAAATTACCCTTTTTTAACTTACATTACCATTTGCTTATTTCAACTTATCTCTTTTTATTTTCACTTTAATCTTTTCATTAATAGTAAATTAAAGCTTTTTAATTTCAAATTTACATTTTTTAACATCAAATCAAACTTCTTTTGCTCTGAGTTTCCCTTCTTTCATTTCAATTCAATTTTTTACAGTTTAAAGTAACCCTTTCTTTAATTTCAAATTAAAACTTAATGTCAAATTAAGTTGTTTTACTGAAAAGAACCTTTTTTAACTTGAAATTAATTCTTTTTAATTTGATATTAACTCTTGTTTGACATTACAACAACCGTTTTTATATTTAAATTAACTCTGTCTTCAAAGCATTAAAACAAACAACAAACAAACTAAAAACAATGTAATATACGAAGTATAGGCGATTTTTGTATAAAATAAATTGTACTAAATAAATTAATTAGTTTATAATTGTGTATAAAATAAATTATATATAATAACAATAAATTATTAAATATAAAAATCTTTTATCTTCAAATTTCATTTTAATTTCAAATTAACATTTTTTTCTTTACTTCAAATTAACAACTTTTTAAAAATTCAAATTAGCATTTCTTAATTTCAAATTGATCTTGTTTTATTTTTTTAACATCACATGAACCTTTTTAAAATTGTAATAAACTGTTTTTACCTTCAAATTAACCCTCTTTAATTTCAAATTAATATTTTTTTACCTCAAACAAACCTTTTTTAATTTCGAATTAACATTTTTTAAATTCCAACATTACCCTTCATTTAACTTTAAATTAAGCCTGTTTAATTTAAAAGTAACGCTTTCTTTAACTGTAAGTTGACCATCTTTAATTTTAAATTAACCATTTATTTAAACCATAAAAAACTTAGGAGATAATAATATATACAAGCATGTAATGTAAAATTCTTTTTTAGTTTGGAGAGTAGTTAAAAAGGTTAATTTAAAATGAAAAACGCTAATTTAAAATTTAAAAATGGTTAATTTGAAAAAAAAGTAAAGCTTTTTCTAAGACACTCCGGAATCATATAAGAAAAATATCGCTTTCAAATTGAAAGTAATTCATGGGTGTATTTTACCCTCATTTCCAACCCCTTCTTATAGACGCCACCGATGGTTCCCGTCCGTTGTTTGCTGAACGTGACTAATTGGACCCATTATGATAGCATTTTGTGTCAAATGAGTGATTGTGGTTAATAATAAAAAAAAAGAATAGGGGAGAATTAATAGAATGCTCCTCTACGAGGGGTGAGCTAACAATTATTAGCTCGTATGGGGAGGGGGGGGTGGACCCCAATCGTAGCTGAACGCGGTTATACCCCTAATGTAACATCTTCACAGAGTCACACATGCCTAAGTCAACCGCACCATATTTTCGAAAGTTACTTATTTTGTCATATTCCACTATCGGTTTTTCGTCGTTTGGCTAGTGTTTGTTTTGACTAGACTTACTACTGCAAATGACAGTTACGCTGTGAACAAGAAGAGCCTTCAGGACTTCGCACAGATATTTTCCATGTTTTACAAATGTTTGAAAACTATATTCAATAAATAAAAATCACGGATTTAATATTATACATATTTCTTTTTTAAAGTGTATTTGCTGTTTTATATTAGTCATAATATACTTATTAGTCATAATATAGAAAGCTAGGAAAAGTAGCCAACCAAATTTCTCATTTTTATGTTGATTTATAGCGATTTTGACACAAAATCGTAGGATGAATGAAAAATGAATCATGAAATTAAAAAGGGTTAATTTGGAGTCAAACAAGGTTAGTTTGAAGTGAAAAAGGCCATTTTGAAGTTTAAAAAAAGTTAGCTAGAAATTAAAAAGGGTTAATTTGACGGAAAAAGCTATGCAATTTTACCTAATGACCGAGCGGCATACAAAAGAAGGCTAACAAATTATTTTTAATTTAAATTGAACTATTTCTAAATAGCTAAGGATTGGGCTGCTATGGAGCTGAAATAAGAGAAATCCAGCAGTACAACGGTTGAAAAAATGGACAATTTGAACAAAATTCAGAGGATTTACGGATTTTTAAATGGAACCACAAAAGTCAAGCAAAATCAAATTGCCCCTAGATGAACCATGCTTAAAACAAAACAGAATTGCATTACAAGGGTACAGTTGACCGTAAATGACAATTGGAAGGCGCTTCGTCTTTGGATATAAGCGTGAAGGCAAGACGCTGAAATACATGGGCTCTGTGGTATTCGAACTATGGTGATTTTGTTGTCTTGCCCAATGTCTCTCAGGGTGTAATACCATAACCTGATATTTACTGGCATCTCTTTCTCCTAATGTAAAAAGACAGACGTATGTACATAGTAAATCGGAAAAGGCAATGGGATAAGCATTATGAGGTATCAGCAGGGAGAGGCAAGATTGAAATACAGAGCTGCCAAGGTATCCGAACTAAGGTGATTTTGTGTTTTGCCTAATGGCTGATAGTACCTTGATGCAATCCCAAACTGGAATTTAATTGTGTGACTTACTAAGTGATTACCTTTCGTGTTTGCTGTTTAGCCTAGTAGGTGGTATTATGTTGATAAGGACATGAAATTCCGCCTATTTACGCCCTTGCACACCACGACCAATACTGGCCAATTGTGCCATTTCTAACATGGTATTGTACGATATGGTTATAAGGATACTAGGAAGCAGAGTTTGTACTCCCAAGGCACTGCACCATTCGGACTGAATGTATCTTCTTTGTTCCTTAATTACAATAGATTCCTTAGAAGTATCATGTCTTTGGCTGTCGTTGCCATAACTTGATTCCTTAAGATTTTTCATATGTAGGTCACATCTCCATTGAGCTGCAGATGGGATCATCGTTGTATATGCCCATGTTGTGTAGTTGTTTTCTCAGATGACAGTGTCCGGTTAGTAGTCCTATCACTATCCTCTGAGTTTAGCCCTGCCCAGTTGCAGCAGTTATTTTGCCAGGCTTGCTGAGGGTTCGTTATAAATTTACTATGTCTACCACTACTATATTTATACACTTCTTCTTTTTGTGTTATTTGGATCCATTCTGCGATAAAGTATTCTATGTTTTTGTTTTCCCGAATATAGATTCAGGACCTATATATGGTCTTGCAAATCCTCCTCTGGCCAGTCTTTCCCGTGAGCCAAAGTTCCACTGTGCCCTGGCACCCAAGATATCATCAAGTTGTGTTTCCCCAGGTTTTGGAGATTTGGGATACATTCACTGACTAATTTTGATGTAATTCTTTTACATACTAATACTTTAATGTCTCCTTGGCTATCATATCTTATTTGGATTTTTTGGTCAGTGTAACCTCTAAGATTTTCCAGAGCACAAGCATTGATGACATGTATTTCTACTTGAAAGACCGAAGTCTCGAGTCGAAAGACCTAATGAGTTTGATTGCTCATATTTTGGGCTTGTACAGAAAACGCCTGACCCGGTTCCTTCGTTGGTTTTGGAGCCATCCGTATACCATATCATTGTATCTGATGCTCTCCTGTGTTCTTCCTCTCCTCTATAATCTGTTGAGACTTTATAGGAAGTTGTAAAGATTGTTTCCGGGGCCATGTAGTCAGTCCCCATTGACGAGCATTGATGGCATGTATGAAGCTGCTTGAATGGCCGACGTGACTTCCCTAATTGGTTTGATTGTTTCATTTCCAACAAAATATCATTAAGGTTAAAATGTACGTCAAATACACAGTTTTCATAAAGACAGCTGTTTTCCATGAGTAGGAATCTCAACCTGCATAAGCCTTCGCTCTAACACAAGAGATCTTCCGCTACTACTCCTTCTACCTGGTAGTATCAACTACAGTCTATCACTCCAGACCTCGCTGTGGTCATTCAGCAAAACTACTATCATTTTAGTCCTAACAGTAGGGGTAGCAGTTTGTTAGTTTCTGCTACTGTCTTTTAATGAACTTTTTCGCATGCCTGTGGAGTGGAAACGTAAAGCCGCGAACTACCAGTCACCTTTTCCCGTATCTGACGTATTTTTTTCACACCGTCAGAGGTAAATCTTGGATTCGAATTGACACACTTCCTTTCCAATTTTTACCCCCGGCCATTAGCGTTTTTACATAAATTTCTTTTTCTTCTTTTTTTTCAGTGCCGAATTACTTTCGTAGGCGGCAGGGAAGGTCCGCAAAACCCATCTGCTCGCTCGACGCGATTGTTTTTCTCAACTAAAAAAACCTAATTAATTGAATGTAGACATAGGGTTAACAAGATATTACATGTATAACTAAAAACGGTTTGGATTTAAAAAAAAATTTATTCCGGAGAATATTAATAATAATAGAATAATTCATTAATCAAAGTCCTGTGGGTAAATAAGTAAACAATTTCACTATTTCGGTTTAGAACCCACATTTAAATAAAAGTTTAATAAATTCATTCTTTTCATTCCTTAATTATTTTATTTTTTAATCTTTCCACCTTATCAATCCGTCAACCACGTTTTTCTCCTTTCTCTGATTTGTAAATAACAGTTTAGAATCACGATAGTTTTTTCACTTTTTTTTTCAAAGTTCTCTCTACTAAAACGCTTATTTCACTGAAATTTACAAGTTTAGCATTGTTCACATATTATCGGAAATTTAACATGTTTTCAATGGCATAAACGGATTTGTCTAAAACGTTTCAGTTTTGGAGTTATCATTGTTTATTTGAAGAGAGGTCGTGAAATCTTAAAAAATCAGAAAAAGTTGGATCACTCCGAAACTGGCGATTCGGACCATAGTTAATTAGGACTTGGTTCTTTTTTGAATGTAGAATCTGCTGGCAAAGTTTGTAACACGAGTAATCTAACACCATATATATTTACACACACACACACACACACACACACATACATACATATAAATATATATATATCTTTGTAAATAAACATAAAAATTAGCTTGGTTCATTTTCCTAGCGTTCTATGCAGACTTGTACTACGTTTCAATTAATTTGACTTAAAATGACGGTACGTACAACGATCCTGGAGTACAACTGTAAACCCCGTATGAAATTTTGAAAGCGCCTTCCTGAGCTTCAATTTTTATAAATTGAAATGCTACCTATAAATAAAAGGTTATAGTTTTTATGCCATTATTGATCAATGGTGGAAAATTTAATTCATTTCTAAAATGGCGAAAATCGCTTTTAAAAGGGTTCAATCGGAAAAAGGTCTGTTCTTCAGATCTTGGGCCATGTCGTATGTGGTAAGTCGTCAATAAAACCGGTAATAAATCATAATAATTTTTATTACTAGAAAGATTTGTACTGGAATTTCCTTGGGATTTGGTTCACAAGTCACATGAATTTGTTTAAATATTTAATATTCTTCGTTTTTTAAATCCATTACATTTATATTTTATTTTCAATTACATTTCTTTTTAAATAGGTACAAAAATAATTTTACGTATGGCAATTCAACATTTAGCACGATTCATGAGAATATACATATATGTACATGTAAAATAGCGCCTTCCAATTTTCTTTTCCGGTCAACCGTATGTATACTTGTGCTTGTCTATTTACCTTGCGAAAAATGAATCCCATATGCACGAAGGTTCTGTCAGACATTAGGTAAAACAATAAAATCAATATAGTTTAGGTATCAGTACCATGTATTTCAACGTCTTGCCTCTCCTTGCTTATAACCCAAAAGTAGCGCCATTGTCTTTCCCCGTCAACTGTATGTTTACTTTTGCTTGTCTATTTACCTTGGGAGAAAAGTATCCCGGTAGATGCTAGTTACGTCCTGTTATATCAGCGTACCAAGGTCCGACCTTTATTTTGGCCTGTGGTCCTCATACATGGCAGAAGGATGAAAAGTCACGCCACATAGCCCTTTTGCGGCATAAAAAATTGCCAAAAACGCAGTTCCATCACGCAATGGCTTTAAGAATAAATCCTCGGAACAAGTACACTTGGATAACATGATGACCGATAACTAGACACAGAAGATTCCTGAGGTGGATGTATAGACTAGATTGAGCAGATACAAACCTGTACAGATATATGTGAGGAAGAAACAGCGAAACATGTCCCCTCTCGGTTAGCCTATGAAGGCAGAGCTGCCTACACATCGGAGATGACAAGCCAAGACTTGCGAACTTAACTTAACAAGACCAATATTGGTAGCAGTGCACAACTTAAGCTCATCTAAATCTTAGTAATCTAAACGTTGATTACGGATTACCTCAAGGAGTAGTTAAAATTTGTACGCAGTAAGGCAAGAACGTAGAATGTGAGATTTCATGCATGATATGTGTTTCCATGGTATAACTTAGGCCTATCCTGGTTGGATGACGCGTTTAGATTTCTGATTGTCTTTAGTGCTGGGTCTAAAAAAACCAAGATTTATTTTCTTCCAATTAAAAAAAAAGTAAAAAATTGGTAAATTAGGTTATTAATTGTTCAATCTCCTCTGGTCCTTTCTTTCAAACCGGGTCTATATTTTCCATTGCCATATGGTCCTCATCGCCGAAGCGTGCGTCTCTGCTAAATGCGGGCGCTGGCGAGGCCCGTAATTAAGGGGGAATGGACGACTCATCGAGGATCCGGGAGGTCTAGAAGGATAGGAAATGGGGCTTCGCTTTTCCGAAATGTTTTGCCCACTCTCCAACCCCTTTACAAGGATGAAGATTATTGCCTTATAATTGACCGCCAAATCATCGGCTCATTCTTGGTAGATCGCCTATTCACGGCTCAGCCCAAATAATTACAGGAGATTCCTGTTGGCACATTTTTCCATCGCTATTCACCTCCTCGAGGCCATTAAAAAATGATAATATACAAAGTCAGCGCATTTCGTTAGATTATCAATTTAATCGATTCGCGGCTGGAACAGCGTGTAACTAAATTAAGTACTTTTATTTAAAAAGGTTTCATCATTCTTCAGCGCGCGCCCTTACCAGTTATGACCCTTAACATATATCCCATCCACTTCAGATAATCAATAAAGTGCTCGCAATGAAAGATGGAAAATTGCCAAAGCAGTGTCGAATTTTAAGCATGTTGTAAACAATAACAAAACTGTAACCTCGGTGAACGAAAAATAATATCAACATTTAAAATTTAAAAACTATTGAACTCGAAAAATTAGCAAGGTATCTTCACCGTTTATCGATACACAGGAGCGAAGAACAAAATTATCAATACCCGAAAAATAACGATTCCTTAACTACGAAACCAAAACATCAATTCACTGAAAGGTTAAACAAAAATATCGAAAAGTATCGATATTCCGAAGTATAAAAACGACGGTATCGATATCTGAAGTGTCGAAAGGAAAGTGTCGATAACTAGAACCGACGAAAAAAATTATCGATACTCTGAACTATGGAAAACCAACATATCGATGCTCTGAAAAATCGAACAAAACTATTTCAACATCAAAGAACAATTATCGTTATCCTGAATTAGGAAATCAAAATTATCGACCAAATCTATCAATACCCTGAGTTATAGAAACAGAAGTATCCATAACCTTAAGCATCAATTAAAAGTATCGATATCACAGAATCACACAATACCCTGAACTATCCAGAGAAAAATATTGATATGCAGAAATATGGAAACCAAAGGATCGATGCACTTAAACAGTAAACAAAAATATCGATAGCTTCGACTATTGAATTGAATGCATCGATATCCAGAACTTTTAAAAGAAAACTACATTGAAGTATAACAGGTAAAACGAAAATACGGATTCCAAGAATTATTACAACACAAATATCGATACCTTGAAAAATCGCAACAAAAATTAAGGTAAAAAATTCAGTAAAGAGATTTTGGAAACTAAGATACATGTATTTGCTGGTTGTGGGTTGACCATATTAAAAACACAAAGGTGTTTTATTTAAGAATGACCCTTATGAACAACTGGTAGCATTAATAATGATTGCCCAAGGTAGAAGGGCAGACTGTCTTTTTCCAGTAAAAGAATATTTGTGAAAATTGCGTAATCTTTAAACATGAACCTTGTTAACGGACGGGAAAGGCAAATGAACCTACTCCCGCCTCGCTACCATCGGAGAATTCGCTATTCGTCTCTCCGGCGAAATAGGGGTGGAAAAACCTCAAGAAAAAACAATAAAAAGTTGATGGCCGATGTGTTTGTAACACTTGTAATTATGGAAGGCCCATCCATCTGTCATGAGAGCTAACTATGGAGTCGTTAAAGGAGCCACCTAGTCAAACGTACCAGCTGGCCCAATAATAGAACTTTTTGCCACCTCCCGGACCTCACTTACCTAATGACCGACTCGTTTTTCCTCTGACAAAGTGGAGCTCATTTTTATACCCGGGTAATTAATGTTGTCTCGGAACGAGATTTACTGTCGGGCTCGGCGGCGTTCTTTATGGTCTCACCTCTCGACTCGGCAACGACGGGCCACTTCATAAACGTCATCCGAGGTGACGGCTTACCGCCAATTAATTACACGTACGTTTTCAATTTCTAAAGCAACACGGTTCACACATACATGTTAGAAACACTTCTGAAAACACATTAGAATAATTAGACAATTCAATTAGTAATATACTTGTAAGGTTGGGCGTTTCCGATAAATTTGGTCTCTTACTTGGGGGTTTCGCGATATCATAGGGATATGGATAGGGATAAGAGAGGCGGGCCCAAGGTCTACTGCACCTCGACCAAATAGATCTATTGTCCTCCTCTGTTAATTATAACTCACTGGCCAGCTTCAGGCTATTAAACAACCTCCACTGCTTTGCCAGCGGTTCCTTGGTGTAGGATCTCGCTTGTGGTTTTTCTTGTCCTACTTGCAAGAACCTGCACCTTCATAGACATTAACAGAAACATAAAATGTGTTCTGAGGTCTCCACCTCTTCTTGGCAGTGTGTGCACAGTGTTTCTTCTGCCTGTACTCCTGGCCGGTGCATGTGCATGCATAAGTGGCAGTGCCCCGCCAGGAGTCCAACCAGAATCCCGGCTCGGTTGCGGTTGCCTTCTAGTAATTCTTATGTAAGTTTAGCGGATGGTCCTTCTATGAATCCCTTCGCGTGATTCATACCTGTGGTATTGTGCCACCAGGTGGTTTTGGCCCCATTAAGGATCCATTTTATGTTGAAACCTCTTTTCAGGCTGCTAGGCCGCAGTATGGTTCTGGGCCAGTAGAGTCCATGTTGGCTCACATTTTAGCCAACATGTCAACCTTTTCGTTGCCTCTGTGTCCCGAATGTGCCATGCCAGGATTAGGTCATTAGTGTCGCTGAGTTCCGTCAGGGCCTCCATGCATTTCCAAACACTCTTTCTCTTCGCCTCGCATGAAGCTAAGGCGCTGAGTGCTGCCTGGTTGTCAGAGAAATATCCATCTTCCGGGAATGTATTCCTAGCATTTTTATTTCTCTGGCACGTTGTTCAATCGCTATAATTTCGGAAGATTTCAGACTGGAAAACTATAGCATACTTGCCTAGGTTTACCGACTGTTCGGTCTTGGGGTCTCATCCCTTCTCGATATCATCAGTGGTTTATTGTTTTTCCATTGTGAGCTCTTTACACTGTTTCTCGAGTGGATCGTTTTAAAGTCGGCTATTGCGTTTGTTTGTTTATGTTCCATTACGTCTGTCAGTCAACCTGTTGGATGTTTTGAAATATCTTGGACGTATCACGTAACCGAGTGGAAAAAATTAATTTGATCTGTCAAGAATGTCATACGCCAAGGGACGTAGAGAGAATGACTTAGAATTATATATAATTAGTTTGATTAATGACGGCGATATGGTGGCATAACTCGAAGGAAAGGGCTTCCGAGAAGCCCGAGGCCGGACTTGATCAACGGGCAATAAAGATCGATCGGTGGCTCGGAGAGCACTTTTTTCATCCTCCGCTCGTCTCTTTTTATCCTTCGGCCGGGCGAAAAGGTGTCGGCAAATATGGCGGGCGAGGTGTTTTTTAATAAAAAATGGCGAGCCGATAAATAAGGCAGAAAGGAGATAAAAATATTTCCTCGGCCGCTGAAGAGAGTGATGAGAGGTCGGGAGGGGGGTGTCGGTTTAAGCCTGATTACAAGGTAGAATCCTTTCAGTGACGTCACCGGCCGACTATCAGCATTTAATCCAGTTGTCTGAGTGTGGAGAGAGCTGGTCGTACATCGGTCGGAGATCGGTGGAGGCGGAGATGGTATCTCCAGTGCCACTCCCTTCCGACACTCTTGTCCAAATGAGCCGCCGCGCTACCGTTTATCGCCCCGGCCCCAAGACCCGATTCCTCTCATCAAATATGCTTTAATGAACTCTTTTCCGCGTAGGCAATTAATTTTTAAAAATTACTTTACCCAGATACACGTGGAAGGAAGGACGGGGATTTAGCCCGGATTAAATTCGAGACCCGAAACTGCTACACTCGTTCAAGGCAACCAGATTTTCATCATGATCTTAATCATTTGCAATTTTATAACATGGAGGAGAACTGGCCGGTGATTTATCGAAATTATAAAACATACAAATGTAAATAAAGAAGTAGTATAAAGCGACGAGCCTGAATGTCATTACAGGTAGATAAATATTTGATTAAATTGTTTGATAATTTGTCGAGGTTTGCGCAATGTTAAACCTGTCGATTGTTCTATTGACGATCCTTGGTTTCCATCAACTTTGAACAATCTGAGTGAACTCGGATGGCAAAATATGACAAAGGCAAACCAATCAATATGGTAAATTCCCGAACGGAACTGCAAGTCCAGCTGCAACTCTTGGACTGTTAACCCGGGGAGATAAACTTGTTCGTGTCATTAAGACCAAATGGAGGCAGTCCGTGAATGGTCGGGGTGACAATACTTTTAAGTGGTCATCTATTGGTTTGGGAGATGTGCTTCTCGACTCTCTATGATGTCTTTATGGAAAGCGAAGTGTCTTAAGAAGAGTGATTTAAATATAGAAAACATTTCATAGGGAGGAAATCCTGGTATTGGTGGATCCGCGATCTATCGATTATTATGAGCAAAGGTGTAACGTTTCAAACAGTTTTGATTGTTTGTTTTCAAAACGCTTTCTCACACCGGCCTGTCGAAGATCTCGGAGACCAATTAAGGTTTTCAGCTTGTAAAATCACACATGAGGGCTTTCACATACTTTCCAACCTGTCGATAACTGACGTAATATTTGAGAATTGGGCTTGGGAACGAAGCGGGGAGTCGGACAGGCTAATCACCTTCTTAAATCTAGGTTTCAGGATTAAAAGCACAACAATCCACAACTACTGTAATTGGAACGGGACTTACTATAAGCAATTTGCCTCGGCGTTGACCTTAAAATTATTATGTAAACAACCGAGTAACGGAAGATTAATAGGCTAAGCCGACTAATTGCCATGAATTTTCCATTAAACGAACAAGATTTATGAACAGACCAAAATTCAACGCCACTTTCGTAAATTTTTTTGACACTTTTGTTTTTATAAAAAAATATAATCATGGCATACCGTTCTGCCAATGTAAAGACAATCACAAATTTTCAGTCGCCGAATTGGCAATGGCACTATTTTTGGGTATAAGCAGGGGAGACGCGGCGCTGAATTACAGGCTTCCCTGGTACTCAAACCTTGATGATTGTGCTGCTTTAGGAACTTTATGCAATCCCAAACTGAACGTTAGTTCTCAGCCCTACTAAACCTTGAAGCTTATCATATGCTAGGACTGGCACGATAGTAGGGCTGCTGACTGTAAACGATTCCAGAGGGACATGTCCTCTCGACTGAGAATCCTCATCCTTGGAAAGGAAAAACCATGGCCAAAAGGTTAGAAAATGATGTAGGTTGTACTGGATCAATAGTATATTCTTAGTCTTCAGAATATAAATTCAAATGTGTCAAAAATAAATTAGGTGTTTGTATAATATCTGCCTTGTAGATTATACGTGAGATAATCCTGGATCGGATCCTTGTAAAACACATTCCTTTCGACGTTAAGTGCTCTCACGGATTTGATAAATTGACTAAGTTCTCTCGGGCTAATTAGCCTTTGAAAATATGTGAAACTTCAACAGTTGATATGTTAAACCTAAAAAACTTAACTTCAAAACGATCTTGCAAACCTGCCTAGCTTGTAATCGCGATGAACTTACAAGCAGCGGAGGGTTAAAATTCATATCTTTACCAAGTTAGTGAACTTCTTTCAACAGTCAGCCATCATCTCGGGTCATCTCTGGCCAATCGTAACTTCACGGTTTCCCGTTTACACCATTTTCGATCCTTACAGTTCAAGGCCTGTTTGTTCATTTTAGAACGCATTGCGATATAAACTTACATACTTAATTTCTGCCGTCCACAGTGGAGTGTAGGGCGAGCACGAAGTCCTTCCATCCCTCTCTGTCACCGGCGGACTTGCCATTCCTGCTAAGAGCTGACGTTTCGTTCGCCTCGAGATGTTGTTCCTCCATAAATACATAATTGCTTTCCTAATCCTATTCTTAGAGGGCCGCGGTAGCTGAGTGGTTAGCGTGAGAGACTATCGACTAGTAGATCCCGCGGTCGCGAGTTCGATTCCCGCCGTCGCCTCTGGCCTTTTTTCACGATACCCTTCCCCCCCCCCCCAAAAAAAAAACGAATACGAAAAAAAGAATAATCCTACTCTTTACATCGACCTCAATAATACCTGCAAATTTTGACATCAAACTTCCTAGGTAGGATAAAGGCATTAATTGCTTCAAGGTGTCGTCTCCCAGCATCAGACGCCTGGCTAGGTGTTCCATAATTTTTCTCTTTTCCTTTGGTTTCGTTTGCATTTATTTTGAGCCTACCTCTTTGGCTGTAAGGTTTATGGCATTATTTTATTCCAGTCCTTTGCGTAAAGAAACAGATGTCGGCAAAATCAAGCTCATTCACAAATTCCCCATTGAATATCCCCGTTTCGTTCTTTCCAGGGATGCACGCACGAGTGTGTCCTGTACCAGGATGAAGAGGGTGGGTGACAAGATACACCCTTGCTTAACTCCACGTTGAACTGTTCTGAAAGCTTTCCTTGGACCGTATGACATTACTGTATTCTTCTTGCACACATTTAATCAGGTTGTTGGTCTTTGTGGGAATCTGTTTCGAAATGAGCCACACGGTTTTCTTGAACGTCGAGTCGGCCTTTTCAGAATCCATGAAGGTTAGATACCCCGGCCTATGCAGTAGACACTTTGCTCAACTACAAATACAAATGTGCTAAACAAATTTGTTTTCATTTCAATACTGCTTGCTCTTTCCTCAGTCACTTTACAACAGGTGTTTTAATTATTTTAAGCAGGATTTTAGTAACAAAATTGCCAATAGGGTAACACCCCTCCAGTTGTCGCAGTCGGTGGCATTTCTTCTTTTCGGGATGTTTACGATGAGACCTGTTTTCCATTCGAGGATACTGTTACACTCTTCTAGACTCGACTTAACATGGAAACACTTCAGATTAATAATTCTGGTTCGGCGAAAGGTTTCACGTTGTTGCTCTGGCCCAACGACAGCCTCTAACCGTCTCCCCAACTTTTCAGGAGACGATAAAACAATCCACCGATCAGCCATCCCTCTGCCTCCGCCACTGGACTCAACCGCCTTCCTACGTCTTCTGGGGACTCAAAGGCAGAGCAGTTCTACTTTTCCCTCGTCAGCAACTTCATTGGACTATCAGACATCTTCTTAGTCCTTCCTGAACTCGACATCACTTCCCTCCTAAATTCTTTCCTTCATAAAATGGAACCCCTGTTTACTCTTCTCATTAACCTATTAAATATCATTTGTTTTCCTCTGTAACGCTAATCGGTTGAACTATCACCGAAACGAACGTGACATATTATTACATGATAAACGCATTGACTTTGCTATAATGACAGAAACGCATTTTACAACCCGATCACAGTGTTACCAATTCTTGCTAATGTTGGCATTGCTTTAAAGCAACATTGGGCAAGAAAGGGAAAACTATAAACATTTACAAAATTTATGTTTGGCAAATATACACTCGATGCACTGGATTTCATTCATTCCACTCAATTGTGAACCTCTCTTTCCAGATCCCTGATATCAGATGGCACATCCCCACATTGCGATTAACCTTACAGACATTCACATCACAGCCATGTCCTATTGACTTTCGATGATAGAAGGCACATCTTAAGAACTTGGTTCATTTTATTAAACTCTCGAAACCTCTCTTCCGATAAAAGGACCCCATCCGGTTATCCGTTCTTCGAAGCAGTACAAAAGTACAAAAACTTACCTGTATGGTCCAAAACCGAAAATAGATTAAAAAGCCACTGCCTGCCATTTCCTTTTTGGTATCACATTGTTTTGAACGGTTTTCTCAATGTAAGAAATATCGCTTTGAATAAAAACAGGTGGTAGTAAAGGTAATAGCATGGCGTTCGCCTATTTGTACGCGCTTTTACATTAATGTGTAATAGCCTGAAAAACGAAGACCTTTTTATTTTCCTCCTACTTCAAACCGTAGCGCCTATTAAGGAAGTGGGTAAATATTCGCTTTATGGATTTGCCCATTGAGAACACGTGTTAAATTTGAAGCGTTGAGAAAATTAAGGTTGAATAATTCATTAGGAAAATATCTAGTAAAAGTCGAGTTGACGTGAGTCAGGCAATTACGAGAAAATAGTATGCCGCTATCCCCCCCCCCTACCATGAGTGTTAGTTCGATGATCACAACGTGTTAAATGTGCTACAAAGGAAGGATTTGTTCAAACAGAGTGCGAATTTTTTTGTAATGTCCCATGCGTGTCCGAGAACAATAAGTCTCCCGTACTCGAAAGAACATCATCAGAAACGGTCGTGAACATTGAAAGATCCATTACATTGTATCGTAATTACATAATTTCTCTTTATGCTCGCCGGTAGTGTGTAATTTAAATGTTTCACGAGTCTTAATGCGTCACAACATTAGCAAAGCTGTAAGAGAAATTCATCATGAACGACTAAAAGTTTTAAAATCAAAATATAATATTGACATTGCCAGTTGTAAAACCGTGAAAGCAGGGTTCATGAATGGTTCAAAAATCGGTTATCTCATTGTTGGGCAATTTGTAGCGGCTCTTTTGAAGGCATCTTCGAACGGTGGTTAAGATAAAAATCTCTTTTACGGGAAATCCGTGTACCTCGTGCTTTTAGCCGCGACAAAATAAGCCCTTGTATCATCGAATTTGACTCGCTTAGAACGGAAAGGCGATTATTTCGAGTGGAAGAGCGAAGAACGAGCATTTTACGAATCCTTTCGATCTTTATCTTCCTGCATACTGAACGACAGGAGGAACGCGTTAGCCAAACATCATTTTCCCATAATTAATAACTCGCCTCTTCTTTCTGACATTTTTTATTGCATTTTATAATTTTTTTTTTTAATTCATCCTTCCGCAAGTCTATGTATTATTGCTTATTCCGTCAAAAGAACAATTTTTAATTCTAAATAAAACCTTTTTATTTTTTTAATTTCAAATGAGCCCTTTTAATTTCAAATTAACTCTTTTAATTTCACATTACCCCTTCTTAATTTCAAGTTAACTCGTTTAATTTCGAATGAACCCTTTTTAACTTCAGATAACGTTTCTGATTTCGAATGAACCATTTTTAATTTCAAATGAATTCTTCTTAATTTTGAAAGAACCATTTTTAATTTCCAATTAACTCCTTTAATTTCAAAGTAACCATTTTTTTTTTTGAAATTTCAAATGAACCCTTTTTAATTTCCATCTAACTCTTTCTTTGAAATAAATTTAATTTAGCAGAGAGTCAGTAACCAGGTCAAGACGCTCAAATGTATGCAATTTAATACAAAATACGCGCGAAAGAAGAAAAGGAAAACACACACAGGGTTGGCGATGACCTCGGCTGTTTTTCTACTCAAAAATTTCCGGATTTAGATATATTATTAAAACAACTTAGGAGATGGAAGGAAACGAAATATTGTGAAGTGAAATTCCTGTATATTTGAAATTTTTGTTTAAATAAATATAAAATAATTGGATCCTCTTTGGAAATATTAAATGAAATATTAATTTAAATTAGAAATTATATTATACTAAATATAAAAATAAAGGATTCTTTAGTATGATAATTTAAAAAATGTAAGATGGTTTTCCACATAAAATAACACGTAAAAATCAATTACAACAAAATTAAAAGTTATATAAATCAGAAAAAATATTTCTTTTATTTTTGTGTAGAGATTAGTGACCGTTAACGGATAATTATTCAAATATCGTGAGATGCGGTCTGGACCGCATCTCACGATATTTGAATAATTTCTTTTATTATTTGAAGAATTTTTGTAAAACTTTAGGTATTTATTTTATAGACCAATAGCTGTAACAAATCTCGCATTAATACACTAATCATTTGGTTTTAATTAATTAATTTTAATTGATTAATTTTATTTCAATTTTAATTTATTTTCATGCGATATTATGTTAAAATTTTATAATAGCCTTTTTGTTAATGCACAATTATACAAGAATTCTATTTTACATGCTTACATGTTATTCATATTATCTCATAGGATTTTTAAAACTTTAAAGAAAGTTAAGTTTAAATTTTAAAAAGTTATGTTAAAATTAAAAAGTATTAATTTGATGAGAAAAAGCTTTAATATGAGAAATGATAGTCGAATAAAACTGGTTAATGAAAACTGAAAAAAAGTTTAACTTGAAGTCCAAATAACTATTTTATATTTAACAATATCACTAATTAATAGAAAACAATTTTGTTTTTGAATTAAATTTTGTAACACTTTTAATTATTTTCTGTGAAAATGTTGTTCAAACAATTTTACTTTAAATGCTTATATGGAATTTATATCATCTCCCTTCTTCAAAGTATTAAACTTAAAAGAAAGCATTATGTTCCAATTAAAAAGCGTTATGTCGAAATTAAAAAGGGCTAATGAGAACTGAAAAAAGGTTATCATAAAGTTCAAAATACCGATTATTTTATTATTAATAGAAGATAATTTTGGTTTAACCTACAATTAAAACGGGCAAATTTGAACTTAAAAAAGTTAATTCAAAGTTAAAAAGGGCTAATTTGGTGTTAAAACGTGTTAATTCGAAGTTAACAATGGTTAATTTGAAAATAAAAAGGGATAATTTAACGTTAAAAAGTTATTTTCATAGAAAAAAAGCTATATCATTATTGCTTTTATTATTTTTTTATTAGTATTATTTAACATTAGTTGTTACTTAAGTATTATTTTAATTGAAATCATTAAGGTTTTTAGTTGAGATAAAAAGTCGGTGTCCGGAGCGGGATTCGAACACACGGTTTTCGGCCTGTTTCTCCCCTACTCTACCACTTGAGCTATCGTGACTTCCATCCACTCGGGGATTAACTCCCCACCTTTTTGAATTTTCTTCACTTTTCTATCTCAATAGAAAACCTTAATTAATTTAATGATATTAATTGGTCATGCGGACCACGAAAACTGGTAAATATTTTAATTTTTTGTTAAATTAAACTACCAAGGAAATTTTTAAGATCTTTTTCAAGGTTTTGCTATGATGCAAGCGTCATAATGTTTTAAAATAATTTAATCGTAAATTCTTTAAATATTGGAACAACTAAGTACATGAAATAAAATCTTAATGTATTATTTTCCCCTGATGTAAGACTGTATACATATTGACCCTTTTAATTTACTTAGTTTTTTTATTTATCCCTATAAATATCTTAGTGCTGAGTAAATTTTATTAGAATTTAAATGGAGGGTCATTGGTTTTGATTTCACTCTTGTGGGTAGAATGGCCTTTAAATGGTTACAATTTATCAAGAAGGAACGTAAGAAAAAGCGAACTGTAGTTGTGTCAAAGAAAAGTGTCACAACAAATCAGCAAGAGTTACTCAAGATTTCCAACTAATTTTATACCAGAGGGTTCACACAAAGCATGGAAATGGTTAAAATGTCTAACGGTCTCAAAGGTGATAATGCAGGAATTTTTTGAATGTGTTGAGCAAGGTGTTTTTTCTATCTCGTTCTGTTTTCTCCAACGCGTCCTCCGTTGTGTTTCCCGCTTTGAAAAGTGTTTCTTCCAGAGACTACTATGGCCTCACGTACAGATGTAAAAGGGGCCAATCAACTCCGTTTACAATGGTCGGAAAGTGAAAAACTTAAAGGGAAATAGGACAAAAAATGGAATTGTGAGCGGGCAGGGAAAAAAAAACCTTTTACATTCCATGGGCTGACTGACAAAACTGTCGCCGCCGAGGATTTAGTCCCATTACGAAATGTTGGCTTTCCGCTGAATCAGCTCACGTTTCACACTTCATCAAATTATCGGCACCTGGGGCGAAAAAGGACGAACTGTGGAGAGACTTGTCATCGATTTTGAACTGTAACGTTTCATTTTGGTGTGGGTAGCCTCGCTGGTTTGATCTGAGGCATGTTTCGGCTTCCATCCTTCTTCAGTGTTAGGTGAAAAGCTTAGTGTGGCAATGCACAACATTGAGCTGACTTCACCCAATCGGGTTTTGACCGTCAGAGATCAGCCCTTGGGCCTATTTCTGAGAATGTATTTACAAGCGTAAACGAGTGTGTAGTACAAAAGCGCGTGGTAAATGGCGACGTTTCGTTGATTCTTGGTTTTATTTTGTGGAACCACGAGAAATTTACGTCTTGAAAAGTTTCAGTTAGAGGAGGAAAACCGATTTAGGTGATCTGTATTTCCCAGCGGGCCTTAAAGCCTTTGTTATACAAATTTTCTCAAAAAGATAAAGGTTTCCTTAAAGAATTCCTGTCCTATAATGACATTTTTTAATGAAACATAGAAAGGATTTGAAACAGAAATTATTAAAACGGAATGGCCTCCTGAACAGCTCACTGATTGTGGTTTTAAACAATTTAGAAGAGAAACATCATCGAAAACGGTTCAGTCTGAAATTTTTTCATGACCTTATGTTTATCCTTTCAAAACCCGTTTGTAAATATGTCAGGTTCGAGCGCAGGGCCGCTTCACCTTACAGTGATGAGCGTCGTGTCAACGCCTAAACCGTTGCAGCCACCGACGCCCCCTCTTGGTATGTACTTAATAGAAAATTTTATATAGATTTTGTAAAAAGTGAATAAAATGGGAAATGTCTAGGACATGATACATGGTTGTGACAGAGAACTTAAATATATTTAGAATTTATGATAATTTGGCCCAAAGACAGTGGTGAAAAATTATTATCACAACCACAAGTAATTTATAGACTCTCAATTGTACGTGACTATAAATGTGAATTTTTCATTTCTCGAAATATTCTCACTGTCCCTTTTAAGAATGTCAGGATTATCTATAGCTTTTTTCCGTCAAATTATCCCATTTTAATTTCAAATTAACCGTTTTTAACTACAATTTTGCACTTTTTAATTTCATATGAACCATTTCATCAAAACAATAGAAAAAACTTTGAAGATGGTGTGAAATGCAAGGGTGTAAAGTAAAATCGTGCAATTACAAAAAATTAAATGTAAGACAATTAGGTCTTACAAGACCATGCACAAATTAACTGCAATAAAATTAAAATTTACATGCGATTAAATGGAAAAACAAAACCCTCTTCTTTTAATTTGATAAATAATAAAATAAATTATGTAAAGTTAAGTATTTTTTAATAAAGCAATAAAGGATTCTTATATTATATAACGGTAAAATATTTCTTGGGGGCGTCGGTGGCAGCAACGGTAGGCGTAGACATGGTGCTTGTAAGGCAAAGATCGGGTGTTCGAATCTAGCAACTCTGCATGATATTCTTACACATGGGCTTTTTTTAAACCCTGGGGGTTTATACAACCTCTTAGTTGAAACTGCAAAATATAAATATATTTCATACAAAACGAAGTATCCTTTGTAGAAATTCGTGTGAATTTTTAGGTAATTAAAAACTTTAATTTGCAGTTAAAAAAGATTAATTACGAATTAAAAGGCTCAATTTTACATAAATAAGGTTTTTGTATTTAATTTTATATATTTTTTAAAATTTTAATTGTAAAATTAAATGAAAATTGTAATTCATTTTCACATGGTTTTCTAAGAGCTTTTCTTTTTTTAACGTTGGCATTAATTTATTTTACTTGCTTCCATTTCATGCCATCTCCAATTTTTCATTGTCGTAAAGAAAACTTTAATTTATAATTAGAAAAAGGAAAAAACTTGTAGTTCAAAAAGGTTCATTACGAATTAAAAGGCTAAATTTTGTTACTAATATGTTATTAATTAATTGTAATTAATTTTCATTGATCTTTTAAGAACACAATTATTTTAAGTTAAAATTCGCAAATATATAGGAATATTACTTTGCATGCTTTTTATACAATCTCGTAAATATTTTTAACGTTTTAAAGAAACGGGGTAATTGGAAATAAAATTGAATGATAGATGTATTCTGCGTTAACTGTTTCGTTGGAACGTATTTATTAGAGTGAATGTTTGTGTAATACCAGAGCGTCCAGTGGGATGCAATCGGCAATAAACGTTGTGGCTGCCACAGCTGAGGAAACCGGGTTCACTTTTCCTCTTTGAAAACGGTGTGTGTTCACTTTTGCAGATTGAGGAGGGCTCATAGCCCCCCTCAACTCTGCCTGAGAGGCACGCCTGTGAAGTACGTGGAGAAGTTGCGGTTCTTCGGACTCCTGTTTGATGAGATGATGAGAAGTTGAGATGGCAAGAAGGCCTTCTTTAAGAAGGCATCGACGCCGTAGAGGTCCAGAGCAGGAAAACCCTCTCACTGTTGAGATTTGTTGGTCATTATAGGTGGGGAGCTGACAGGGAAATTTTGCACAAAATGTTTGACTCGCTGCTTTGTTTATCTTTTATGTAAAAAATAAACTTTATGGATTATAGGATCTTTTATGGATGTATGGCTTTTTTTTTTTTTTTTTTTTTTTTTTTTTAACCCTGACCTCCGCTCGGACAACCTGGGCGCTGCGAGGAGCCGAAAACGGCTTAAGGTGCGGCGTCCCAGGGGACTTCGGCGCGGGGATACCAGGGTTTATTTATTTATTTATTTTTTATTAATTTTTTTTACTACATACTCCGTACTTTCTGACTCCAACGTTCGAACAGCTTCCGTCTATAATCAAAAAGCAAGACAAAGCAAGCCTAAGAAACTGTAAGGAGCCAACTACGGCTTTAGGCGCAGTTACAAAGAAAGAAGGCAAGACGGATGCATGGCTTATGCCTCAGCCCGAAAAACGCTCCTGAGAAAGCTCGACAGGCTCTATTATCAGGGTCTCAGAGTAATTTCAGGGGTGTTCAGGACCAGCCCCTTGGCCAGTCTGTGCTGCGAGCTGGGGGTCCGAACTTCGGAGAGAGCAACCCACCCTCGGTTACGTGGCCGGGTTCTTGGCCAAGCCGGAGCACCCCCTAGCTGTGAAGATCCCCCTGTACAGGGAAGTTTACGAACGAGTCGTAAGCCCCAGCAAAAAAAAAAAAATACAAGAGTGTCCATGGAGGAATTCCAAGTACCTATTTACTCTTAATTACACTAGTAATTCTGTAACGAGCGATGGAAGGAGTTCAAGTAGTCCATTTGTTCAAGAAGAAGTGAGGGTTGACTTTTAGGTTACAAATGGAGTGAAATGACCTAGTTTTCGATAGCGCATAAATGACATAAAATTTGTCAAAATGTTACGTTAAAGATCCTGGTGTATATTGTGAACGTTCATGCTTCATGGGCACAAAACAAACTAAACCTAGAGTTCTAAAGTAGGAAAATAAATTCTTTTTAAGGATTCCAAAGAAGGATGCTTTATTTTACCATCAAAATAAATTATTAATTTCTTCGTACAACTCTTCGGTTTATATTTGTTCAATAATAGTTCGAAGGAAAGTTCTCATTATACGTTTTGTATCTGATTACATTCATATTTAAATTTCTCAGACAAAAACAAATCCGACTTAATGGACGGAGCACCCTTCGGGTTATGCCATCAAATATCGATAATTTACATTATTTAGACATTGGATTAAAAACAAAGAAATAAAAAAGTACACGATTATAATGGGGATGGGGGCCGAGTCGGGCCTATTAGTCTTATCTCGTTCCCGCCTGTTATTGATTGTATTGGCTTTTGTATTTGAACTCGAAGACGATAAAATACACAATTAGCAAATAGATGAGGGATAATTTATATGTAAAGGCCTAATATCAAGTAATTGGTGGACCGAAAACTCTATAAATCTCGAACGGATAATACGCTGAACAAAGACGTCCATTGAAAATGGACTTTGTGGGGCTTATCTATCGGACACGGAAATCTTTTCCATTCATTGCTCAGATGACCAGATAAAAAACATTCATAAATATTATTCAATAGTCAATATTGCCGGATACAATGATTTATGGCGTGGCGTACTTTCTGTTTATCGTAGATAATCACCTACTATTGGGATCCCTAGGCCAATCCCTTTGTCAGTCTATGAATAAGTTCTAACAATTTCCATATTTTTTCTCTCTTTTTAAATCGATTTTTGTTTTGAAATATTTTTTTTTTAAACTTCAAAATATAATGTGCCGATTCTAACAGGAATAAAATAACTGCTCACTTTATCAACAAAATGTTTTAAAAAGGAGATTAATTTGGAATTGTGTGCCGTTTTAACAGTTTGTTGTAGATGTTGTTGAGGCAAAATATTTTTATCAGTTGTGAGGATTAAGAATCATGAATTAATAGGTACGAGAAAGCAGGACGTCAAAGGAAGACTTTCCTTCATAATCCTAACTCATGTAATTTAGAATTAATAAGGGTCAATTTGAAATTTAAAAAGTTAATTTGATAGGAAAAAGGTTTAATTTAAAGTTAAAAAAGTTAATCTGACGGAAGATGGGTTACTTTTTATGTAGAAAAGAGTTTATTTAACGGAAAAGAATTAATTTCAAGTTAAAAATAATTAATTTGAGCAAAAAGAATTAATTTGAAGTTTAAAAAGTTAATCTGGCGGGAAAAGGGTAAATGTGAAGGAAAATATTTAAAAAGACGAATAAAAAGGTACGTTAAATTAACAAAGAAAACATTGGGCATGGAAAGATGGAAAACAAAGAAACAGAGGATGGCGAAAAGGTTTGACAGAAGAAAAAAGACGATGATAAAAATGCATGCACAAGGAAAGGGGACGATGAAAAATGGACACAAAAAGAAGTTAAATATGGTTAGTGCAGAGAGGGCGAGAGAAAGTAATAAAGAAAGTGTTAGGCGTAGAAAGGAGGAAAGACAGAAAACAAACAGAAAATTGGAAAAAAGTTTGACAGAAGAAAAGAGAGGTTAATAAAAATGTATGTGCAAAAAAAGGAGACGATACTTTATTAGGCTTATTAATTAAAATTTAACAGAAAATAGGTATAAGCAGGGTTTGAATATCGTTCAATGACAAGCTGTAGTCAAGAAGTTTATGTCCTAAGATAACTGGTATCAAAGGTTAAACTCTTTGCCATGTGCGTCTTGTATATCAAAAGGCGTAATTACTTTACGACTGTCGTTCGTATTAGCACGGCTTGCCTCCAATCTACTCGTATATGGTCGAGAAAATGCGATTCCTCCGTTCTTAGATAATATGCCCTCCTAATGATGGAATGATTTTACTTTTAATTCCGGCTGCTCCCTGTCAACGATTTGCCACGCCGCGTGGCTTCCCGGCTGTGAAGGATTAGCCGCCCATCGAAATGGCCCCCATTACAAATACATTACTCCTTTTCTGCTGAAACGGCCCTTCCTGGAAGTTTTTGGAAAGTCCAACATCACCAGTTGCCCGACGTCTAATTGTTTCCTTTTGTCTACATAAAAATTTCCGACCTGTCATTTATAACGCAAAGTTAAAGCAGTCACTCAGCTGCTAACCTTTTTTCAATGAACTTATGAAAAATAATAAAAATTAAATAATTTAGGAAGAGACAGAAATATAAATACTTTTATCCATCAGATTAATCATTTTTAATTACAAAGGAGTTCTTTAAATCATTAGAAAACATAGCAGATGGTATGAAATACAAGCATGCAAATTGGAATTCTTGTTTGTTTGAGATTTGTTTTTTATTTAAACCAATTGTTTTCTTAGATCGTATCAAAATTAATTTAAATTATTTTATAAATTAATATTGGGTCTTTAGGGACCGTTAGCTAATGATTATTCGGTCTGGTGTGAACTAGGTTTTAGAAAAACAATTTCTTAAAAAACGGTTAATATTACATTTAAAAAAATACAATTTGATGTTAAAACGGTTGAGGTGTCAGTCTTGTCTGCCGTGGGCGCTTGCAACACTACACACAAGAATAACACATCTGCACGGAAAACAAACAATTTGAGCCGTGTAGATGGTCTCAATGAAGACAGAAACGTTTCTAAAACCTACCTGATCTCCAAATAATTTATGAATTAAATTAATTTATTTATAATTTATTTATTTATGTGATCATTAATTATAAACACGTTTGAACATCAAATTGTATTTTTTTAAATGTAATATTAACCGTTTTTTAACTTCAAATTAATCCTTTTTAATTGCAAATGATCCCTTAGTTAGAGTAAACAACTTAGCAGATGGTATGAAATATGTATAAGAATGTAAAATAAAATTCCTATTTGTACGAATATTTGTTTATAATAGGGTTTAAAAAATACATATGAAAATTAATTACGATAAAAATTATGAACTAATAAATTATTAACTACAAAAAAACCATTTTAACTTCAAACTTGTACTTTTTCATTTCAAATTAACCTTTTTTAAAATTTCACATCAACACTTTTTAACTTCGAATTAACTGCTTAGCTAAATCAACCAACAGAACCATGATACTGCTGATCAGCTGATGCTGCACCGCCTGGGACTTATGCCTAATTACAATTTCATCCATTGTTAACAAAGCAAACTCTTACTTTTTTTAATATAAATTAAGAATAATTAAATCGGCTCTGGACATTAAGAGGACTTTGCACTAGCTGGGCATTCGACAGCTTTGCACAGGGTCAGTCGGTGTCCCATTGAGTAAGGTTGGTGAGAGTTATTTACAAGATAAATATTGTATGTTTTTGGTATATCAAAGTTTTGCCTATATGTTAATGGAGTTGTGTTTTATTTCTTTTATTACGGATATGCTACAAACTCCGTTCAAAACGTATCGATCTTATTTTCATCAAGGCCAAATCCTGTCCGTAATACAACCGAAATCTAAATAAAGAATAACAAATTATCATTAAGACTGTTTCAAGACATTCCTAAAATGTGGGAAAAATTTAATCACCGTTGAAACTTCCTGTTTTTAAAATTTTCGTTTTCAACAAATTTTGTTTCCCCTGAATATAAAAAAATCTGATGACATCTGGTTAAAGGATTCACTGAATTTGGAAACGGGGTGGCCGACCCGTCTTGGCCTAAATTAGCCCAGTTCAGCGATTTTATTAGTAATTGTACATTAGTGAAAACATTCCTATTGTACTCCAACCACTGCGTGTGTTGTGACGTAGGTTTCAGAAAAACATTTTCTTTATCGTGCCGACGTTTCGATCTTTAGCGACATCATCATCAGGGCCTGGGATTTATAAACATTGTTTAAATTTTATAAATACATGTAGGATGTGGCAAAAAATAATTGTATACAATGCTAGAAAATTTTTAGATTAAAACAAAAATAAATGTATACAATACTAGAATATTTTGGATTCATTCAAAGTATTTGTACTCACTCAGTGTTTGTTTTCTGTGTAGACGTGTCATTCTTTTGTTGGAACATTGGATTTTGAAGAGGTGGGGAAGGAAGTTGGAACAGAAAACGTGTCTATGTGAGAAGTAGGCTTCTTTGAGGTGAGCTTTTCCTACTGTTTAAAATCTCTGGACGGATGACCAATTGAAAACAAACGAAATCTGCGAATTAACGTCGGGCGTTTTCCCGTTTAATCGCGTGAGACGACTTTCTAGGACAAAAGGAAATCGTTAAAATGTGAAATGGGGGTAATTGAATTACTCAAAACCGGCGGCGCTAATCCGAAATGGAAATCGCTTTTGCCAAATCGCCTTACGTGTTGGTTTTTCCACACACGGCCGTTCAATTACTTAATGTGTCCGCGATTACGGCAACGTCGCTGGAAAAAAAAGTGTTTACAGTCCTTTGCATAATGCTCCAATTATCCGGGTTAATGGATTATTACGAGAACGCTTATATCTGCCATACGATTGATTAACGGCAATTTTCTCCTATTTATTAATTCAACTAAACTCTTTCTAGATCGAAGGCGTTGAATGTACTGGGATTTGCGGCGGTGAGGTGTTCCTCATAAATTTCTGCGATTTTGCTCTCTCTTTCAAACTGCTCATGGTAGATTTTGGCAGTAACTTGTAGATTATTCAATCCGAAGCGTCCGATGCCCTTTCAACATTAGGCGTTGGTCCCAGGTTATTGTTAGGTCAATAGAACCCAAGGTACCGTGGAATATTCGATGAGGGTAAATGTCTTCGATTATCCGAAAAATAATCCAAGTTTTCATCCTTTCTTCAAAATATCTCTCTATAGAGAGTGTTCGGCTGCTGGTGTTACAAACTTTGACCTTAGATTCTACATTGAAAATGGAACTAAAAAGTCTTAATTAACTATGTGTATGGCCCGAGTTTCAACAGTTTCGGAGTTATTTATTTTTTCTCAATTTTTAATTATTCACGAACTTTCTTCGAATAAACAATGATGACTCCAGAATTTCCGATAAGATGTGACAAATACTAAACTTGGAAACGTTCGCGAAATAAGTGTTTTAGTAGCGAGAACTTTGAAAAATAATTTTTTGTTCAATTCACTAGTTTCCGTGGCCCGCTCGACCAATTAATATCTTCCAATTAATTGAGGTTTTTAGTTGTGCTAAAAAAAGTCAGTGTCACGAACGGGCTTCGAACCCACGATCTTCGGCTAGACACGCCGCTACTCTACCACTTGAAAGAACCAAGTATCCAACCGAAGGTCGTGGGTTCGAATCCCGCTCGTGACACTGACTTTTTTATTTCAACTAAAAACTTTAATTAATTTTTGTTCAATGTTGAATAATTCACTGTGGTGATTCTAAACTACTATTTCCAAACCTAGAGACCAGATTTCAAAACCGATACTCCATTTAATATCCTCTTTAGTGGTAAAATTGCTTTTTTAATTACCTTCTTCAAAGATGAAGAAATTGATTATGGAAATGTAAAAACTGTGGTTGACGGATGGTAAAGGTGGAAAATTTAAAAAAAATGTTAAAACCTAAGGAAATTTTGAATGAATTTATTAAACGTTTTTTTTAATTTGGGTTCGAAATTAAAATTGTGCAATGTTTAATTATTTACCAACATTATTCCATGAAAAAAGTTTTACGATTCAAAACGTTTTTAGTTCATTCATTCAAAATTTTCCTCCGTTTCAACATTTTTTTATTTACCTCTTCTTAAATGTGCCGGTCTTTTAGCTTTGTGATCCTCATCCAATTAAATTTTTTGTTCACCTCAGAATAATTTCTTAAATTGGGAATAATTCAGTCCTTGAGTTCTCAACTCGGATTTTCGTATAATTTCGTTTTACGTGTTTAAAGTGGGAACGGTGCCCAAAAACCTAGAAGCATTACTGAAGTCTGGGGAGATGGCAGCATGAATGTAAGCACGATATAGTTTAAAAAATTTCGAGAGGCAGACTTTAGCGTTGAAAATACAGAATAGTGGAATGGTATTTTGATGATGTGCTGCGTGCTTTTGCCGATAAAATCCCGGAACAACTGACCGAAAACTGGTAGAGAATCTTTCACTTCAATTCCACCACCTTCAGTTGGAAAGATGAAAAAGCTCGAAATTTAGGCTCCTCGTACATTCATGAAAGTCAACCTATAACCGCCAAAATTTATTTGCCGAAACAAAAATGAACCTTTTCTGTATAGAATTGTTACTTGGGTTGAAAAGCGGGTTCCCTACGATAACAGCGGACGTTCTGGACAGAGGCTCGACTAAGCAGAAACAGCATCATATTTTATAAAACCACTCAGCTCATGAAAAAGGTGTGAACTCTGTGGTGAGCTTTACTTGGGCTGATCTAACACAGCTCATGGAATCCTGGCGAATCAATCGACGTGTATTGCTCTCAAATGGAAGCAATGCACTAGAAATTGGCGTCATTGAAGCCATCTTTGGTCAATCGGCCGATTCAGTGCTCATGTGACAACACGAAAACTGTTGGGTCTTGGTTTTGAGGTTCTGCCTCATCCTCCCTATTCTCCAGGCGTCTCGACACCGATTACAATTTTTTCAGACAACTGGACAATTAAAAGTTTATCGATCAAAAGTCGTTAGAAAATGCGTTTATAGAATTTGTTAATAATAACGACAGGTTCAGAGTGTATAGAGAAGTTGCCATCAATTTGGGAGAAGTTATTTTAATTAATAAAACATTGGTCACAATAATTTATCTTATAACAATAAACCTGCATTATTTTACGAGCAACCCAATAAATGGTGGCGTTTGTTTTCATGGAAATGGGTGGAGGTGTAATCGTAAATCTGAGGGACAAAGAAGATTGGTCCGAGAACTTCGTTCTGCGGCACCCCCGGTGTATTCCTTTTTGTATGGCATATTATATTATATAAATGAAGAAAGAATGAAAATGGACTGGTCGTCGAGGACAAAGCATAAATTATGCCATCCGTCTGGTTCGTGTTTTAATGAAGACTGCCCCCCCCTCACCGCGCGTCTAATAACCATGCATCATTCGAAACGCATTCCTCACACAACAGTAGCATCATCGGATGACATTAAAGTTCTAAAAAGCCCGCTTGGAAAAACGCCACCTTGACTTCTCTCAATTAAGCCGCTATTAATTAAAAAGTGAATTAAAGAGTCATTACGGATGGACAAAGTGGCCATTAGAAATTCTGGACTCCTGTCATAAAGCATTCTCGAGTCATATATATCTAGGTTGTCCTTTTTTTCCTCCCCTGGGGGCATCTATACATTTGTCTCATATCAAAATTGTTTTGCTTTTATCACAAATTAACCGAGTCGAGATTCACATTTAATTTTTTTTTTTTTCAACTTCCCAACACCAACCGTAAATACCTTTTATATTGGATCTAGTTAAGGGCTTAAACGAGAATCTGTTTATCCCCCTCCCCTCAGCCCCGAGCTTCGTAATTTACTATTTCTAAATCACTACCTTAAAGAGTATAATTTACCGTTTGTAATATCCGCCCTAATTTATTCGGAAATCTTATTTCCCTATTATAAAATTTGAGTTGTAGACCGACAGGGGAGATTTTCGGAGTCGTTAGAACCTTTTTACTTGACTGGATAAAAAAAGAAAGAGAAAAAAAGGGCTTTCGATATTAATTTATTGGCCGTTTCTAATTTTATTTACTGGAAAAATCTCGTAGCCTCGACAAGCCGTCGATAATCTGAACGTGTAAAATTAGACAAGGGGAGGCTAAAGATAATATTTTATCCTACGTCGTTACAGCGTACAGCAAAGCGAGACAAAACAAAAATGAAAACAGTAAAAGTACAGCAGTGCAAGCCACATTTAATGCCAAATATTATACATTCTGTGAGATCCGGCTTTTCATAGAAATTTGACCTTTATAGTACACACACTATTTTAAAAACATTTTGGAGAAAAATGCGCCGAAAAGTGAAAAAGTAGGCATTTTTTATTTAGTTGTTCGACGAGAAACGAAAGAACCATTTTTCAATTCTGTTTATTTCAAAATCTGTTCAAATCCATTACAACCAGTTTTTTCCACATTGGTTCATGTGAGTATACTTCGAACTCGTACCTAGGGATTTTCAAAATAGCGAATCGTTCATTTGTAGAAACAATTATAAGTCATGATAAATTTTCTTTATTTAAATAAAACAATTTATTTCTCCACTTTTAAGTGTATTTTTTTCAAAATGGCACCCTACTATTGCAAAAATGAAAAAAGAATCGGTTCAATACGATGAAGAGTCCTCGTCATGAAAAGTGTACCGAAAGGTAAATAAGGAAAATGATTATTATTACTTATTTAATTATTATTATTTAATGATTATTATAATTGATTGTTTATTATTATTGATATTGAAAATGATTTTTCATTTAGTTGTCCAATGATAAGCCAAAAAGAGGCCATATTTTTGTACTGTTTATCTCAAAATATATTTTATCCATTACAGCCAGTTTTTCTGTTTTGTTTTCCTTAGTTTATTACGAATTCGTATTTACGGGGATTTTTCAAAATAGCGAATCGTGAATTTGTAAGAACCACCATAAGTTATGAAAAAATTGTACACTTTTTGTTACGATGAAAATAAATTATCGACCTGCTGGATACAAGAAGTTCTTTTCAAAATGAAAGAAAAGAACTTCTTTTTGTTATACAAAAGTTATATTTCTCCACTTTTCAGGGTTTTTCTGAAATAGCACGCTACGATTTTTCGGCTATTATTTTTCTACAAATTGAAAAAAGAATTGGTTCAATGATGAAGAATACTGGTGAAAATTGTCCTGAAAGGAGAAAAAGAATCAACTTTTTATTTAGTTTTCCAATATTTAGCCAAAAATATTCCATTTTTCGGTCCTATCAATATCAAAATATTGAATTCTTCATTTTTTTCCTCCACTCATAAATAATAATAAAATTGTACACTGTTTTAAATAAAACAATTTATTTCTCCAATTTTAATTTTTGTCAAAATATCTAGCTAAATTATGTATTTGCTAAATGTAAACAGTACTTGTAAATCCCAGGCCCTGAAGATGATCTCAATTAAGTCGAAACGTGGCACGATACAGAAAATGTTGTTCTGAAACCTACATCACACCAGACCGCATCTCACGATTTCTAAATAATTATCGATTAACGGTCACTACATTATGATTAGTATGTTTTATAAGGCATGACTGTTTTGCCAGTTTTATATTGAATATTATTTAAATGGTTTTGAATCATATTGACTAGATAGCCTATGTATGGAATTTTACCATCTATGCATTTTAACCTATAGATGACATTATTGTATTTTTGATCTCGTTTATCTTTCGTGGGAGGGTAAACTTTATAATATTTTTCTTTAAACCTAATTAGATGTCATTTACATCATACCGTCTACTTATTCTTTTCCCCCGAGGGTTCGCAAGGGCAGAGGTTTTATCAATCCTCGGGGTGCCGGTATTTTATTCGAACCCGGGACCGTTACCTTACAGTGATGAGCCCCGTGTCAACGTCTTCTTGTTCTTTTTAAAAAATACTTTTTTTAAATAAAAAGGTTAAAAAAAATTTTCTACTTCTAGGCCTTGTCTTTTTTTTATTTTTTGTCTTTGTTATTTTGCAAATTTGCGGAGTACGATTATTTGCCGTTTATTTCTCTACAAAATTTAAAAACGCCTTTTCAGTACGATGAAACGTTTAGGAGAAAGGTTTACTGAAAGATGAGAAAATTGAACTTTTCAATAGAAGCGGTTTTCACATCGAGCTCGAATTGTTTTCCGTTTCTTCCTCCGATTTACACCATAAAAAATCGATTGCCCTTTCAGTAGGGAGTTGATTCACTGGGTTTTAGTTTGGACAGATAGTTTTGGACATATGATATCCATAAAAGTCGGCGGCGAGTTCATCTGGGCAAGATGCGACAAACGGATAGACTCGCTAGTTTCAAAAAATTATTTGAAAGGCATTTTAGGCTTGGAATCTCATTGGATTGATTTTAGATTGATATGTTAAGAGAAATCTTGAGCAATAAATGAACTTTACTCTACCAAGGGAATTGTTTGTAAATATCGTACTGCTTTATCACCAAATCAATAACAATTTGAAACATTATTATTTTTTGTTAATGGCCAAAGTTGAAGCTGAAGGCGTGAGTTAATTTCAACAGATCAGAGCTAAATGGAGCAACGAATAAAACGGTTCGGTGGGTTATAAATATGGCTGTGATTTATATACGGAAATATATTTGGTAAAAAATTCAATTTAAAACTGAAAACATGCGAAAACTACCATTAGAAAAAATAAGGAAACCTCAAATAAAGCACATAAATATATCGAAAAGAGAAACTGGGCCAAGGGGAAAATCGCATTGCTAATATTAAAAAATAAACGGATTTAAAAAAAGTTAAATTTAAAAAATCCATTTTCCATTTTCGCTGAAGTCTGATTTTGTAGTGATTCATTGTATTGTATATAACATTAAGGTGAGATTTCCTGAGGGTACTTTGGTAGGGAATGGTTTCTCCTACGTATTTCTTCAATTCAGGGTGGCTTAGTTTCGGATGGACATGTCAGCTCTGATTAAAGCACGACATAAATCGGAGTCGAAAGCGAACTTTCCAGACCCCAGCTATTTTGGCAGCTTGTGTCGCAATGGTTTGTTGAAAGTTAGACTTCCTACCTATGTTATCCCCTATGTTTTCCTGTCTTTATGTGCTGTGTTACCAAAAAACCTGCAGCTGTGTAACGAACAAATCGAAATGAACCTGAAGGATGCGATGGACTTTGGAACTCGTGGGAGACAAGGGTGCAGAAAGGCTGAAAGGCGGAGGTCTAGATTCATTCCATTGTTTGCGAACGAACCACCTCGAACTTGGCTGCTTCGATTTTGCGTGTGAGAATCATCTCATCAGAAAACATCAGGAAAACGGCATTCATCCTGTGAGTTTTTTCCCATTCCATATTTCCTTAATTTTATTCCTTGGGGGTTGGGCATGAATAAATTTTAATGCACTTGTTTTTAACAATAGTTTAAATACTTGTTTTTTATATTTTACGTTTTTTATACTGTTTCAAGAAGAGTAGATTTTTTTGTAAAAATTTAAGTTCGAAGATTACAATTTAACAAAAAGACGGTTGTAAATATAATATTAAAAAGAAATAGCTGGATCAAGCAAGTTCTGTATCACTTTCCGTGCCTTTTCTTTATATCTTTTCCTATTATTGAAATATTAATAACAGTAATAAAAAATTATGATTATTATTGATATTATTAAAATTATATTTTATTTTTTCATAGAAAATACCCCAAAGGTCTAAAAACTGTTTTTCTTTTTTAGAGATATAGAATTTCTTCGATCCCATTTTCCTTTTTAAAATTATATTTACACCCTTCTTTCAATTTAAATTGTAATCTTCAAGCTTAAACTAGTTTTTTTTCTGTATAGCAGAAACCTAGTATCGATTCGTGTTTGTTTACCAGAAAAAACATAAATAAAATTTTTGGGAAAATCAAAGTTTTTTTTCAACTGTTCCTCCGAACTATGTACTTAATTTTTATAAACTATAGAAATAGATTATATATTACAGATTTTTTCATTCTCAACATCAATCCTCTTCTTTTCAAATTAACATTTTTTTTAATTTCAAATTGACTCATTTAAACTTAACTTAAAAAAATTAACCTGTTTTAATTTAAAATTAACTATTGTTAACTTAAAATTAACACGTTTTAATTTAAAATTAACTATTTTTAACATCAAATGAACATATTTCAATTTAAAATTAACTAATTTTAAACAAGAAGATAAAATAAGAATTTATTCTATCCATTATTTCTTTTTATAATTATATTTACACCCTTCATTGTTTTTAAATTATAATCTTGGAACTTACATTTTTACAACAAAAATAAAATTTACTCTGCTTGCAAAAATACAAAAAACTTAAAATATAATAAACAAGTATTTAAACTTATAAATGAATTAAAATTCACACGATGGTTTGCTGTTGTTTTCTGATGAGATGGTTCTTCACAAGCAAAGTTGAAGCAGCCAAGTTCGGGGTGGTTTGTTCCCAGTCTCCCAATGGAATGAATCCTGTCCTCCGGCTTTCAGCCTTTCTGCACTCTTGTCTCCCACGAGGTCCAAAGTCCATCGCCCTCCTCACGTTCATTTCGATTTGTTTGTTACAGCTGTTGATACAGTTGATACAAACCAGTATAAAACGTCTTCACAGCCCTTAAAGGTCTCACTTGAAAACTCAATTTTTAAACAAGATCTTTCGTCTTTGTGACTGGTGACTTTCGGTATTTTAGGAGTAGCCTGATCCCAACAAGCAAACAAAGTTTCACGATGGAAAACGCATGAGAGACTGGTTAAAACTGAGAAGTATGATGGTAGGAAAAGAAGAAAACTGAGCTCGTAATATTTCTATCAATCCAATTCAACTATTCCAAGAGAACACTTACATTGGTAAAAACACTATATTTTTCCAAAAGAAGCAAAGACCACCGAAAGCTGAATAAACAGAAACTTGTTCATTAAGTGGGCACAGAAGAATGGGAGCCGTAGCTTTTTTTAGGAGAATTTTTCTTTTTTGCCTGTTCAGAAACATTAATACCGAATTGCTGGATATGTAAAAAAACTATGCACTTTTTGCTTATATATTGCATATAAGCTGTAGTGCATAAGTGAATAAATATATTTCACAGCCGTAGTTATAAAATATTACGAACCTCTCGGAAATAGTTGTATTTTAAGCAAAGTTCCGAGCAGGCGGACCGAATTCTATAATTTCTCAATTTATCAACGGCGAATTAGTGGAGCGAGGAACAATTAATCTGTGCCGGCGAGGAAACGGATGCGGACTCGTCCCGTTCGGCACCGTGACAGATCTTCATGAAAACCAAACAGTGGGAAGGCGAAAAAAATCTTTCGGCGGGTGGGGGAGGGAAGAAGAACACGGCTCGAGGCGGAAGTAAGGAAAATTGATAAAAACGTTTCTGCCCCGGTGAGAACATAATTTGAGGAAGGGAAACGAAAAATTAACCCGAAGAACCAGGGGTACGGCCGGATGCCCGATTCAAGCGGTACAAAAACAACCAACAGCTAAAGACTTCCAGAAAGATTTTTCGTCGGGTCGATGTGACGAGAAAATAACGAAAATCTTTAACGGGTTCCTACTAAAAATGCGTACATAACCTGTTGAAATTAATTAAACGATGAAACAGTACAGAACTTTTGTCAAATGTTAAATTTATCATATAATACAATCAATTGACGTTTTTAGTTGAGATCAAAAAAGTCAATGGCACGAGCGGGATTCGAATGTCTCTCTCGATTCCCAACTAAAAACTTTAATTAATTGTAATATATTAATTGATCAAGCGGACTACGAAATTAGTGAATTTATCATATAAGTTTTTCCATCAAATTAACCCTTTTACACAGAATGGTCCACTTTTAATAGTCTTTTAAGAGCCCAATTGTTTGAAAAAAACTTAAATAAACGTGAATTTTACTATATTTCAAACCATCTCCTATGCGTTTTTATGCGTTAAAGAAATGGTTAACTTAATTAAATTAAAAAAGGATACATTTGAAGATAAAAAAAGTTAATTGGAAATTTAAGGAATTATTATAAGTTAATTTGATGTTAGAAAGGATTATTTTAATTTAACATGTGTTAAAAATTTAGGTTATAATGATCACTTTGAAATTTAAATAAATGATAATTTGAAGTTAAAAAGGATTATTTTAAATTAAAATATATAAATTTCAAATAAAATTTGGTTAATTTTAAATTAAAACTTGTAAATTTGAAGTAAAAATTAGTTTTTTTTTTAATTAAAAGATGTTCATTTGAAGTTAAAAATAGTCAATTTTGAAATTTAAAAAATGTTAATTTGAAAGGAAGAGGATTGAAGTTAGAATTAAAACATCTGTAATATATCATCGATTTTTAAATTTGATCAAAATGGAGTACATAGTTCAGAGGAACAGTTGAAAAAACTTTGATTTTCCCCAAAATTGTAGTTATGTTTTTTCCTGGTAAACAAACAAACTTGGTTTCTGCTATACAGATTTTAAAAAAATTTAAGCTCGAAGATTACAATTTAAAAGAAAGAAGGGTGTAAATATAATTTTAAAAAGGAATAATGGGATCGAAGAAATTCTTATTCATTTGAAGTTAAAAATAGTTAATTTTAAATTAAAAAGTGTTAATTTTAATTTAAAAATAGTTAATTTGAAATTTAAAAAAATGTTAATTTGAAAAGAAGAGGATTGATGTTATAAATGAAAAATCTATATCATAGATTTGTAAAGTTTATAACAATTGAATACACAGTTTACAGGAACAGTTGAAAAAAATTTGACTTTCCCAAAAATTGTATTTTTTTCTCCGCTAGACAAACACGAATAGCAACTTGGTTTCTGCTAAAAAAGTTTTATCTATCTTCCTACATTTACAAATGGGTCCTCTCCTTTATAATTTTTTTGTTGAGTTAATTATTTTTAACTTCAAATTAATCTTTCGTCTTCAATTTAACACTTTTTAATTTCTAAATCACCTTTTCTTTAAAGCATTAAAAAAACAAAGTAGGTGGTATGAAATATAAGTATGTAAAGTAAAATTCCTGCCTAAGTTCATATATAACATATAACAGCAACAATAAAATAAAAAATATAAAAGTTTCAATTTTAATTCATTTTGATTTGTATTTTAGATAAGAATTAATTTTAAACTTGTTAAGTTTTTCAAAGTTAATGAAGAATCGGCTCTCGTTTCTATTTCGTTTTATATATCTTTTAATTTTTATTTTTATTAGTTTCCATATGGCTTTCTAACATCAATTTTAACATATTTTTACTTTTAAATTTTACTTTACATGCTTATAAAGCTACTACTTCTAAAACTACTCATGCCATCTCCTAAGTTTAATGCTAGAAAGAAAGGGTTAATTTGAGGGATAAAGACAATGTTAGTGTTTATTAATTGTTGTTGTAGTTGAAGTTGGATTGTAAGAAATCATTTGGGCGATTTACACTGATTCCGGCGAACCTTTTGTTTTTGTTTACAATTTAAAAATAAAACTTTGTACAATCGTAATTAAATTAGTATGGCGTGGGACTTGTCTTCGTTTTATTTCAACGTCGTCCAATAGGCGTTCGGCACGGCACATTCACCCCTCGGGACAATCAGCGCATTTCATATTTATAGGTTCTCGGCTCATAAAACCCCGGCGTGCACACGGACAAAGTAAGCGTTGATTGAAGTGAAATTGAACCGTGGCCGGGGGGGGGCTTTTCCAACTTGGATCAAAAGCTCAAAAATTTGCTGAAAATAATTACATTTTGATTTATTTACGTTTACAATTGAAATTGAAAAAAGGTTAATTTGACATTTAAGAATGGTAATTTGAAGTTAAAAAGGGTTAATTTGACGATAAAACCTATATGAACTCAAACCGGAATTTTACTTAAGATTGTCATAAAGAGACCATCCCATTAGTTTTTAGCACTATACAGGAAATTTACTTATGTGCACAAATTTCATTCCATATCTATAATTTTTAGCTTTAAATAAAGAGTATATTTGAAATTTAAAAAAAGGATAATATGAAGTAAAACGATATTAATTTGAAGTTAAAAATGTTTAATTTGAAATTAAATAGCATTAAATTGGCGGAAAATAAATTCAAACCGGAATTTAAAGAACCACTTAAAGCAATTTTAGTGGTCTAAAAAAAGAGGCAATTTGGAGTTGAAAATGGTTTATAGATAAAAAAATGGTTAATTCATAATTAAAAAAGGTTTATTTGAAATTAAATAAGAATGATTTGGTGAGATTTCATAACATCTCCTAATTTTTTGATGCTTTAAAGAAATTTTTAATCTTTAATGAGAATAGATAATTTTAATTAAAAAAAAAGGTTTATTTTGAAGCTAAACTCTTGTGAAATAAAGGACACCACAAAAACGTCTGTAGTTCGCCTACCCCTCTTCACTGTAATTAAATGGAAATAATTTGGCCGTGGTTCACCAGTATGAGGTTTTCCTTACGGCAGCCATACAGGAGCGGGATTTCCTCAAGGTTCGGCGTGAAGAGGCCAAGCCTTGAGGAATTCTTCAACGTGTGCGGCGGCATCCCTCAGGGCGCGGTGGGAGGGAAATCCCGAACAAAAATCAATTCTTCCTCCGCCTTGAGGCCAAACCCACGAGAAGAACCAACAATCACCACCATTCAACAATGAATCCTTTACCGTGTGGATTTTCATGAGGAAAATTCTTTCCCTATGTGAGCGCGGTTCGGTAGAGCAAATCACCATGGAAATCCCCGAGGCTTTTTCCTTGATGACTTCCTGTGTATGAACTTTCAGAATGCCGGGAAGGTGGATGAACAATGAAAATAAAAACTCACAAAAATAATAATCTGCCTGCCAGAAGAACGAGTGTCTGAAAATTAGCATAATTCAATTAAAACGAACAAAACTTTTCATCCCCGCTATTTTCCTTCGAATTATTGAAGGTGGCGGAAACTCGTTTTTCTGTAGGAAATTCGGGCGAGCGTGAAAGTCGCCAGTGGCTTCAGGAGTCTTCATTCCTGATGGATGGGGTTAACTGTCCGCCCTGGGTTGACTGGTTTCGCTGAAGGACGTGAGAAAGTACTGTGTGTTGTGTATCTGTGCGTATCTGTAATGGCCCTCGCCTTGGGAACGGATTTAGGGCCTGTCACCCACAGCCCTCACTCAACAAGAACACAAATCGGAACGGTCGAACCGGCCGGCCTGAAATTCTGTCCGTCTTGTTCAGATGCGCGGCGATCCGCCCTGGCCGCAGGGGTGAAAGCCGCGGCGAATCGGCCTTTTTACAACGATCCCGTCTTCTCTGGACTTTTTAACATCGCGACTTATGAAATGTAAATACAAATTGTCTTTTAAAGCATAATATTATAAGATTCGGAATAACAATCATAGTGTTTCTCACGGCTTACATAGACACTGTGTCTTTTCCTCGTCCGACCTTATATCTGAAGTATTAACTGAGTTAATTACTCTGCGGAAATTACGGAATTAAGGGCATTGAAGCTCACTTTACCTTTCAATTTTCCTGAATTGACCTGTAGCATAAGGAAAGAAATAACCTACTAAACGTGTGTGTAACCTTAGCTCAGGTTTCGTCCAGTCTTTTTCAAGCACCATTTTTCCTGTTGTTTCATGTCGGGAATTTACGTTTTTTTTTCTTTTTGGTACTGCTACAAAGCACAGGAGGATTTTAAAAAGATGAAAAACACAGGGAAAATGAACAGAAAGAATATGAGCCAATTTTAGAAGGAGGTATATCTGGTGTTGCAAATCTGCCTGAAAAATTACCCACAGTACCTACCTACCTGTAGGACAAATTATAAAATATATGTTAAATAATTGACATATAATAATTATCGTTTACTAAGTAAAGATTTCATACAAACCCTGAGATGGCAGCAGCTGAACGAATTTTGATATTCAAGCTTTCTTCCTCCGTTCTACGTTCTGAATAATTTTTTCGGTGTTTTAAAAATTTATTTATTTATTTTTATAGAGTCTATAGAACACTTCTTCATTCTTGGTTTCCAGTCGGCAACACTTTTTGTCGGCTTGATATTGTCTCGTATTATGTCGCTCTTTTATCTCAAATTAAACATTTTTTAATATGAAATCGACCATTTGTTTAAAGCGCTAAAAATTTTAGGAAATGGTTTGATACATAATCACGTAAAAGAAAATTCCCGTATATCTGTAAAAAAAATTTAACTTCAAATGATTGTACTTATAAAACTATATAAAAATTAGACTTCATATAAAAATTAACTATGAAATAAATTTATTAGCTTTTACTTGGAAAAAATGGGTTCATACAGAAAATATATGAAAATGAACTACAATGAACATTAAACGTTATATAAAATGAAATGTAAAGACAAATTACTCAATACTTTCCAAAATGATAGTTCCTACTCACAGTAAGGTAATCATTTAACATTTCGACAAATTACTCTTTTTTAATTTGAGATTTTTAAAGCATAATAGGTCTGCAAAGGGACAAAGCCCGCAAGGCGCCCTTTATGCAGAGAAAGGTTGCTGGATGTGTCCTCCACCAGTCTAGATGTTGATAATTCTTTTTGTAATGATTTTAGACTGGCCTGACTATCAGAAAAAAAATTTATATCTTTTCCCCTTATCCTGTTAACCATAAGTGTTCTGCAGCAGACATTGATGGCCCAGACCTCCTTGGCTCCATATAGAGAGCGGGTAGGCATGCCGCCGGACTTAATACAGTTGTCGAACTCGGTAGTGAGTTATAGAGTCCCGTTCCGCTTTTTAGGGGATGTTTTTTTATTGTATATAATATGTCGTGTGTGTTGTGTCTATATGTTTCATCTGAGTGCATGTATTTATTAGCGTGAATGGCGAGGGGTGAGGGTGAAATATAACGACATCATCGCCCCTCGAACGATGAAAGCGAGTGATTGTGTGCACGGGCTCGGTGGCTGAATATTTATAAAAGTACTCCGTCGACCCCAATCTAAAGTGTAGGTATGAGTGTACTGTATGGATGTATTTATTTGTATGAATGTAGTGTTTGAAAGTGTAAATAGAATATAAACTTAGTTGGGGTCGGAAGCGATTGTTTTTACATTTAATTGCATCCTTTTAATTTTAATTGATTTGCATGTAGAACTTTAGTTAAAAACCAAATTACTCATTTGGTAATGAGTTAATTATTTTAATTTAAATTATTTTTTAATTATCCTCTTTTTTAAGTTCAAATGAACCCTTTTTAAGTTCATACGAATCTTTATTAATTTCAAATTAACTTTTGTTTTAAATTATTAAAATCTTAATAGATATAAGCATGACAGTAAAATGCATGTGTTTTTTTTTCTCTTTGTAATATAAAGTAATAGATTTCTCAGAAGACCAAATTAAAATTAATTGCAATTAAGTTAAGCATTATAAAATATTTAGTATAAAATTAATGTATTCTTTTTTTAACTCGAGAGAAAGAGTTATAATATTAAAATTAAAACAAATTATTCTTGTATTAATTCGAGGTTTTTTAAAATATAAAATTATTGGTCTATAAAATTGTTAATTTATATTTTAAACAATTCTGGAATTAATAGAAGAATCTTTGTTTTTATATTTCATTTTATATCACTTTTAATTTGAATTGTAATTAATTTTCATGTGATATTTAAGATAAGAACCCATTTTAAATATATAATAATATAAGGTTTATTACAGCCATTTTTGGTTTTTAGACTCCAGGCTTTATCTAAGGTTATTCTGATTATCATTAGAGATATTTTTCTTTTTTTATATTTGTACGTGCGGTTTATAGATTGATTTCTAGGCAGAAGTAATTCCTAGGTAACTAACCTCATTTTTTACTTTAATATTTTTGTGTTCGCTAAATAAAAATAAAGTTAATTTATAATAGTTGGAAAACGGATTAACGTATGAAAATGGTTATTGTGTCGGATAGATTTGGGGGTGAAAGGGGCCTTACTGGCTGAAAACCTGCTGAGTGCCTTTTTGTCCGTAGCTGCATAAAGCGATTCACTATTGTGATTTTTGGTCAATATATAAGGAATGTTGCAGTTCTAAATCGTTTTGTCTTCGCGTTATAGTTTTATTGTCTTAGGCTTCAAGAACAATCCCGGACGTTTGTCACTTTTTGTTTCAAGGGGACATCAAACAGCTGGATATCAAATGTCATCATAGCGGAAAAGGATCTCACGACGGTGCCGGGGAAAAAAGACCCGAATCCCGGGAGGTTTTCCATTTTTTAGACCCAGTTAAAAATAACAGAAAGCCAGGCACTTGTCGCCAGAATGCAAATTGTCCCCGGGATTTTTTCCCCTCTGAACATCCCACAGTTAAGAAAATTAGGATAAACCCAGTTTATTGTCGCCTCCTAAACGGTTCGGTAATTTTTTCCCGCGCCCAATCCACTCTCCTTGTCTACGTGGGCCTATTACAGGTCGCCCACGACTGGGCACATTATGGACAAAAGAAAACTCGGATAAAAAAAAGTGTTAGTTTGAGACGTAAAATGCGTTACTGGACCATGAGTGAGGATTACGATTTCAACTAGTTTACTAGATCTAACATTCTAGATTGAAAGGGGTGCAGTCCATTAAAATATAAAATAATTGGTCTGTTAAATAATTATTTTATAGAACAAATAGTTCAAAAGGGGCGTCGGTTGCAACGTTTAGGCGTTGACACGGCGCTCATCACTGTAAGGGTAAGGTCCCGGGTTCGAATCCATAGGCCCTGCATTCCAACCCAACATACAAATGGGCTTTTTTCAAAAACACCGGCACCCTGAGGGTTGATATGATTTCCGCTGTTGCCAACCCTCGTATAAAAAAAATAGTTTAAAAATCTCAAGCAGAAGAATCATAATTTTCTTGCTAATAATAAAATTAAAAATAATTAAGACACTTTTTTTTAAAAATTAAGATTTAAGAGTCCCACTAGTAAAAAAAGAAGTCTTCAGCTCAGAGATCGCTCCGATCCTCAAACCTCTCAACCTTGCTCCATGGATAAAAATATAAATGGAAAGAATAGAAATAAAACTGGAAAGTAAAACTGTTACGATTCAAGCGACAGGATAAAAAGAGAAAGGAAGATATTTGAAATAAAACGACTGAAACGTTAAAGTGGATTGGGATGACGATATAGCTTTTTACCGAAAAATTGACCGTTTTACTTCAAATTAAGCTTTGTTCGTCAAAACAACCCGTTTTAACTTGAAATTAACCCTTTTCGTCCTCTCTTATTACCTACAATATTAATCGTTCTTATTTCAAATGGACCCTTACTAATTTCAATTTAACCACTTTTAACTTCAAATTAACGCGTTTTCTAAAAAATTTCCTTTTTTACTTCAAATTAAATCTTTTTTCGTTAGATTAACCTTTTTTTACTTCAATTTAATCCTTTCCTGTCAAATAAACCCTTATTACGATCAAAATTAGCCATTTTTATTTTATATAAACTCTTCAGATTAACCCTTTTCCCAAAAAATTAACACTTTTTAAGTTGAAATTAATTTTTTGTTAAACAAATTAACTATGTATAACTTCAGATCAACCCTTTTCCCATAAAAAAATCAACCGTTTTACTTCCAATTAGCTCTTTTCCCGTAAAAATTAACTTTTTGAACTTCAAATTAACCCTCTTTTCATCAAATTAACTATTTTTAACTTCAGATTAACCCTTCGCTTTAAAACTAAACATTTATTACATTCAAATTAACTTATTTTCCGTCAAATTACTACAACTTGAAATTAACCCTTTTTTCATCAAATTAAGTCATTTTAAATTCAGATTAAACTTTTCCCCGTTAAAAGTAAAATTTTTACATCAAATTAACTCTTTTTCCGTTGGAATAACCTTTGTAACTTCGAATTCACTTTTTTCTTTCAAATTAACCCTTTTCTGTTAAGTAAACCTGTATTAAATCATTTCGAAATTAATCTTTTTATTTCAAATGGACTCTTATTACATTCAAATTAACCGATTTTCCGTCGAATTAATGCTTTTATCTTGAAAATAACCCTTTTTCATGAAATTAACCATTTTAAACTTCTGATTAACCCTTTCCCATAAAAATTAACCGTTTTACTTCAAATTAACTCTTTTTCAGTTGGTTTAACCTTTTTAACTTCAGATTCATTTTTTGTTTAAATTAACCCTTTTCTGTTAATAAACGTATATTAAATCATTTCGAAATTAATCTTTTTATTTCAAATATTACACTCAAATCAACCCGTTTTCTGTTAAATTAACACAGATTTCACTTTGTAACGTTACTTTTTCATCATTCCACTATTTTACTAATGGTTGCAGTTCATTTTGTGATATATTGAATATGGATATCTCTTCCATTAATTTTCTACTTTCCTATTTTAAATCGATATGTCTACCTCTCAAGGTTGGTCGTTTATTTTCACCTGCCTATTCTCGCTGGTTTAATATGACAGATTTATTTTATTAAGAGTGGTATGTAACCTGGTGGCTGTTCTTTTATTTTTAACGGTCCTAAAAGGGGTTGCTCTTGTTTTGATTCATTAACTCTATTCTAGAAAAGGGGAGAAAATCTTTTTCAAAAATATATCCTAGGACAGAACAGAGTTACGCTTCCTAGGGAAACGTGCAATTACTAGCCGGAGGAAGGGGAGAAAAAAAATCCTATTGTTCTTCTATAGACGGAGACGAAAATTGTAAAGAAAAATCTTTGTCTTCCCTCCATTACAAATCACTGTTTCCTCCCTCTACCCGATTTTATTGTCCCTTTTGTTGACAATAATGCTGCCATTTGTGTCAGTTAATTGTAAAAGGTTTTCTTACTACCAACATTTTTTTTTTTTTTTGAGGTCCTCATTGTCTGCTGGCCTTTGTCGCTCCATTCGTCATCACGTTTATCAAGTGAATAAGGTTAATTATAGCGGGGATTGTTTGGTTTTCAACATGGCTGAGTACCGTCTGATACCCGTCTTCGAACAATGGCACCGTAAGCGTTGATTGTTTTCATAAAGTTAAACTACGGCTAAACGGCCGGAGGATTAAAGTTCAGTTTTAATCCTTGATGATGATGATGCAAGATACAAGGATGCAAGGGTTTGGTGGGGACTTTAATCCTAATTATACCAAAGAATATAAACTACTCTGTGGCAGTTTGAATGAATCGTGAAATTATCTGAAAACTGTTGAAGGTAAAATGGATTAATTTGATGAAAAAGGGTTAATGTCAAGTTAAAATGTGTTAATTTGAATATAATAAGGGTCCATTTCAAATAATACAGAATTAACTTGGTTAAATCAACACAAATAAGGAGAGGTAATATTTCCTAGAATATTTACAGAATCGCAAAAAGGAATTGCCACATATTTTATAATAACTGGTATTCAAATAAAATTCATTTCAGAGAAAATCATTAAAAAAAATTAATTAAATTCGCTCTTACAAATCAAACCGATATTTCCGCCAAATAAATTCACCTTTTTTCAAAGAAAATTCACACTTTTGTAATATAAATTTACCCTTTTGAAAATAAAATTTATAATTTTTCAAATCAAACATACCTTCCTGCAAATTAAATTCCCAATTTTTGAAAGTAAGATCGACCTTTTGAAAATTAAATTCACTTTTTTATTAATCCGATTTCCCCTTTTGCCAATCAAGTAACACTTTGGCAAATTAAATTCACACGTTTTCTAATTAAATTCACCGTTGTAACATAAATTCACTATTTTGCTTCATAAATTGTGTCTTTTTGCAATAAAATGCACCCTTTTTCACAACACCTTCAATTTATTGCGAATCAAATTCAACTGGTTGCCAATTAAATTCGCCATTTTGCATTGAAATTTTTCTTTTATTTATGGAATTCATTCTTGTCCAATTAACATCACCCTTTTGCAATGCCTAACTTACCTTTTGTTAATGAAATTAAACTTTCTTGCTAATCAAATTCATCTTTTTGCTAATTGAATTTATCATATTGATAATAAAATTCATTCTTTTACAAATCAAATGTTTTCTTTTAATAATAAAATTCAACATTTTGCAAATCGAATTCCCCCTTTTACTATTCAAATTCATTGCTTTACAAATCAAATCCACAGTTTTGCAAATCAAATTCACTTCTTTGTAAACAAAATTAAACGTTTTGCCAATTGAATTCAACTTTTTGGAAATTAAAGTTTCTCTTTTATTAATCAAATTCACCCTTGTGCAAATTAATTTCAGCCTTTTACCAATCAATTTGACAAAGTATAATTAGCATACAAGTTGTCCAATTACTATTGTTACCTCTGAATTTTCAAAATCTACTAATCCTCAACCTAGAAAAAAGCGTTTTCATGTTTGCGTACATATGTTTTTGTAGAAATAGTTGATTTGTAAATGAGTGAATTCTATAGTCAAAAGGGTGAACTTGATTTCCAAGGGGATGAATTTAATTTGAAACACCTTTTTGCCAAAAAAAGTTAACTAATTGCTTATATTTCAGTTGGATTAATATGTAAGATTATTTTTATTCCATTCAGATGATTATATGAGGACAGTTCAGCCGATCGACAACAGGCCGACGGTCATCTGCAAATTGGTGGAATGAAAGTGACGTAAAATCTAATGCGGAATCGCTGATGTAAATGGAAAATAGAAGAGGGCATAAGATGAAGCTCTTCCTCACTTTCACTTTATCTTCTGCTTTGATAGTGTGATTCCATATATTGCAGAAATGGATGTCACCTTCCGGCCCTTATTTTTGAACAGACAAGGAAATTTTAAGATGTAGTTGATTGATCCAGAGTCAATTTTCGACGGGCAGCACGGAGAGGACTGAGGATGGAAAAGGTTGTGAGATTTTTCTTTGCTGAAAAGTGGTGAGCTTTGTCTATGCGTGTGTGTGAGTGTGTGTGCACGCGCGCGTGTGTGTGTTTATCTGTATGATTGAACGTTGTTTTTATTATTTCAGTCTTTATAACTGAGAGGATTCCATATAGAACCAAGTTTGAGAAAACAAGCGCCTAATCTGTCAGTGATTTTGTTTTGCTCGGAAAGAAAAGTTGCTGGGGAAAAAAAGGGGCGACATATCGATGCACCCCCTTACTCTCTTGTCCATATATCTTTGATTCTTTGACAGTCTGAACTTTCATGGGACCGAGAGTTTGCCAAGGGAGCCGTTGAAATGGTGCCGACGGCGCGGTGTTGGTGTTGAATTATCGGCGGTTGATATAACCGGGCTTCCGCCCCTCGCCAACCACCCCCGACCTCAGGCACTTACTCTTTTTAGGGCGGTGGCCCAACAGTTTGAGTGAGGGGGTGAAATGGTCCCTGCCAAACACACCGCCCCCATTACCAATGTGGAAACAGTCTACCTTAATGCACTCGGTCCAGATTTACTGCCTTCTATAAATATTTGCCAAAAACAAAAGCAAGGAGAAGTAAATGAATTTAACCGACTTTCTTCTCTGCGAAAACCGACCGCCTTCTATAATTTGGATAGTTACCTTTATAAGTCGAAATGTTAAAATTTATCACATAATTACAAAAAATATAAAACCGATTTCTTTAGTAAGTTCATCAACATTCAGACTAGCCGGAAGAAAATGAAATAACAGGGTGTATCAAAATTAATCTACTTTAAGCCTAACCCATCCCATGCGCACTGCCCGGTGGCGCGATAACGTCCCGCAAAACCCCGCAAACAGCTCCAAAACCTGGTTAAAACGTTTCATTACAACCGGTGAACCACGGCGTCGTTTTGTCAGACAGACAGAGAGAGAGAGAGAGAGAGAGAGAGAGAGAGAGAGAGAGAGAGAGAGAGAAAGTCGGATAGAGAAAGAAGCAGAGAAGATTCAGATAATAGAGAGACTCAGAAAACTTCAAACTTTCATTCATTCAAACTTTCAACTCAAATGGCCTCCGTTTTATAAGATCTATTCTAATGTGTTTTTTACTTGAAGTTTATAAATCCATGATCGTGTCGTAGTCGCCGAAATTTGCTCTTTCACCCTCCTCGTCTTTTTACGGTTTTCAGTTATATCAGTTGCGCAATTTATTGTACATTTCCCTATTCAATCAGGGGGGAAAAGGTTGATTGCCGAATCTGCCCGGGGAGAACGCCAGAGTTTTGAAAAACAAACGGAAATCTGGGAGAAACCGCAGAGAGAAATTTTATTCACGAATTAAAAAAAAAAAAAAAAATGGGGGGAAACAATTTGGGAAAATACCATCGGATTATGGAAGGTCGCAGGCTCGGGCGCAAAATATCGCCGGGTCAAAAAGTCGAATGTGCTTTCGACTTTCCACTAGGGCCAATTAAGCTTTTTCAATCCTGCGGTCTTACACGAGCAGAGGATCCGTTATTATCCCGCATCCCTCTTTTTTTTCCACCTCTCGAATGAATTGTAATCCGCCACTTGGCGACAATTTCCGATGGGGAGGCTTTTATTGCTTAGCACGGGGGCGAGATCACAATGGGAAAGTTGTGTAGAGTCAGTGTCGTATAAATTGGGGGCGGAGGAGACAAAGACGCAACAATGGGAGGGCATGAAAGGGCGATTATAAGTAAATATCCTCGTTACTCGAAAACGCGCTGCCGATTTAACCGTGTCTAATGACGCATCTTACACATTAACTGCTAATAATACGATTTCATAACTCCTAGGGGTTATAAAATGTCAAATGAATCAGTACAAAATGACAACATTCACCATCGGCAATGATAAAACTTGAAGAGATGGAAAATTATCAACTTCTGATTATTCACTAACGTCATGTGCGACATAAATCGAAATGAGTTAAATTTGAATTATGAGTGTTCTCTTTAAGGTCTGCAATCCGATGAATTTGGAGTATTATCGTTTTGAATAGGTTTGGTCTGCCTACCGTAGCTGGGGTGCCATACGTGATTTTGCTTATCATCATCTGCAGTGAGTGGTCTTTCCAAAGAATGCCTTGTCCTTCATTTACTAATAAATTGCGGGATATCTTCTGGTAGTATATGGATCGATGAACCATAGTCGTATATGATAACTCTTGTCTACTTCTCACAGGTTTTTGGTCTGCCCAAACGCATTCTCGCTTCTCGCCAATTTGAGTGAGTAAGTCTATCCATAGAGCACCTTACCTTTCATTTACTAATAAATTGTGGGATATCTTCTGAAGTATGTGGATCGATGAGCCATAGTCGTTTCTGTTAATTCGTTTTTTTCTGACTGTTGGGTCTGTGCTGTTTCCGTTAAATCGAGACTCTTTTGTGACCAAAGAACTTTTGTTAAGGTGTTGAATCTTGGTCTGGTGTCTACCATCTTCTGTGGTTGGTTAATTTCTTTGGACCAAACTGCACATCACCACTAATAAGAATAGACGAACGTGGAATTATGAATTTTTTTAACCTTTTCAATAGTACTAGGTCGAAAAATATTAGCCCTGTATCCAAGGTTCTTACGAAAGAGGAACCAGGATTGTTATTCTGTATGTAGTTTAATGTATTGATCTTATTATGGAAAACATATATTATTAGCGTGAATTTTGAGTGGGAAATTTGTCAAAAATGTAAGTTAAAACGTGTAACATCCATATTGATTGAATTTATTCCTTGTCGTCACAATCGTCATTATTTTACGTATGCAGAAGTGAAAGTGAACCGAGTGTTGAAAGAGCTGAGGGCAGAGCCGGCTCGACGACGGAAATCAAAGGGACGGCAATAAGTTAGGAATACAATCAGCGCTAATCCATGGAGGCAAAGTTATTGTTTTCATCTTTTGAAAGATGTTACATTATCATGTGTACCCTTTAAGGAACGCCGACGCATGAGACAACTCGAAAAAACACGGCCACAAGCCCATCTTTGTCTAGATAGAATCTAGGATCTTTGAAATTTTGTGAGATCGGTTTTGAGACAAATTAATTGAATTCAAATATTTTTATGCAAATATTGTATTAAATGTGCGAAGGTTAGACATATTATAGAGAGAGATATTATAGAAATTTATAACTTTCTTGATATTCTTTACAACATGCAAACATTGTAAATCTGTGTCTATGTTTTATATGTTTCACCCATTTTCTTACTTTTTTTCATCTACTTATTGAGAACTCTTACGGTATTCGTCACTGTTTGTAACCATACCTACCGGTCTACTCTATTTATCTATTTGGCTGTGTTTTTTTCACTTTACACCTTTTTTTTCTCCGTATGTGCATATTTGTGCTTCTCTTTCTCTCTCTCTCTCTCTCTCTCTCTCTCTCTCTCTCTCTCTCTCTCTTCTATATCTTTCACTATATTATCTCTTTTATCTTGTTCGTCTATCTTTCAGTCAAAAATTCGCTTCTACTCCCAGTTGGGAGCTAATGGAAATATTTCTGGCAAGAATTGCTTTAATAGATTTAAATGATTCCCTTTGCCTAGATCAGGTGAATAGTTATTAGAATATTTCATCTTTCGTGTAATAATTGCTAATAAAGAGTGACTTTTTTTCTTGATACGGTAGCTAAAAAGAGTATCGAGAGGCTAAGTATTATTTTTACGTTCACTACGGTGATTCTTCATACACTACTTTTACATTGAAACTTTTGCCTTTGCATTGTCGGTCTGATGAAAACTACTTTCACGATGAAAACGATCAGTTTCTTTGTTTCGAAATTAGTGGAAGACGCGCAGAAAATGGGTTCGAATGTTCGCAGTTAATACAGTAATCGAAGTAGACCGGTGCCGATACCCGATACCCCTGATCCACGCCCCTTCTCCCATTTTCGATTTGATCCTTTCTCCTCGCGAATGCAGACGGGAGGACGGTTGTCCCACAAAGATGGAGTTGAAGCGAAACCCGCCTGGCCCAAAAATAATTCCCCCTAGAGTAAACAGAGACAAAGACAAGGCTAGAAAAAAGGTTTTCGTCCAAAAGGTACATTTGACGGACGTATTTTAACAACTATTCGCCTGATCTAGACAAAGGGAATCATTTTAGGTCTATTAAAGCAATTCTTGTCAGAATTATCTCCATTAGAGGACATTTCTGCGAGGAAATCATTTCCGATCAGAATATGATGATTCCTACAAATAAAAAATACTGCAAAGTACGGGTAAATTAGTTAAAAGTAAATTCTATATCTTTTAAATGAGATATACCTCTATGGCAAAATTAGAATTTGATCGTGAATATATATTGCTTTTATCTGGACATTCCAGCCTTAGAAAGTATGGACTCTAATTAAAATCATACAATTTAGCATTTTCTACATGCCAAGGACATTCCGAAATCTGTAAAATAGATATCGGTGTCCGACAAGGTAGCGTTCTGAGCCCTTTTCTATTTGTATTGTGTTTTAAACGATCTTGGCGCTTTAGGTTTAGTTAGGTAGTTTCTGATTTTCTCAAAATTGAATATCGGGTTTTTTTTAATATGCTTTTTATTTCTACGTGATTAATTAATGATTGATTGTTTGAATGATTATTAGTACAGCATAATACAGGCATGGATCGTTGGTAAGAGAAAAAGAATAAACAAACAAAAAATAAGAAGAATTAAAGCGAGGATATAACATTATTCGCTATATGCTAGTACACCATCAAAAAAGATTAAAATAATAGTAAAACTATTTGTAACAGAAAACAAACCGAGGAGAAAAGTCTTAATGGTAAAGGGACAAAACATCGGATATAATAAAGACATATGTAATATGAAGGAAATTGAGTGATGAATTGGAGGGGTCAGAAATTGAATTCCATAATTGGTTCTAATCTATATTTCCAGGCGTGGCGGACATACTGCGTGAGCGCCCGTGGATGTGTGCCATCCAATAGATTTAACAGAGAGCCCCTAGAGAGGGTAAAAGATCCCGAGCGCAACAACCTTATCTCGCCCAATATTGTACACTCGGCCATAAAACGCAGAGTTGCTTCCACCGATGCAGAAATGCGAAGGGCACATAATAATGATATTTTCTTTTTCGGCTGGTGTGGCCAGCGTAGTTGGGGGGTGAGGGTGACTCCAAAGTATTTGTATTCGTTCATTACCTCAATTCTTTCCCCCTTAAAAAGCCAGCGGTTTGTCGCCTTTATTCTCCCCCCTCTTCTGAAAATCATGATTTTGGACTTTTTGAGGTTAACTGTCAGGTTCCACTGGGTGCAGTATGACTCGAATATTTTAATATTATTTTGTAGCACATGCGCGGTATGGACCAAAATGACAAAATCGTCTGCATAAAGTAGAATTGTTGTGCTAGCGTCGCCTATTCGGACTCCACATAGGAAAGTCGAGGGAAGTCATCGAGAAAGAGAGCGAACAGAACTGGACTGAGTAAACAACCCTGCCTAACACCATATTTAACTTCAAAAAAATTGGATAAACCTTCACGCCCTCGGACCTCTGATGCTGTTTGTGTGAAAAGGGATTTTAGGATATTCAAAATATTGGAAGAGAAGCCATAGTTATTAATTTTGAACAAAAGATCTCTACGATCTACACTATCAATGCAAATTTTAAGTCCACGAAAAAGTAAAACAATTTTTGTTTCGGCTTCGCCAGTTTGATATTATATTATCTAACCATCCTAAACCATCCCTAACCACATCGGAGTTTTTCTGGGTGCAGAAAGCGAAAAATCAACTTAGTTCCTTTGTAAAAAAAAAAAATTTAAATCTACTTTCCTACGTTGCTCAGTCAAAAATTATGTCCTTCTTTTTCATGTTTTTTCTCGTTTTTTTTAAACTTCAATTCAAATAGACAGTTTTTTTGATCGCACGTCAAACTTTTTATTTTCAAATTAAACCTTTCTTCAATTTAAGTGTAATTCTTTCTGTGAAGCAGTCAAAACCTACCAGGTGACATTTTATAGGATTCTAAATCTTCAAGTTCCATTCAGTGGAATCGTTTCAAAGCTATACACAATCGGAATTCTGTTTTTTCGGTAAAAGTTATTATGCGGTTTTTGGTGCAAAACACAAAAGTCAGGATTGTTCCTTCTAAAAAAATAAATAAATGAATATATTTTCATATATTTACCTGCATCGCTCAGTCTCAAATTATGTCCTTCTTTTTCATGTTTTTTTCTCGTCAAATTAGATTTTTTAAACTTCAAATTAACCTTTTTGTAAACACAAATCAAACTTTTTTCAATTCAACTTAACCCTTTCTTTAAAACAGTAAAAAGCTACCAGGTGGTTTTTTATCGGGGTCTAAACCTCCATAAAGTTTGAAGTCGATCAGTGGAATCGTCCCAAAGTTATACACAAGCGAAAACATTTTTTTTATGATTTCGACAAAGGTTTGTATGTGGTGTTTTGGTGCAAAACACAAAACTCAGCATTGTTCCTTAAAAAAATGAATATATTTCAATTTATTTACTTATGTCGCTCAGTCACAACTCATTTCCTTCTTTTTCATGTTTTTTCTTGTCAAATTAGGTTTTCTAAAACTTCAATTTAACTTTTTTTTAATCGCACGTCAAACTTTTTATTTTCACATTAACCCTATAAAGTTTCAAGTTGATCCGTGGAATCAAACGATTTTGGAAAAAAAAGTTATTTCAGCGAAAGAGTTTTGTATGAAGAAAAGACTTTGTTTCTTGCCAAAAATAAAGAAATATTTTAACCCACTTTGGTATATTTTTTATACAGTATATTCATTTCGCCTATTCGGTCTGTTAGACCAAATTCGATATTTGGCCAGTATTCTTTGGAAATATGTGGTGATTGGTGATCGTTAATCGATATTTGTTAAGAAATCGTTTGTTGCGGTCTGGTGTGATTAAGGTTTCAGAAAAAACATTTTCTTTATCGGGCGAACGTTTCGATGTTTATTGATATCATCTTCAGGGCTCTAAGTGTGTCCCCTGGGCACTTTCGACACTACACGCAAGAATGGCACAATTACTCAGAAGACAAACACTTTGAGCCCTGAAGATGATCTCAATAAAGATCGAAACGTTGGCACGATAAAGAAAATGTTTTTCTAAAACCTGCATCACCAGACCGCATCTCACGATTTCTAAATAACTATTCTTTGGTTTGTTTGTTAATAACGTTTCTTTTCATAACTCCAAGTTTTATAAATTGTATTTGTATTAAAAATCTCTCTGACAATTTAAATTTATATAGGTTAGAATAAGGAGAAAATGAACTTTGTGGCCTTTGATATATTTTGTGGTATTTGAAAGTTAATAACGTTTGACCATAAAAAATGTCTTTTCTTACATCGTAAAATAGCCCCGGATTGAATTTTAAAACATGTTTCAATCCCGGATGGATCAAAGTTCAACGGAATTGAATAATACAATGGTAAATGTGGAGACGACATGTCATCTTCCTTTACATTATTTATGAAAATTCAAAAGACCCAAGTTATTTGCCCTCTTTAACGACAATAGACCGAGGAAACGCTGTGGCGGTAATTTAACCCGTTCTGAATAGCTAATTCCATTCGCGAACGGATAAACAACCGCAAATCTGAGGACGAACCTTGTACATTCTACTCTAAATTTAAACAAAAAAAACACGGTTTTGATTATGTTTTGTGTTTTTCTCATAGAAAGCTATTTGAGAACCTATGTTTTATAAAGTTTTTTCTTCAGCACGAAATTTCCCCAAAACCCTCAAAGTATCTTTGTTTCGTTTGGGCCTACCCAGTATAAGCATGCCAGGTAAAATACCTGTACCGTATTGTAAAATAGAAAACTCGCCATTGTTACCTCAAATTAACCTTTTTAAACTTGACATTAACCATTTTTAACTTCAAATTTACTTTTGTAACCTCAAATAAACCCTTTTTTAAACTTGACATTAACCATTTTGAAACTTCAAATTAACCATTTTTTTGAACTTGACATAACTATTTTTAACTTCAAATCTACTTTTGTAACCTCAAATTAACCCCCTTTTAATTTGGCATTAACCATTTTTAACCTCAAATTAACCCTTTTTTATACTTGATATTAACCATTTTTAACCTCAAATTAACCCTTTTTGAAACTTGACATTAACCATTTTTAACTCGACATTAACCATTTTTAACTTCAAATTTACTTTTGTAACCTCAAATTAACCCTTTTTAACTTGGCATTAACCATTTTAACCTCAAATTAACTTCTTTTTTAAACTTGACAATAACCATTTTAACCTCGAATTAACCCCTGTTTTAACTTGGTCTTAACCATTTTTACTTCAAATTAACCTTTTTAATTGTTTATAGCTTTTTATTTTAATTTCATATTAGCCAATTCTACAAATCATATTGTTGATATATTTTATATCTGACTTATGATAGAATGTTTGGCTCTATTTCAAAAGTGGTTGCTTGTTGAAACCGTTACCATTAGATTTCACCATTTCCTTGTCAAGAAACCAAATCCAAGGGTCCGAAGTTTTTATTTTTTTAATTTTTCATTGGCCCAGTCTTATACTTTTTTCTTACAAACGTACGAATCTATATTCGTGGGTAAACTCCCGAAGATATCTAAAAACGTTCTGGACAAAGCCATAAACAAATAATGAAGTGAGGTATTTAGCTCCCCAAGCAGTACTGCCTTCTGGCATATTGTACATTCCTCATTCCTCTGTTCAGTGCAGTCGACTCGATCTATCGATCTTTCTCTTAAGAAGTGCAAGGTCCTTAACTGTCGTTGCTACAACCCGTTTCCCTAGGTTTTCTTTGTAATCCCAGGTTTATGTGTGCGTTGAGCAGATGCTTCATTGCATAACCTCCAAATGGGGTCATCACCTACCCCCATATTAGATGGTTTCTCAGATGACAATGATCGGGAGTCCAACACTCCTCTGAGTTTAGTCCTCTCTAACTGTAGCAATGAGTTTAACAATCTTGGTGAGGAAAGTTTCAGCATAAGCTTACTTTGTAGCACCTCTAGAGATTATCCACTTGTCCGTTTGTCTTTTTTGGATCCATTCTGTTGCGGAGGATTCTAGGTTTGTTGTTGTTATGGGAAGAATAAGTTCCCGGCCCATATGATATGGTACTCCTCTGGCCAGCGTATCTGCCATTTCCTTACCAGAAATTCCTTTGTGCCCTGGCACCCCAAGGTTGCTGGGTTTCCCCAAGTTTCGGAGATTTTGGATGCATTCACTGATTAATTTTGTTGGGTTTTTTTTAACGAGTTAATGGTTTATTTATGCTTGGCTATCCAAGCTTATGAGAATTTTTTTCGTCAGTGTAAACGTTTTTAAGAGTTTTTAGGGCCCAACCGTTGATGGTATTCCTGCCTGAGAGACTGAAGTGAACTTCCCTAATGAATATGATTGCTCATATTTTCGGTGGTACAGATAAACAAATGAGTACGAGGTGTATCAAAGTAGGAAAACTGCATCCCAAATCACATTTGGAAACTCAAAAACCTAAAAATAATTGCTATCCTCAAGAGGATCTCACGATCGTAAAATGATGCATGGTAAAATGCAAATAAGAGATAAGCGAAGTTTAATTTCGGAAAAAATTTCCTCGTATAAAACGACGGTTATTTCATTTAAGTACGTATCACTAGTAATAAAAGATGATTTCTTTCTAATCAATTGAGTTGTGTAACTTTTAACTTTACAAGAATTTTGCCGATTTTCTTTTCTGAAAAAAAAAAATCACCTTTTCAAATACATTCGATCGAATCATTTAAGTATAAATGATGATTAATTCAAGCCGAAGAAAATAAGCCGGCTGAACGAGGCTTTTTGCCTCCCCCTCTCCGAATATCAACGACAGGCCGAACATGGTTACGAAAGAAATCAATTATTGCTCCGGCTCATAAAGACCTGACCAATCTCATCCCTCTGTCGGCGTGTCTTTCTATAAAACAACATCATCATAAATCACTAAACCGATTGTACCCAACGCCCAACTAATTTATATTTTAGGTTATAATACATGAATAAAGACGTGGCCTGTTTGGGACGAATCGCGGCCGGACACTTTTATTGGAAATTGTTATAATAATTGATTCATTAGTAGAGAAATACGGCCGAAAGATGGTGGTCTTTTAAATTGGAAATTTATATTAATTATTGTACTTCGGCCTAATTCAAATTGTTAATGTAATTAATATTGAAATGGAAGTATTTCTTCTCCGCCCGGTTTAAAACCACTTATTTTTATGTAGAAGTAATACCTTTCGTCGAGACTGATTAACATATTAATTAATTTAAGCCGATATTTAACATGACTAAACCATATAAAAAAATGTATTCGCAGTTTGATCATATTACCTCCTGGATATAATTGAATTTTAATATACATTTCTTTTTCAGTAGGGTCTGTAATTTCTTTTTTGCCATCAAACTCTAAAATTTCCGCAAGTTTCCCCAAGTTATTTAGTTATTCAATGAGAATCCAAAAGATGACATTTTTCTGTTCTGTTTATCTCTAAATCAAATTTGGTCCAATACAGTCAGTTTGGCTTTTCTCAGCGCATTACGATTTCGTATTTAGGGATTTTTCAAAGTAGCGAATCTTTAATTTTCAAGAACAGCCATAAGTTATGAAAAAATTCAATACTTCTTTTGTTCAAAACAATATATTTCTTCACTTTTCAAGTTTTTTGTCTAAAATAGCACACTACGATTGTTTGACTATTATTTTTGTAGAAAATGAAAAAATCGGTTCAATATGATGAAAAATTCTGGTAAAAATTATATAATACTCTACAAAATGAAAAAAAAAAAAGGATCGTTTCAATATAATGTAGAGTCATGATGAAAGGTGGACCGGAAGTTGAAAAAACAGGAATTTTTCAATGAGAAGCCAAAAAGATGCCATTTTCTGGTTCTGTGTATCTCAAAATCGATTTGGTTTGTATGGATTTTTCAAAATGTCGAATCGTTAATATTTAATACCAAGTTATAAGTTCATAAGTTATGAAAAAATTATACATTATTTTTTTTTATACAAAACATTATTTTCTTTCAACTTTCGGAACTTATTTTCTAAAATAGCACGCTACAATTGTTCGGCTATTATTTTTGTACCAAATAATTTTTTTTTCTTAGTGTATTACGAATTCGTATTTAGTGGTTTTTCAAAATAGCGAATTTTTAATGTTCAAGAACAGCCATAAGTTATGAAAAAATTCAATACTTTTTTTGTTCAAAACAATATATTTCTTCACCGTTCAAGTTTTTTTTCTAAAATAGCACGCTGCGATGTTGTATTATTTTTGAACAAAATGAAAAGAGAATCCGTTCAGTATGATAAAGAAGAAAGAAAATTGTGCCGAAAGGTGAAAAAGAATCAATTTTTTTACGTAGTCTTTCAATGCTAAGCCGAAAATATGCCATTTTTCGGTGCTGAAAATATCAAAATATATGTGGTCCATTAAATCCAGTTTTCTCTGTTTTGTTTATCTAAGTACACTATAAATTTGTACCTAGGCATTTTTCAAAATAACTAATGCTTAATTTTTTCCTCCACTCATAAATAATGATAAAATTGTACACTGCTTTAAATGAAACAATTTATTTCTCCAATTTTGATTTTTTTGTCAAAATACCTAGTTAACTACGATAGTTTGCCTATTATTACTTTACAAAATGAATAGAGAATCAGTTCAATATGATGAAGTGCCCTCATGAAAAATATGCCAAAAAATGGAAAAATGCAGAATTTCCATTTATTTGTTCAATGATAAGGCAAAAAGATGCCATTTTCCTATTCTGTTTACCTCGAAATCCAATACGACCAGTTTTTTCTTAATCTTATATGCTCATTTCTTATTTTTTTTACTCCTAAAAGTTTTGCATACCAACGAAGGTTTTTTTTCCCTCTTCGTGCGCTTGGCTCTCAACTACCACAAAATAATACCCTGTTAAAACTCGAAAACCGACATGGAAACTCATATTACATTATAAATATACTTAATTTACAATCACATAAATATTAAGTGGATGGACGAACGATGGGAAATGAAAAATCCGACGTATCGATCAACTCTAATTGATTCCGGATGCCAATTAAACATGCAACCGTGACCCAAATTCTGTTTAATTATTTTTAAAATACATTAATAAATAATTTCAAACCAAATTATTTAAACACATTGGTATCGACAAAGAAACGGAAATCTGTGTTTTTTCCATGTTCCATTCCTTGTATTTATATTTATCTGAGAAAGTTCATTGATTAATTATCTCGAAACATGGCGTTAAACAGATGTTTCATTCATCTTTTTTAATGTAGTTATTATATTTTTTTCTAAAGCACTATTCAATTATACACCCGTGAGATGAAATAATGTTCTTATTTGGATATGCTAAATAACCTGCATATAATTAGTTTTAATAATTACCTTGTTAATGAATATGTTTAAAATTATTAAATAAGATGATATACTAATTTCGCCCCTTGCTCATGGCTCCACGATCTACCCCCCCCCCGTTTTATTTTTTTTATATTAGTTTTGTTAATTTAACTATGATTTTTTTTTAACTGCATCATGCATAATTCATTTATTAAACAAGTAATTGCGAAGTCGTGAATCGAGGTGGGAAAAGTGCACGAAAGTGTAGTAAGTTTAACGTTTAAGAATTTATTAGAGTTAACGAGTTTCCTCGAGTGTGAAATTACTAACTTAAAGTACGGGCCAGTGCTGGCACTCAATTTATTATTGGTTTCGGGCGAGGAGGTCACGGGGCCATCATCGTTTGAGGCGTCGTAGAGGGTTCCGGGATGGAAAGAAGTGGAGAGGTCTTGAGCTGTAGGGCTTAGGAATGGTTGAAAGACTGGAGTGAAATGCGAAGAAGCGAGAGCAGATCAATTTGCTGAGGACTTTTGATTGGACCGCTTGAATTCGTTAGCCGGCTTGGTGACACCCCACAGTTCCGTCCGTACGTCCAACTATGGCGAAGTAAGGTTTTGTACAGGGATAGTTTGTTCGTTACTCTCGTCTGATCATCGTTCTATAAATCTTCGTACTTGTCAAAATAGTGTAGTCAATTTAGTTCTTGAAGGTTGAGACAACTGCGAAGATTCGATAGCAGTTTATTCTCTAAGCCTTAAGCATGGAATAAACTTACCCGACGAACGCCATGCGACATTACCCGATATTACTCCAAAGTCCATTTTTCCGTAAGATTGTACTACCCCTGAGCACATCTGCCCGATGCTATGCTACGCTACCCTACTCTACGCTCTGCGATCCCCACTGTCCAGATTTTCGTCTGGTCGCATCGGGTACAGTCCAAGACAAAATAACCGTACACTCATATTTTTATTCAAACTACATGTATTATTGTGTGCTTTAACTGATTACTAAAAAAGGTCAAAAGCTACAGAAAGCTAGATTTATAACTTTTGTCTTTCAATACCATCACATCTAGAATGGGACAGTTGCCGGCGGTGACTAATTTTACGACAAGTTTTCACTGATTCTATTCAAATATCGTCATAATTCGATTACATTTTACAAACGCCGCAAGAGAAAGTGGCCACGGTCTTTTCAAATGTACAAATCACGCCTGCATGAATCAACTCCGCCGGGAGAGCGAAAACATACTACTCATTCATAATCACTCAACAAGATATGCTAAATTGCCGAGAAAAAAGCCGATGACAAATTATTATTTTGCCCATTTCACTTGGGCAGGATACATAAATTTTGTGACCATTTTCGCTTTATCTATTTTGTACGCGTTCTTAGGAATAGGCATAGACGCATTGCAGTTAGGGAACGTATAGAATATGTAGCTCAACTTACTTAGAACCAGGGTTAATTGAGATTAAGAATAATTGGGCTACGTCACATGAGGCGCGTTATGATTGGGGGGGTAAGGTAGCTTGGGAAGATGAACGGGATAGATTAGCTCAAGAGAGGGTATAGGTTAAGTTAGTTAGTTTTAGGTATGAATGGGGTTGGAAACAGGAAGGTTAGGTTAGTGTGTTAAGTGAAGCTGCGTTGGGGTTCGGTTAGATTAGTACAGGCTAGGTAGGATTGGAGTTACATTAGGTTAAAAACGATTAAATTAAATTGGTAGGGTAATTTTCTTAAACAATCAGTCAATCATTAATTTCTGATCAAATAATTTTTTTTAGAATTGTAAGACATTGATTTTCATATTGGCTTATAATTTTTAGAATTTAAAACTTCGTAAACAACTATATTTCAGAATAACACATCTGCACACCCGACTAATGTTTGCACTGAACTGAAAGTGTATCTTCCACTTATTTCATTGAGATTATCTTCCACGAACTGCACTTACCTTCATCTCCTCGTACCAGTTAGTAGGGTAGACATGCCTATTTTGCAGTCAAATTGCTCCAACACCTCCCATAATAATGTGAGCTTCGGTCGACTTTTTTTGGTGACTGTTGCGATTATGTTTCTCAACCCAGCATCTTTTTTGGTCTGTTTATGCCGAGTTGGGTAGGGTTATGTTTAGTGATGGTAAGGGATGGTTATCATACATAGCATATGGTTATCTTAGCAATAGTTAGGTTAAGTTAAATTGATATGATTAGGCTCGGGAAACAGGTTAGGGTAGGTACAATTATAGTTAGGGTTGATGTGATGTGATATTTCAGGATGTCGTGTGTTATATCCACTGTTTGTGAACGTGAAACGAACGCAGAAACAATGTAGAACAGAACAGTAGAAACCCAATTTAACTGACCGATGCTTAAATCTGGGCTGCGGCAACGAGTACTCTGACGTCTCACAAGGGTGCATTCTAGGTCCTACCCTGTTTATTTAGAAATCGTGAGATGCGGTCTGGTGTGATGTAGGGTTCAGAAAAACATTTTATTTATCGTGCCAACGTTTCTGTCTGTATTGAGATCATCTTCAGGGCTTGGGATTTACAAATATTGTTTACATATAACAATTACATATTGGAAGTGGAAATGTGAATTTATACAATTCAAAATATTTGTGAAATTTCAACAATGTTTGTAAATCCCAGGCCCTGAAAATGATTTCAATAAAGATTGAAACGTTGGCACGATAAAGGCAATGTTTTTCTGAAACCTACATCACATCAGACCTCATCTCACGATTTCTAAATAAATATCGATTAACGGTCACTAATCATCACAGAGTCCTACCCTGTATTATACTGCCGGCATATGTACACATCCCCATCATTTGAATATACACGGACGATATCACATCCAATCCTACCAATCACAAGTCCTTTTATTTAAGCAGAAAAACGAAAAATGGAAAAAATATATTTTGATAAATATTTTACAAAGGTTGCAAAGATAACTAGTGGCTTATCTGCCAAAAACTGGGTACAAACAGGTAGAAAAGGTGCATATGTATTTGATTTGCTCGTTGTCATTTTAACGCATAAATTGTGAGGTGCGATAACATGAGAGAAAACATTGACGTGGGCTTAGACGTATGGGTGGGGAAAAAAATCTCACGATTAATTGCAGATAAAATTCTCTCATAGCATTTCAAGACGCGGTTTGTTGATTAAACGCTACGAATTTTCCATAGGCGTCACTCATTTTACCGATGTATCATTAACGAAATTATGCCGAGAACCTTGTACATACATATAAAAAGGTGTTTTTCTGTTACCAAAGGGGGGATTAACCCAAGAAATTCAATTGGAAGAAAAAACTTTATGTCAGATAACAATCCATGGCTTTAACTAGTCTGAAACTGATTATTTTCTTTATTTTATATTAAAACTCTTTATAAATCATACGGTAATGGAAGGCAAAAACGTTACTTAATTTTTTAATAAAGACTTTGAAGACGCAATTCACCGTGGATGCCCCTTAATCCTTTAAAGACAAGACCCATCGATCATCGGGATAAAGAGGGATCTGTTTTAGAGCCTATTAATTAGCCATTTTCTGCCTACTCGAACGCCTTCCCATCCATATTTATCCAAGCGACTACTTAAATCAAAATATTCACAGCCTGTTTTATGATTTATAAAGCCAGGACAACACCTGGAAGTATGATTTGCATCCGGCAACTGATGGATTTGTATTTGATTTTTTCAATTGTTCAACATAATTTGCATTGATTTAAAAAATTCGAAGACTTACTTATTTAAAAATAATAATAATAATTCAACTTTTGCCTTAGTTATGAATGTGAGCCACTAACTCACGGTGGTTCAGAGAAAGCTGAAAACACCTTTTTAAGGAAAGTCAGCCT
>CM077100.1:1000251-1035899 GCA_039619505.1 Cimex hemipterus
AAAACCGTAATCCACTAATGCAAGGTGGTTCAGAGAAAGCTGAAAACTCCTGTTTTGAGGAAAGTCAGCCTAAGAAATTCAATTTTTGCTTTCCATTGGTTAAATTATAACGGAAAGCAATATCCGATGAGTATCGTCAAGTTTTCCACGACGACTTTATTTTATACGCTTTATTATTTTGCATTATAATAGAAAAGGGATGTTAAGTGAAAAAGAATTGTTTAAAAAAAATCTTGCTTATTTCCCTGAATTCGCTCTTTTCGTTATTTACTCAAATTCGCTCTTCCCAATCACATATTTTCTCCGTTTCAACAACAAAAGATGGAATGGTACAATATAACCTATCCCTAACTCTAACCATAACTCTGTATATTGTTCCACAACCCTAAACAAATCTGACTTAACTAGGCCTAACTATTCGTAACCTAACCTAACCGATATTCTATTGTGAAATCTGTGCCTGTTATTTAGGAAATTTTAACATCAAAAAATTATGAACCAAAATGATTTTCTAACAAACCAAAGTAATATATACGAGAAAAAATTAATAAGTGTCCAATGATCTGTGGAAATTAAGTATGTAATGTATTATATAGCCTTATAGTGTTTATCTAGATTACATAGTACATCTATGTTCGTAAAATCGTTTTGTCACATGAAATCATATGAATAATTAGAAAATATTATAAATATTACAATGGTATGAAATTAAATAATTTAAGGTAAAGTCCTCCTTACTTTATTCGACTGGACTTATTTTATTGGCCGGTCGTTTAAAGACGGGTGAAAAGCTAAATCTGTTAGAATGTAAGCCCATGAAGACCGGTTATTTTTTGATGGATTCAAAAGCGTGGGCCGAGAAGTAACCGAGAGCTACCTCAGTGCTCCGATCGCGAGTGGTGGGGCCTCGTCACTCCGGATGGTATCTTAAGCATCTCCGCCTAACTACAAGGTGCTCGAGAGCACAATTAGAGGGGGCAGCTCGAGGCGACAGTTTAGAGAGGCTATTAATTAGATATCTAAGGGGCAACTGGACCCTAGCCTCGGCCTGTTATTAAACAGTAGTATCGGTCAACAGCTCTCCTTATGCTAATATCGTCCTATTTGTCTCATTCTTCTCACCTTCGGTTCACTCCATTGTAATTGTCTCGGCCGACTTATTTGCCCTTCGATAGAACCCGAAGGAAGTCTTTTAATCACTTTCCTAACACCTCGAATCCCAGATTACTAATTAACTCGTCCAACCCAATTTTTATGACCTCTCATTTCTCTTTAACCTGCACGTTCTTTTATAAAAACTTCGCTTCCTGTTTGCGCAATTTCGTCATTTTCATCGTCATAGAAATTTTCACTACTGGCTACTAAGCCAAGCCAAAAAGTATTCCTCCGTTGGAGACGGACCAGGAGGAACAGATGTGTCGAGGTTAAAGCCGGGACACTGTGCGGCGCTACCCGACGCCCTGCCACGTTTTGGTAGGGTGTGCACATCTATGCGACGTCAAGCGCTCGTCAGGGACACAGCGTTTATCACAAATCAATATCACAATCGCAACCGCACTTATGTACTTAATACATTATTTGGAGCATTAATTGTTAGTTAAATTTTATGAGCACAACAATGTAATAAATTTTTCGTTAAATTTAATTATTTTAAATAAAGTTATTCTCGTCTTTCGATAAATTAACTTTGTAACCATCACAATTAAATAATTTTTTATAAAACTCATGAATTTTTGATATCGTTTAATTTGGTTTATATTAAAATAAGAATGTTGTAATCAATATAACGACAAGATTACATATATGTACTTTGAAATAAACTACAAAAAATATGGGTGTCCTGTTCTGACGCTATTCAACGAAAATGACGTAATTGTATGAGCAAGACCATGAAATAAAATGTTAGTTAAATTCATTATATCAAAAAATGGTATTGAGGTGTTTTGATAAATTTTGTACCAAACCATTGAAATAATTTTTTTTAATATAAACTAATGAATTTTTCATCTCGGTTAATTTGGTTTTTATTAAAGGATGTTGTAATTAATATAACGACAATAATACATGTAGTTTGAATAAAAATATGAGTGTACGGTTCTTTTGTCTTGGACTGTACCCGATGCGACCAGACGAAAATCTGGACAGTGGGGATCGCAGAGCGTAGAGAAGGGTAGCGTAGCATAGCATCGGGCAGATGTGCTCAGGGGTAGTACAATCTTATGGAAAAATGGGCTTTGGAGTAACATCTGGTAAGTGTGTTCCTGGCTTTAGGAGCTCAGGTCTGGTGATGCCATGCAATAGGATCTTTTGTATACACCACAGAATATTTGGTACATATAAAATATCTGTAGTTAGTACCATACATAAATAATGCGCTTGAACATGATCTTTGTAGTTGTAATTGCTCGAGGTGGTATACAGCTGAGGGTATGTACAATGGCTCTTCTTTTCTGCAGGTTAAGTTTAAAAAATGTTTAAATATGGTATATGAAATTCTTCAATTCAGTTTTACAAATAACCGGCGGAAAATTGATTCACACGGTTTCGCATAATCCAACGGAACGTGTGAATAGCCGTAGAAAAGCGACAATTGTAAAACAAAAACAAAACTGAGCAAAGGTCAAGGATCGTTGCAATACGCGACGTAATCCACGGCTGAGTAACCGTTCCATATTCATAAAATACAGGCGACGCCGGTTTGCGACGATCCTTTGGCGTTTTGGTGCGCGGTGTTTAAACAATGGCCATTGTGTACTGTCACGGGGATTCCGGGCTCAATACAAATTGTAGGTTAGGGCTAAACGTTGGGAATCTGATCTCTAAATCCCATCTATGAGCCGGAGTGGTTCTGTGACCAAACGGTAATCACACTCCGGCCCCTTGTGGCCGTGCCGCAACCTCTGGAATCCACGTTAGACCGGAGGCAAGGACTCTCAAAATATTACAATTTTCGATGGAACGAGCGGGGTATTGCAGGATCGGGTAATTGCCGTGGATGGGGAGAAAAAATCCGCAAAGATCTTTCATAATCTTTAAGCAGTGTAACAAGGTGCAATCTTAGTATTAGGGTTGTACCATATTTTACAAACGATTTTTAGAACTACCACATTAACATTCTACCCAGTCCATTACACCTTTTCATATTCCACTCCAACCCTATTTGGATGAACGGCACAGCTCAGCAATGAAAGCAAATAAACATTCTTAGGAGTCTTTACGACCTCGTGCACACGGACCGATATTGGTTTGTTGTGAAACCTCCATCATTGTCTAGAACTCTTGGTTAAGCTTTTTACCATAAACCAAAGTTAAAGGGTCAGTGTTACAGGTATTGGCTTTTCATTGATATGTTTTCCTCTTTCTCTTTCATCCTTGCAATACATGCTGCTCCGAGTACATTTTCTAACTCTAAGGTGAGTCAACAGTGCTGTTTTTCTATGCGGTCCTTAAATGAGGTTATTCGCATATCGGGGAACATACATTCTACATTCCCACTGAACCTAGTACTTATTTTCAACTAATTGTCAGATGGATGGGATTGACTTCTTCCTTGCCCTACTGCCCTGTCCGCTGTGGTACCCAAAAATGTAGATTTTGTTCATGCCGTAATGTCTGAAAGGGCCTTGATGCAATTCCAAACTGCTATGGACTTCATTTCCGATGGGGGGTTGCGGATAAGCCGCCTTGCTGGATGGTTATTATCTTATTGGTAATACTCAGCTTTTTCATCTCCCTGGATCTATAGCCAAAATCCCTGCCTGAAACACCAAAGGGACTTAAGGCCTATTCGACCTTGGTTTATTTCCATACATACCAGCTTTTGAACGATACCTTATCCATCGATATTTCTACTACTGCGAGATACATTCGACATTAACTGAGATCTTCTTCTCCTATGATATAAACATAAGCGCAAGTTGATTGATTGGAAAAGAAACTGGCTCAACTTTAGGGATATAAACAGGGAGGGGCAGGCCGGTAGCATGAAAGGCTGTCCTCGTTTTGATCTGTTCCTTAAATGCAAATAACGTTAGTCTTGTCATATTTATTGTGAGGAGTTTTTAAATTGTGAATCTTCTCCTCAGCGCAGCTATTAAACTTGAATAGTTAAAAAGTTTCAGTTAGAAACTAATTTTAAGTGACGAGAAGCCTCACTCAAAAAACCAAAAAAGCGAAAAAAGGCCAAAAAGAATGTTAAAAACGTCCAAAGTATAGTTCATCACTCCACAGATCCCAAGGAACGATAAAAGAACGCCAACATGTTCTCCAGACAGAAGCAACCACTTAGGATGGCGAGATACCAAAGGACGAAACGAAAATAGTTAGGGTTTATGGACCAAACTACAGGTTTATCAATCTACAGGAGTCTGTAAGGCTTGAAATGGCAACAACTGGCTTTCGTTAGAAAAAATCGGTAAATTCAAGAAGAATGGCTCAGAAATAGAAATTTTTAGAACAAAAAGGATTTGAGGAGTGATATCTTGTAATTTGGTAATTCCCGACCGTTCTGTTCCTCATATTCTGGCTGGTTTTGAAAGTACAATTTAATCAATCAATTTAATATCTCTCCATCTTCAGTGGTTCTTAAACAGATGACCAAATGACTACACAAAAACGTGGCTACCGTATTAGCATCAACGGCATCTGGGCCTAGTCTTGGTCGAGAGCTGTTATCTATGAAAATAAACCAAGAATCACAATTCTTATGTGACTTGGGTGTTTTAGGGTCGACTTTGCTTCAGAACCATGGAGATCATCAAGCTGGGCATTACCAACAGAATAATAGGCAGACAGGTCTAACGACAACCTTTGCTTTTCGGATGTAAAGTCCACAGCAGTTTGGGATTGCATCAGGGATCTGAAATAATTAACTACAAGAACCCCCTTTTAGGTACTATGGTGGGTATTATAAGGCAGTGCGGCTATATGGCCTATCCTTTCGATGGATGGGCCTATATGAGGGACAATTGGTGAAAAATAAGCCTTCACATTCATGGAAATGTATCTCAAGCACGCGAAAAAGTTCATTAAACGACCACTGTATCTGACGAAACACACGACACTGGGAATCTAACGGCAGAATTGGCGAAACGTCGTATTAAAATGATTGGACTGCCGACTCCGGAGGCATATGTACTCGAATCAGTAGATATTCCCGGCAAAGTGAAGAAAAGGAAACCATGTCAAAGAAAAGGCAAGATGTGAACGATGATACTCCCATTAACTTTACAATCAGATAAAAAATTTTAACATTAACCATGTGTTCAAGACAATGATGGACACAGTAGACCAATATTGGTCGTGGTCAGGCTGTAAATATAATGCTTAATATCTTTCATTGCTTTCTCGTCCATCCAACTTGGATTGGTATATGAAAAAGTGTAATGAACTGTCAATATGGTGGTTCCATGCAACCACCTCATGGGATGTTTGTAAGTATAGAGGACGCCTGGGTGCAAGACCCTATCAAAAGCATTGGCCACCCCAAGAAAGCATAAGCGCTGCTTTTCTCTAGTGAGAAATAATTCTTGTGAGATTAATCAACCCATATCTACCTCCTCTTAAGTAGATACAGATAGATGGGCGTAGAGAGAAAACGATAGAGAATGAGAGAGGGAGAGAGAAAATTCGGCAAAACTACAAAATAACAATTATATTGTTATAAATAATTGAAAAAGTCAATGTTTAGTTGTAACTATTCAGCGTTTTAACCTGGGTGTTTGTCGAATTGTTCCCCCATTAGGAAAGATTAATCGTGTAGCACCTCTCTTCGTGGGTGGAGGTCCCTCTCAAAGAAATTACATCCGAGGTGGACAGGATTTTTCAATTCGCCGACAATAGGCGGTCTCGGAGCCGTGTTTAGGAGAACTGACAAAGAAACAAAGGGTTTCATTGGTCGACTCCCTACTAGCAATTCATGGAGTGCATTGTCGAGCGGGACATTGTTTTATGTTCGAACCGTATAATCTAGGCGGTGTAATTAATTTATCGATCCGAACCTCTTCTACAAATTGTACGACAAAAAGTTAGCTAATTTCTAGTTCTACGTGCTGACACTCATGAAAATAAACACGTTTTAAACTGTAAAATGGAGAGGAATATGGACCATTTTTCTTCCCTTTTTAGCTTTCTGATTAATAATTCAAGTTGGCCGGTGTCATTAATGATTCTCGGGCTTCCAGTTCCGAGGTGAAAGTGCGCCGACCGAGTTGAACAAACGTACAAATGAAACGGATAGAGAAAAAGAAAGGAAGATGTGTACATGAATTGGACAGGGTCGGTGTGACCAAGGTCGGATGCCGTCGTTTTATTGTCAGTGTTTGTTGTTCATTTTCAACAGTTCCGTCGTCACAGTCACAGCGGGAAACGTTTCAACGTTTGTCCCGACAAACAGAACTGTCGTGAAAGCATTGACGACTGTCTTCTCAGTTTTTCCTCGTCCTTGCTACTACGAAAACCCCTGGGAAATGAGCCAGTTTTTGATCCTTCGAGCATCATCCGAGAACTAGGGAAAGAACAAAGAAATAGGACGGACGAAAAGTAAAATATTAATAAAAGCGAGAAAAATTATAAAATCAAGGCTTTAACGGTTAACTGACTGGAACTACAAAACGTCAAAAGTGCAAAAAATAAATATTTAAACTGAAATTCAGCTTTCTGAAAATTTAATCTTGTGCATAAAAATGAGAAAAAGCCTCAAGGATATTTATACAATTATACGGAATGAATCATGCTTTTGTAAGCCTAATGCTTTCCAACTACTAAAATTAATTTTAAAAAATCTTCCTTCAAAGAAGAACCTTTGCCTTTGATGAACGTAATTAGACAATAGATCGCAAAACAACAAAAATAGGTGGACCAGGGTAATGAGAAAGGATGAATCCCTTAAACGGCCACGAGCTTCCTTTTTGCACTTTCTCACTTCCACCCGCTCTCTCACTCATACTCTCGCTCTCTCGCTCTCTCTCTCTCTCTCTTCTCACTCCCACTCTTTCTCTCTTTCTCTCTCTCGAGAGATTATGTAATTAAACCGATATCAATCAATTAATCTCTCATTAGCTTTCTCCACCCTCTCTCTTCTCTCTTTCTCTTTCTTTCCCTTGCGTCTCATTCGAAGGCGTATGGTAGATCTTTTGCCCATGTTTTTTGCGCATCTTTGCGTTGATATTCCGTCCTTAAATATTGGTTATTGAACTTGTCATTTTATCCCGTTGCCCTTTAAGCGTGCGTCGTACGATCTTGTCGCTTCCTCATCCATATCCCAACACCGTTATCCACAATACCTTAGCATACAATTGTACCGAGATCCAAATATAAATCTTCTGTTCTATGTGTTCTTATTCATCAGTATTTTGCCACCTTGTGACCATTTTTGAACATTATACCGTGAAGATCTTTTATCACCTCTGTCAGCTCGTCTTTTAGAACGAGCTAATATTGTCGCGTTATATGCAAATCTCATGTTATGCAGATTTCGCCCCCTAATAAATATTCCGCCTTTCTTCCAGTTTAGTTATGGAACCATACTTTCCAACACGCTCAAGAGACCTGGGAAGAAGGGTTAATTTAAAATGATAAAAAAACGTTAATTTTAAGTTAGAAAGGTTAAAAATGGTTAATTTGTCTGAAAAAAACTATATGCGAACGAAATGTTGAGAACCGTCAGCCCTACCGTAGTGTTAATAATCCCAACAACAAATTTTAAAATATAGTGGGACGAATTTTTCTTGAATGACGCTTTGTCCTGCTGTAATGAAATGCAGAAGCGAATATTAAAATGTACGGTTTCCATTCTGGGCCAACTTCAATGCTGCCACTTAGGTGTGAAATCAGGGCCTGGTAGTTAAACTGGACTATTAACCTTGCGTAATTGTCCATAAATGAGTGCGGTTTCCGAGGCTGATGATTGGTTAACCCTTTCTCTCAGAGGCGGACGGAGGAAAGAAGATTTATCCCATGGAGTGGCTTATTTGAGCCGGGCTTTTTAACTCGATTGTTGTTTAATGCCGCGGCGAATCGGGGAAGTGTTTGACATTTTGCATCTTCCCCTTTCTTCCACCGTCCTAAAGGAGATGGTTCCGAAACTGGAAAGCACCTTGAATAGAACCTTTACCCAGTTTGATCAAATTAACTAACATTATTTTGGTTTTGTCTTTGTCGATAAATTTTAAATGTCCTCCAACTATACTGTGCAAACAGCTAGTAACGTACAATGATAAAGTGATAGAATTGTCACTCCGGGACACAAGGTATCCAAAAATAGACGCGTCAAAACTAAATGCCTTTTATTTGAATTTTTTCCACCAATTCCTTCATGAACGACATGCTTTCAGATTTTTTTAACACATTTCAGCCGTCACTGATTTGAGATTAGATTTTATATAATGGAATATACATATTTAAAAAAATGCCTTCAGAGCTGTTTTTCACCGGTGCCATCTTGATTGACATCCCTTCAAGATATCATAATACGTTCGAGCTGCCACAAACTTAATATTACATTATAAATAAACGAAGCATTCCCCCAATTATTTTTTTACGACTTTAGTACAGTTCAATGAATTTGATTCTATGTAGAAAACCGGACTAAATGAACCAATTATTAACGTACCAGGTCCAGTTAACTACTAGTAAAAGAGTTTTGTAACTAAAACATCAGGCCATACTGAAAAAATAATAATAAAGTGAAACTCGATTTCTAAAGCTGAAAATTCCCAGATCAATAAAATCTACTGTGTAATGCTAGGACAATTACAGTGAAAGTGGACAGAATCGTTTTCACATTGCTCACCGATTTGACAACGAGCAATATTTCCATTTTGCCCTCAACGAACCCGCAAGCCGTTTTCTAATTTATCTGTTCATATTTAACAGTTTTTTTTCACACCTTTATTTTCTCATCTTTACAATAACGGCAAAGTCAAATTTTACGAAACAATAGAAAATAATAATTGATTTATTCATTTGCGAAACCAAAAATTCACTTATTAACAAAACATTCATTCAGAGTAGAAGTCACATGTTAGCTTTTTATAAAAACAGGTGAAAAATTAACTCAAATATTCTGTTTGACTATTTTCATGCCACACAAACTGTTAACAGAATAATAACTTTTTAATGGATCTACCAATTAAATATATTCGGGCGTACCTCAAGGCAATATCCTAGGCCCGTTATTATTTCTAATGTGCACTACTACTTTTACTCAGCCGATAGCTTTCACGGCCCAAGTTGCTGAATATAATAATTAATTATTGTTTTTTATGTAAGGTCTTGGTTGAGAAAGAAAAATCAGTGTCACGAGCGGGATTCGAACCCACGACCTTCTGCTGAAAACGCCGCTGCTCTAACGCTTGAGCTATCAGCTCGGTCACCAACTTCCCACCTCAACACACAACCCTTCGTATTTTACCACGTTTTGCCATTTTTCAAATGTGGTGTAATCAGGATTCGATCCTCGGCGACATATGAAATGGCCAAAAGGGAAGAGCTGTTAGTGAATTTATACTTCGTTTTACTTATTAAATCCGTTGTATTTAGTGGTCTGATTGACGAAATTACTTATTTCAATTAATTGTTCTTTTTGTGTAGGGTTTTGGTTGAAATGAAAAAGTCAGTGTCACGAGCTGGATTCGAACCCACGACCTTGGGCTCAAGACGCAGGTGCTCTAACGACTTGAGCTATCGTGACTTCGAACCCCTCGGACACCAACTCCCTACCTCAACATACAACCTTTCGTATTTTACCACTTTTGCCATTTTTCACTTCAACAAAAATCTTACATAAAAAGATTAATTAACTGAGAGATGTAATTTGGTCAATCTGGCCACTAAATATAATGGATTTTATAAGGCTTTTATGTTTATTGTTGTTAGTGAAATGGTTACTTCTTTACTTACTATATTAATCCATTTAGTTTAGTCGTCTTAATTGACCATATTAATTATTTCAATTAATTATTCTTTTTTCATCTCAACCTACGCTTTACATAAAAAGAATAATTAATTGAAATAATTAATATGGTCAACTACGACTATAAAACATAAATGGATTAATATAGTAGTTAACTCTTTCTCATCAGCTTACTGAAGATCACTTAAAAACGGAAGTTAAAAATTGGACACTTGAAATTGTTCTACAGTCTGGTTTAGACGCGTTTTGATTTCTCGCCATCCTCAGTGTTCTTTTTAAAACTTGATCACTAATAAAATTATTAGGGTGGTCGGTTGAAAATTTGTAACGGACGAAAATATAGGCGCATCACCCAGGAGAAAGAAATCTTCTTACTGAACATCATGTTAAATTAATAATTCTTTACGTAAGGTATTGGTTGAGATAAAAAAGCCAGTGTCACGAGCAGGAATCGAACCCACGACCTTCGGCTAAATGCACCGCTGCTCTTGATGGATTCAATCATGTTAAATGATGGTGTTTTCATTTGTGAACAACTGTAAGTTTTGCGTTTATCCGAAGGATATCTGACTATGTTCTGCATGTGAAATGAAATAATGCTAAAAATCAGAACGCACGATGCGCGAACATGTTCCACACGACTGTTACACTTAGGAGTGGTTTTTTCCCTCCCATCTTCCTATGGTCACGTCTTAATCGAAGGACGGGGTCGGTTGTTCTTCGACGTCGTGTTCATTAAAGTATTGATGTTCGTGTCAGCGGGACGCCTTTTATTCAACCCGGCTGAACAAAGTGAGCCGACCCGGCGAGAGCTGTTTTGACAAATAACTAATTGTTTATTCACCGCAACTCTTTCATTCACAGTGCACCGTCTGTGGATTTTTCATTGAGGTCCGCTCTCAGAATGATGCAGAAGTAGAACAATGGTTATTTTCGTTCATCCTGTTCGAACATCGCATATTACGGACTTGGAATTTTGAATTGGGCCATTATAGATATTCAGTGTAATTAATTAATAAATACATTTAACTACAAAAAGAAAATACTTCGCAATAAGCTAGTATAGCAAACAGAAATCCTGGGGTAACATAATTCACTTTAAATTTCGTTAGACCCAGCAAAATTAAAGTTGAAACTGTAATGGTCGAAACCCCTTATAGTTGGAATGTTGGATTGAATGCACCAACTTTAACAGCTGAGGGGGACCTTACATTGCCATGTATAAAAATAAAACCGTCGCCAATGTCGTAGGAACAACTTCTTCTAAGAACACATTGTCAAAGTATCGCGCAGCTGGAAAGGAACCCAAGAAGATGGAGTTTGAGCGACCTTCCATAAAAAAGCCTGCCCAAACCATATCACCACCACGTCCTTAGCTTCTCCACAGTGAAAATATTGCGGGACAGTACCACTCTCCTGTTCCTCTCTCAGCTGTCAGAAGACTTCACACAAAATCTTGATTTTCGTCTAATCTTGCTCAGATCAATTGATGTGATTACATGCGAAACTTAACCGAGCTATGTCTTGTCAGAAGTTCTATACCGGTGGCAGACGTTTTCCCACGTAATCCAGCTTCTGAAAGTGTTTGCCTTACAGTGCGTAAACTGGCTTTCGATTGCGGAATAGATTAGAACCAATAAAACTATCATCTCTTTGAGATGTAACACGATGGCAACCTGATACATGCCTTCTTCAGTATCATCCAGTATCTTTGTAAAAATGGAAGACCCTTCGGACGCTTGACCTCTCCCAGGTTATGACATTACTAGGATTTTAGTCCAATCTGTATCACTTAAAACCATCGCTCAAACAAATTTGAAACTTAAAAATAGTAGAACTTAAAACAAATTAAGCCACCGGAAAGTTAGAAAGAAGAAAAATCTACCAAAATTGACTATTCAAAGATTTATTTAAAGACTCCAATTATAAACACAAATGGAAGGTTTTATCTTTTTTATTAGCATTTAGTCATTTAAATCGAACCAAATATTGTTGTAAGATAATCAATTGAGAATTGTCTAAGAAATAATTAAAAATATTAAGGGTGGTCACTTTGTTCCTCTCAGTGTGGCTTTCAAATTACATTTAATAAGACTCCAAAAATTTAATGTTACATTTTAAACAGTGGAAATATTGCATGCTTCAGTAAATATAATACGATAAATTTTATTTTAAATTGCAATGGTTGTAATTTCTTGTAAATGGAATATTTGAAAAACTCAAGCTTTCTGAGAGGTTTTCACCGGTCGCCTTCTAGATCTCACAAAACGTTTTACCTTCCACAAACTTACATTCAATTGTTTAATTTTAAGCAATGGAAATTTTTCAAAAAAACTTTCTATCCAGATAAAGTACAACAAATTTGACGGTGAAACTATAGTGGTCGAAAGGAAATACCTACATGAAGGGCTCCAAACCCAAAATTATTTGGACTTACTCTTAACGAACTCAACTAGGGTTTATTGCTAAATGCCAACTTCATGATTAAATTGTAAGTTATTGCAATCATTTCTGAAGACCTTATATGGTGATGAACAATTCATCCACTTGCTGAATTTAAAAAAAATTCGTTTTTTCTTTTTGTCTTTTGGCCCAATCGATAAGAACGAAGAAACAGATCTGCACATAATTTCGGTTTATCCTAACCAGATGTGACCTTAATGCTGTTGAGCGGCGAAAAATAATACGAATATGGCAACCTTTGTTGGTAAATTTGCTCACCTTGAGAGCGAAGGGGGGCCCAAAATAATTTATAAAATAAATTATAGAATACTTGTGTAAATTTGGCCAATGGAGCAGCTTTGAGATGAGCTTTTAAAAAGAATGCTCGTAAACGTTACAATTTTTTATTACGTTTAAGCGGATTGTGCCACATAAGAAATGTCCATAACTAATTTCCGTGCCTGTTCCCATTTTATGAAGACGCCTTGAGAACTCGTCTGATTATAAGCAGCTGAGGGCAAGCCTTTATGACTCCCTCACGTCGGAATCCTCGACAATCTGTGAGGTTTAGGCTGATTTACAGTCCACAGGTTGGGGATTTGTAGTGATGGAATGGATTCAAAAGGAGACGGGAATTATTACGTCTGGCACATTACAAAATGCCCCTCAACATAAAACATAGGCTCAAAAAAAAAGGATTTGTAAAGATTCCGTGTTGAAGAATGCCAATTCACAATGTTACTTCTATGTCTGTCTATCAGGAAACAATCCCGAGAGAAATCGTGTTTTTCTTACCAAATTATTTTTTGGGTTATTAGTAGGTATGTTTTATTTGTAGGATTGCCTTGTTAAGATTTGCTGGGTGTAAAACCTGTAGTCTGGTCGTTTCTGATTGATATTTTTTCAGACGAGTCCTGTCTTCTCGACAGCACAAAGAAGAAAATGATAATAATCTCAAAACCTTTTCCGAATCGTTTTCGCACTGTTCTAGAAATTATTCATGTGCTGTGAGACCTAGAAGGCGACCTGAACACGACAGTACCGGTGAAAAACAGCTCATTTTTTGGTTAATACAATAATTACAACCGAACGATGGCAGCGGCGTATTGAAACTGAAGGTCCTGCGTTCGAATCCACTCGTGTCAATCGCTTATTCATTTCGACCAAAACCTTACATAAAAAGATAATATAATAAAAATGGGGGCGTCGGTGGCCGCAAGGTTTAGTCTTTGACACGGCGCTCATCACGGTAAGGTTAAGGTCCCGGGTTCGAATGCAGGGCCCCTGGATATAGGGACATACAAATGGGCTTTTTGCAAAAACACCGGCATCCTGAGGGTTTATATGGCCTCTGCTGTTGTGAACCCTCGTAAAAAAAAAAAAGGAAAAATATAATAATAATAATAATGCTTTATTAATACAAAAAATGTTTTCAAAACAAAACATATGCCTTAACATAAAATAACGGCATGGATAAAAACCGTCTGCCGGAGGCTGGAACCACAACCATAAGAAGAAAAAAAGTATATAACACATATAAATATATATAAATAAGATAGTAATAATAATACAATGATACTAAATTAAAAAGGGAAAGGACTACTGTTCCTGCCATTAAGGAATTCAATTATCTGGGTTCTGCTGAGCCAGGTCACAGCTGTATAGGGATATCTAAATTCCGAGAGGATGGGACATACACCCAACAAATGGATTACATCCTTCTTTTCTCTGAGGTCACAAAGAGCACAGAAGGGTTCTCTTTCTCTCCACGGAGTGTAGTTAAGATAAAGCAAGGAGGACCGAAGTCGTCGAAATGTCCAATATGCCGCAGGTGCCTTTAATCAGTTCTCTAGGAATAGAAGTGACGGTAGTTTGTATAAATCATGTTTTCTTTCATCATAAAAAGATGACTTATGATCTGAATTCTCCGTTGAACCAATTTTCTTATATACATTACGCCTGCATTTTGACTTCTCTCTGAGGATGTTGTTATCGATTGGAAAATTCCGTAGCCAGGGTGAGCTCGGTAGTTTGATTCCTGAGCTATCTTGGCTCGCAATTAATCGTGCAAGTTGGACAGCTATCCTTCCTTTTACAGAAGATGGGATTGGTTCATCCGAAGGAGTCTGTGAGGATGGCTATGCAGTCTGAGCACTTTCTTCAGATTCAGATATGGAATTCAGTGTTTTGGCTTCAGTGACTCTGGCTTGAATCTTCTTGAAGTTCAAGATGATTGGAGAGTTACTATTTATCAAATATGTGCTCTAGTTGAGGAAGGATCCTATCAGGGAAAGGTGTTCTATGTACCATTTGAATGCCAGAGCGGATCATCATTTGCTTTGGTAATGCTTAATTTCGACAGCTCAACATGCGAAGTATCTCTCTCAGGAATCGAGTAATTGTGAGTTATTTGACAAGTCCTAGGCTCTGTAAACCTTTTACTGCTGTTGCGAAGACAGGTAGAACTTAACAAGAGAGTTTAATTACCAATTTTGTTTCTCGTTGTAAATTAGTATATTAGTGTTTTTAAATATTTTGTCCAGTTCAAAAATTAACTTTGTATTACTCGGAGGAAAAAATACGGTTTTTAGTTCAGATTATTTATTGTTTTGACTTTTAAAACTCATCTCTAATATTACCACTGTAAATTAAATTATCTCAATGTCCAGCAGATGGCCTTTTGTCAAGGTTAAAATTTATTGTAAATAGATAGTAAAGTGTTACTTGTTCTTAATAATAAATGTTTTTCTTAAAGATAACTTTAAAAAAGATAACTTTCCTTCGTTTTCTATTTATAATTTAATATTAAGTGTGTGACTGCTAAAACATATTGTGAGATCTAGAAGGCGTATCGATCGAGATGTCACCGGCGAAAAGCAACGAAGAAGGCATTTAATTTTTCATACATTCCATCTACAAGAGATTGCGATCATAACAGTTTCAGAGTCAAATTTGTTGTACTATATGTAGAGAAGCACACAGAGAAGTGGATAAACTCTAGCAGTGCAAACGTATGATGAAACATCCCTCACCAAAACTGGCAAAAACAGTAGTACAATTGGAGAGGGCAAAACTCAGAGGAGTGGTAGGACCGCTAACCGGTCACTGGCAACTATGAAAACTTCTGCACAACACGGGTATAGGCAATGATGATCCCATTTGCAGATTATGTAATGAGGAGGAGGAAACAGCCTCTCATATCATCTTGGAATGCGAAGCAACAGCTCAATGGAGGTTCGACCTAACGTATGGAAAAGACTCAGGGAACCGAAGTGCAGCAATGACCTGATACTTCTGAGAAATAGGATTGGGTCTATTGACTAAACTAAGGAACTAGGAAGGTACAATAAGCCAGAAGGCTGCAGTGCTTGAGGTATACAAACCCCGCTCCCTAGTATCCTTTCCATCATACCATACAGAAGCACACAAAGTTTTTTTAAAAATATTTCAGTTACTTAATATTTAACAGTCAGTTTTGGCAGGTCGCTTTGTGTGATCTAGAAGGCATGGCAAACGGTAAGAAATAACTTAAGAAGTCTGTAAATTGTGACGAGAGGAATTATTTTAGTTAAAATCTCATCTCTTAAATAAACAGAATACCATCAGAAAGAAGAGAATCCTTCTTCCAACGTCAATTTTTTAAATAGCAATAAAACATTATTCTATAACGGTTAATTTTAAATGTAAATCATTAGTTTAACTTGAAGTCTATCAAATTCATTGGGAAAAATGTTATATTCAAACGTGAGCGTTCCTGCTGTTTCCTTAAGTTCTGTTGATTTTTGAAAATCAATAAACGGTTGACGGGGGGGGGGGACGGCTCCGAATCCCGCTCGACTCGTTGACCAATGGATTCGGAATGTCATTGTGCGAATGTATAAAACAAATGAAAGGCAGAAGCCTGGGACCTTATTTAGAATCCCATTAGAGATGTGGGAATAGAGAACGTGGTCGGTATTGTGGGTCCGTGCACACTTGAATGCAGAACATCGGGCATCCTTTATACGAGGGAACATCGCTGGAGCGAGACTGATCCCGATAAAAGGAAACATATGTATAGCGAGGCCCTCTTCATTGTTCACAATTTGTCAAGCCCGGGGTTCACCCCACTAGTGGAATAATATTTACAATACAGTTTGATATATATTACACAGATACCGTGAAGAATCTCACCCTATTAGCCGGTCGTGTTCATGACAATGCTCCCCATTTGACAGGGTCTCCTCCCAGCGGTACGCGAAACTATTAAAATCTAATGTTCCTAGCCCTCACCCTCTTTTCTGAAGACTGGTTTCGCTTTTGCATTATTTAAAAACGCCTTTTTTATTGTACTGTTTTGTTCGGTGTCATCTGCCGCTGCTGCATTCGCCTGTCAACCGATGTTTGATTATAAACACGGCCGACGTCCCGCATGTCAAACCACCGTCGGATTTAACCCAGCGTGAAACTGACATACAAACCAAATTAGCCTTCAATTCAATTATTATTAATAATTTTAATTTGGTTGCAAAGAAAAATATTCATATAATCTGTATTGGAGTTTTATTTATGCAAACGTAACAAAAGTAAGTTTTACACACGTAAACCTCCTGAATGTAGTGGCGATATTCTAGCTCAGAAGTGTAGAAATAATTTTGTTTTAATTTTTCCGTTAAATGAACCCTTTTTAACTCTAAATTAACCGTTATTAAAATCAAATTAAACTTTTTTAACTTTGACTTAGTTTATTTTCACATAACTCTTTCTTTAAAGCAATAAAAATCTTATCAGATGGAATGAAATATAATCATGTAAAGTATAATTCCTGTATATGCGATTCTCGTTTAAATATAAAGCCTCGACCCTCTCAGCCGATGTGGCAATTACAGCAATTTCAATTATGTTAATTTAGATGTCTTCCAAGTTGTTTTTCACCGGTGCCTTTTTGATCGACGTGGCTTCTAGATCTCACAATACATTATGACACCGAAAACTTGCGGATAAAGTTTAGGAACTGAAGATATTTTCGGAAAACGTCATATGCGCCAGGAGATAGAGAACCGTGAATTTGAGCCTGAACAGTTATGATCATAATATCTTAAAGAAGGAATATACGAAAAACTAAATGCCTACTAATTTTGTTATATTTTATTTTAAATTTAAATAACTGCGTATGTTATATTTGTGCATTATACGCGTTATACTTTATGCGTTCGTTTAGTAAATAAATTTCCATATAATAAGGTTACTGTGGAAGGAGGAAAATAAATTTTAGCCCCAGAAACTTACTATTACAATTTAGAGACCGGACATATTTTCGAAAAACGTCATGTTCTTCAGTAGATTCAGTACAATAAACAGTTTTTTTCTTGATGGACAAGCCTTCAAGATCTCAAAGTACATCTTAGACCCAGTGGTTGTAATCTATTGGAGAGGGATTATATGAAAACTAAAAACTACTTTGTTTTTCACACATTTTATATTTTAACCGCTCCATACTTGCTACTATCTATTTGCAATTTAAAAGGGTTAATTTCACAGAAAATAGGTAACATGTAGTAATCATTTTTGCAATAAATTGTGAGTCATGCCAGGAATGTCCCTATCGTCCGCCTGTAAGAGACCCTTCATTTTTTCATTACCACCATCCAAGAATATTCCATAAGGGCATTAACATCATTTATGCATAATGAAAATAAGATTGGGGAAAGGAAAAGAGCCTGGTTTTCGGCATTTTGTAACTTTCGTAGAGCTTCTTGGAGAATAATTATAAATTTACTTGTTACAGATAAGAAAGACTTTTTGGCAGGTTTCCATGTTGGTATATACAGTTAAAAATCACTTGCAATTTACGTAAGAGATTTTCTCTGCTGTTTTTAGAGAATTCGAATAAATACTGAAAATCCTGTAGCATAAGGCAAGATTCTAACAGAAAGAACATGCTTTGAATATCTTCCTTCTTTCTTACAAAATGTGTGGTCTTAAATATCTTATCCCTCGTTGTTTGTAAATATGTACGATGTATTTTGATACTTAAATAAAAAATAATCCAAAGTGGTCTCCTGTTTGATGTTATTACCCTACTATCTATAGTTATATTTCCAGTCTAAAATGTGCTGTGAAATCTGGAACGCATGTCTATCTGGATGGCACCTGGAACAAAGAACTCAGAAGGCATTCAGTTTATTATATATCCATATACAATAAATTACAAAAATCTATTGTATTATATATACTTATGCAAATAAAGTTTTTAGGAAATATTTATTATGTATAAAATTTATAAGTACGTTTTTGGCGGTTAGAAAGTATTATGAGATCAAATAGGAATCTCGATCAACCCGAGTTGTTGTATTGTACTTACTGAAGCATGTAAAGATTTTCTATACTTTTTCCAATTATTTACAATTTCCTATTAAGTATGTGACGGCTAAAACGTATTGTGAGATCTAGAAGGCACGTCGATCAAGACTTCACCGGCGAAAATTAACCTAGCAGCCATTTAGTTTCCCATGAGCATCAAATTTGTTGTATACGATGCGCGTAATGTTTCTGCAGGGTTTTGTCCAAAAATCGTAGAACCTTTTCGAATCGTTACACATTTTACCACCACAGCTCTACCTTCCCTCCTTTATAATACGTTTTGCATTAAAACAGTCGTTATGCCTAAGGAATTTTGTAAATACATAGTCTGATTTCGTCCCAATGTAAATTAAATCGCGTTGGTCTGTTGATTACAGTACACTCGTCAAAAAAGAAGGCCCGATGACAGCACGTGCGGGTGTCTGATACCAAGACGAAACGTGAAAACCGTGTGTGAAATAAGAGGTGCCTACGTTGAAAAAGCGACACCGTGCGGGGGCGGCCTTCGAGTCCTTAAACGCTACCTGTGAGGAGTCGTCTAATCTTCAATTACAGCCGTCAGTACAAACCCGGCTGTGTAATGGGAGTTGTCCGGTGATGAGGGAATGGCACGAGTATTTGAAATCGGCCCTAATATCACTCCGCGTTAGGTATGCACGAGCGTCTTCCTCGCTCCCATTCCATCAGACGTGAGCTTTTTACAGAAATTAAGGAAACATTTTTGATTTCGTAGCCAACCTATGGCACGCCCAGGCTCTGTTATTTTCGTAATTAGTATGCACCATTTTATTTCCCGTTTCCCCCCTTCGTTTACGATCGATTTCAAGCTTTTCTTTTTGGACCCGGCCGTACTTGGGTTCGAAATTCACACTCGTCACGCCCGACCTCACACCTCAAGAATCAAATCGGACAAACTAATTGCCATTCTTCCATATCCTTTTGCATAATTACAGGACGACTTGTTTCTCGTAAAATCACTTCACCTGTTAGGTAATTCCTTTAAATGGCCGCTTTTCGAACATACTGGGACGTCCACAAAACATCTTAATAACCTTTAATCATGCAAATTCAAAAACTTGTTCGCTTACTTTTTAAACAAGCACATAAAACTTTATACAAATTGTCCTACAAATTCATAAGCCGAAACTGTTTATTTCTGATTCAATGTAATGTAATTACAATAAGTCGAGTAACTTTTGAGTTTTGTTATAAGGGAGGAGAAAACTTCCTTATGTGAAAGTGGTTGCGATTTACGTTATGGAATTTATGGCATTTGATCCTTCCCATGGACGGAGAAAAGAAACTTGGATTGTTGGGTCAAGATCCTACGGATTTTGGAGCGTTTACCTGGACGCCAAAGTTCTAGCCTGTAACTCCATCTTGCAACTTTAGTTCTTTTTACTCCTGTCCAGAAGTAGTTCAAGGTAATGTGTATTCACGTCGCAAGAAAGGAGTTTTCATACGGTACAAAATTTAATTATTTACTTTTTATCTTTATCGTTTACTTTTCAAAGCATCAAGGATAGAATGATCCGGAAATGTAGGTGTAACCGTTAGATTTAGAGATATACTTAGTTGAGAAGAGCATAGGACCTAAGATGTTACCTCGTGGGACACCAGCGTCAACCGGTGAATCGACGTGTACAGACCTCACAAAGTTGAAAATATTTGTTGGAAAGGATTTTAGGAATAAGGCAAGAGCTAAGTGTGACGCCCCATTTTTATACATATTTATAACCTCATATGACCTAAAAATAAATGTAGGTGGCAACTTTTCGAGCGGCAAAGTCGCATCTCAATGTGTGCCTTGTCTAGAGTACTGACAGGCCAAAACAGGTATGAAGTAAAATAATCAGAAACGACCAAACTATAGTTGTTTTTAGTTAGACTTTGCAAAATTATTGTTAAAAACTGATCTTCATCGATTGACCGATCAATTTTGGCAAATAACTTAAACTTAAACTGCAACTTTCAGCATGAGGCTTTTCAATCAGCGAGTACTCCCAAGTATTGGAGAAAAAAACTCGTGCTTTAAGTTCAGTTTAAGTGATTTTGAACTTATGAAATTGTCTTTATTTGATTTTTCCGTCAATCACACCGCAAAATACGATTCAGACACAAGGGTTCGATTATTTTGGTCTGACTGACGCGCTCTTCTCGACATCTTCATAAATACGTCTGTAATGTATTTCGTCAGTTTTGCCTACTTTATACGTGATGAATATGAAATGACCAAAATTTGAGCCAAAATAGATCAAGAACACATCATTGAAGATGCCGTAATGGAGAAACGCGTCTGACAGACCGAAAACTTGGATAACAAGACCAAAATGATCAGAAACGACCAAACTATAGTTATTTTTAGTTAAACTTTGAAAATTAAATAGTTTAACGATGCTAAAAATTGATCTTCATTGATTGACCGATTAAATTTTGCGTCAGAATAATGAAAAGCAGTTAGCACTGCAAACAGGGGAGAAAAAGCCTTATGCTATAAGTTCTCTTTGGGCTTGATGTTGAGCTGTATTTTTTCCGTTTTGCATACTTGATACGTGATAAACATAAACTGACCAACACATCTGAGACAAAATAGCTCAAGAAGACAACATTAAAGATGGAGTAATGAAGAAACAGGTTCGACGGACCAAAAAGCGAGTATAGACCTCAACGAGCTATATGCAATTTTAGTTCAGGGGCGTCGGTGGCCGCAAGGTTCCGTCTTTGAAACGGCGCTCATCACTGTAAGATAAATGGGCTTTTTTTCACAAACACCGGCATCCTGAGGGTTTGTATGACCTCTGCTGTTGCGAACCCTCGTACAAAAATTAAATAAATAAAAAATTAGTTAAAATTCGAAAATTTTTGTGTGAATTGTGTCAAAAACGTCCCAAAGGTTTCGACCTTTTCCCTTGCTTTGTTTTGAAAACAGGAATGAAAATCTGTCCCATCGTCTATGGGGAGTGAAAAGGTCACGAGGGATGGCTTTTAGCCCGAGGAGGAAAGAATCAAAAGTGTATATTTAAAGGTGAATAGCGGCCTCACGGAAAGCTAATTCTCGTTTTACTCCCGGCGTCCTCAGGAGACGGATATTTCCAGCCGTATTGACTCGAAGGGTCGACCGGTCACGACTGGTTTCAAATTTATGTTGATAATTTGTCAACTTTGTTACCAAGTCGAACGACAAATAACATTTGTAATTTTAATTTCGTCACCATGTTGTTTCTAGATTCTAATTTTTTTAAATAGCTTTTTAATTAGAAAACGTGTTTATAACGGCAGCTGTGATACACTTACAACAGATATTTGAATAACTGCCTGTACCACAAGCTTGAAAATTGCAACAAAAATAATCATGCAAATTTTCTTCTTATATTATCATAATAGATTGAACCGAGGTAGCGGCAATATTTTCTCAGCAAATCGAGTCCCCCCCCCCACTTAATCGTCCACTCAACCTTAATCACAGTCAAAAAATTTCCCAGCCGAATTACACGTCAAACGTAAATTAAGGAGCATTGAATCGAGAGGTAATCCGGGGTGGATATGAAGACGCCGAAATTAGGTGTAATGCTGAGGATTGGTCTCCATCCACAAGTGAATATTTCTCCCGTAATTATAGGTTTTGCATTTTAAAACAATTAATCCCACGCGGACAAGTGATTCCGTTTTTTAATTGATTTGTAAGAGGTGGTTTTCAACTGAGATAATTGCAATCTACTTGCACCAATTGAATATTAGAGTCAACCGTCTGCTGCGCCCTCCTGAAGAAACAGTGTTTCTAAAATGGCTAGGCTTATAATTCCAGATGTAATCTTTAGCTGAAAAGGTGACCTTTTCCTGACGATAAAAAACCTTAAAATATTTTTTGTCAAAGAAAGTTATGCGTACTTATATCTTAGGAGAAAACAGCAAGAATATAAAACATTTCCTTTTATTTCAACCTTTTGCATATATATTTAATTCTATTCCAAATACATTTAAACATTTTAAATTTAAACTTTTCAAAATGAAAACTAATTTTTGCGTTTTACTTTGCTAATCTCTTAAATTTTTTTTAGTGGTTTAAACAATGCGTTACTTGGAAATTAAAAAGATTAATATGAAGTAAAAATGTAATTTGAGGTTAAAAATAGTTCATCTTAATTAATTAAGGTTTTTTATCCCAACTAAAAACCTTAATTTTTTGTAATATATTAATTGCTAAAGCGGTTTCCATTTAATATTCGACATTTTCCACTTTAATTTTGCCTTTTCCATTTGTTAACTGAAATATTCAAATTTTCTGTTTAATATTAATCTTTTTCCAGTTTAATTTCAACATTTCGATTTTGTATTTACCTTTATCCATTCAGTATTCACTTTTTCCATTTGAGTCTCCACTGTTTCCGTTTCATTCAGACTTTTCCATTTAATATGTACCTGTTATATTTTAATTTAAATTGTTCCTTTTAATATTTGCCTTTTTTCATTTAATACTTGAATTTTTGCTTTTTACTTTGCATGCCTATATTTAATTCTATCTCATAAGTTGTTTTTAGTGGTTTAAACAAAAGGTTACTTGGAAATTAAAAAGATTAATTTGGAGTCAAAATTGTAATTTGAGGATAAAAAGGGTTAATTTGCAAATGAAAAAGATTATTTAGATGTTAAAAAGGGTTAATTTAACGGGAAAAGGCATAATTGAAAAGTAGAGTACTTTACAATATTTTTTCCAAAGTATGTAATCTTAAATAAAATTTCGAGGGTTATCTCCAAATTTGAATGCAGAACATCAAGCGTGGCAATTGCGAGTCGGATGTAACAGTTGCAGTATTAATAACGAACAAGTAATGATAAAAATGTCGAGCTGAAAACTTTGCTCAAACCTTCCAAAATTCATCTCCGACCCATTGTCACTTTTTCTCAGATTTCTCAACATTCTTTCCTCTGGCGGGCTTTTATGTTGTTTCCTGATTAAAATAAAGAGGCAAGCCGGTGTGTGTCCAATGTCCTTTTATATTATTTAGGCTCGATTTTCGCCTTTTATTGTGCCTTTTGTTATTTATGTTATGACCAGTTCCTTTTTCGCCTTTATACCTTTTAACGTCACGGGGTGAAAGTTGTGCGTGAAAGTGATTCTATTTAAAAGAGTTAATCAGTTCGTCGAGTTGGTTTTGTCTATATTTTAGCTTTGAAATTTATGATTCACAGCCGTCATAACATAAGACATCTTTTGTAATTCACCCACGCTCTGAAGATGACCCGAATAAAGGTCGAAACGCGACGGTAAACTGCAAAAAAAACACTTCAAAACGATTGCAAAACCACCATTAAAAATAACTCCTTAGATTCTCACTCCTGCAATTCAATCAAACAGATGTGCAAGTACAACGCTACAGCGACAATTTCAGTATTTGCCACTGATTATAACCTTACCTGTCCCACGGAAATATGTAGAAATGTAATAAAATAACCAAGAACGATAAATCCCCTGCCCTTGACAACATTAAAAAATTCCTTATGATGGATTCCAATGCAGAGCCTCTGGATTTGAACCCGGGACCTTTACCTTGCAGTGATGAACGACTAAACCGTTGCGGCCACCGACGCTCCCACTTAGTTCCATTAGCGAGATATTCAAGGCTGTTATGGTTACCTGTATGAAAAGAGCACCATTATGCCGGAACTTGGACTATCTACCACTGCCCAATGAGCCAGGATAATATATATAACGCTGGCTTTTAATGTAATAAAGCACACTAGCAAGACATTGATAGATATTCAAAAGACCTTGGCAGTACGGCAGGATTATGGAATTCTCCCCCTTCTCTTATCCAGACAATTCCGAGTTTCCTTTCGATCATCCCTTTCCTAGAATTGTTGATGATCCATTCTAATGACCAAATAGCTTATTTCAATTAATTAATCTTTATGTAAGGTCTTGGTTGAAATGAAAAAGTCAGTGTCGAGCGGGATTCGAAGCGCGATTCATTTGTCATCGACAATCGAATCTGACTGCACGGCATTTGAAAATGGCAAAAAGGAAGGAACATTCGAAATGCTGTACGTTGAAATGGAGAGTTGGAGTCCGAGTGGATGGAAGTGACGGTAGCTCAAGTGGTAGAGCAGCGGCGTATTTAGCCGAAGGTAGTGGGTTCGAATCCCGCTAGTGACACTGTTTCATTTCAACCAAAACCTTACATAAAGGTAGTTGATGATGTTCGTCAAGGCCATATCCTTCGACCCATCCTGTCCCTTGTATATTTCAACAAAATATCTCGCCTTAAGAATGTAAAACAACCCTTTATATAAAGAAAAACTAATGATATCGCTGTCTACACTTCTTCTGAGGGGATATATGCAATAATCGAAGAGATTAGGCAACAACGTGCTTCATAGGAAGTTTCTGCAACAATGGGGAAAATTAAAATTAATCATAATAAAACTGAGGCAATAGTTTTGCAGCAAATATGAATCATCAAGGTTCAATGTGGACTGTAATTGTATCATGGTACAAATCTTGGGGTGTATTTTCTTGGGACCGTAAGCTCAACTGCAGGAGAAATGTCGCCAGAATGTTCAGAACAATTTCTGAGGCTCTATAGTAAGAAAGCGTGTTGGTGGGGCTGGAATACATCTAAGATGGAACCAGTAAGTCTTTTAAGCAATGCGAAGCTAGTACCAGTACAATACGCTGCTGAATAGGTAATTATTATTTAGACATCAGGTACAAGCACTGGAGAATAAAGAACTATGTCCTACTACTTGGTCTTGAAAGCTGGGGGTTTTTAAATTAATATTTTTCTCCTAATAAAAAAATAATGTCATGTAATTAATAATAATCTAGTTGTAACTTAGACAGTTGGAGGTGAGTGCCGTCAGGTAGAAATTCCATGAATTCCTTTGAACTGATACTATTCATCAATTTCTATATATTGTTCAGCTAACTTTGAATTTTGTTCTATTTTTAAATAATTAGTCTTCAATTAAGATAAAAAAGTCAGTGTCACGAGCGTGATTCGAACCCGTGACCTTCGGTTAAAAACGACGTTGCTCTAACCACTTAAATTATGGTGACTTGGATCCACTCGGACGTCAACTTCCCACCTCAACCCCACCTTGTGAATTTCCCTCCCTTTTGTCATTTTTTCAAATGTCGTGTAGTCGGATTGGATTCTCGGCGACAAATGAAATGGTCACAGAGAGCTTTAGTGAAGTATACTTCATTTTGTTTATTAAATTCATCAAGTTTCGTGGTCCGATTGACCAACTCAATTCCCCGGGATCCCGCTCGTGACACTGACTTTTTTTATCACAACCAAACCCTTAATTAATTGAAAACGAATTTATCGGTCAATCGGACCACGAAATCTATTATAGCTGTTATAATTAAATTTTCTTTTTTTAAGAAATTTTCTGTTTTTTAATTTTTTGTTTTTAAATTTTCTGAACCAAGAGTTGTCCTAATGTCCTGAAGTTGTCCCCCTTTTTCGTCTCAAGGTAGTCAATGCGTTGTTGGGCACTTTTGTCTTCACTTCGTTGATTTCATCAGGTTCTAAATTAAATTCTTTCTTGTGTGACCATTCCTTTCATAGGTGTGGTTTTATTTGATTAGCTGACATGAAAGTTCAGCCAGCATAATTGCCGTAATTCGATTAGGCGATGGATATTTTTTCGCCTTGCTCACATAATTATTGTTATCCCATGTAATATCACTATTATTAACCCACCTTATGCTGATTAACAGTCGAAATTAATTGGCGAAGGATGCTTTAATAACTTTAATTGTTATTATAACTCACATTTTCGCCTCTCTAATTAAAATATATAATTGTTTTTCACTACGAACTGAACACGGATTAACAAATTGCCATCTAATAAAATCAATTTTTTTTAAACGTCTCTCTTTAACTGATTAAAATGAGATCGTCCTTGTATGCTTAACGTCAGCTCATACGTCCTGAACCCTAAGTAAAGTGGTTATTAATTAAAAATTCCACATTAAAAAAATAAAAGCCTGTGTGTGTCATATGTGAGTTGCATATGACTCAGCCTTGGATAATTGAAGCTGTATATATTATATTGCATGTGCAAAAGGAATTTTAAAAGGGTTTATAAAGTTTCAAAGAAGGCTTATTTCTTACATTATACATCTGTCTATCTGTCTGTTTTTCCGTTAATCCTGTTTCTCCGGCTGTCTGCCTTTCTTTAAAGTCTGTCTGATTTTGTCCTGACTGGCTTGTACTCTATTATCTTCTTTATCTATTGTATTATCTGTTGTTCGGTATGTGTTTCTTTCTGTCTATCAGTGTCTTTGCATGCTTCCTTCCTTTCAGTCGGTCTGTTTTTTACGACTTTTCCATTTTTTTTTCCAGGCCCTGGATTTCACCATTAGCACAAAGACCAGCCCTCCACCCGGGAAGAAGAGAGCCTCAGCCCGCCCACCGGGGAAAAAATGTGGCACCAGGGGACTCCATTCAAATTCCATTTTGACTCAAGTACGTCCGATCTCCTGGTGGGATGTGCGTGTGTGCCTAGCCACCCACATTCCGAACCGATCGGGGACGGCTATCGATGTCCATGTACCAGAGCCACCCCAGCGCCCCACATCCCCAGCGACAGAGAAGGACCTTTTTTTCTGTTACCCTTTTTCAAACCACAGTAAACCATATTCTCTTTTTCTTTTCTCTCTCTCTCTCTCTCTCTCTCTCTCGTTCTCTCTTTTTCTCTCTTGTGTGTAATATTATGAAAGTAAATCCCTTTAAGATATGTTACGCGTCAATCAATAATTGGGACCAATTCCATAAGGTCATGCAATGGAAATCGACAAATTTATTGGAGCGATTTGTATGTAGTGATATATGATTAAAAATACGAAAGCACTGATATAAAAATATGGAAAGAATAAATACTAAAGAATAAGTTTGTAAAATGTTCAAAGTATCAATTGAGCTGGATTTTGGATAAATAGTTTGTTTGTAATTGTATTATTCCTTCTGTTTGCTGTTGGAATGGAGTGTAGAAAGCATGGGCGTTAGAACTACAAAGGATCTAAATCCAAAGCCATAACGAATCTAAAATAGGACCTCGGTTGATTGTCCTTCCACATACCTAATGGTGATCTGTCTATCTCAATGCTACAAAAGTCATTTCGTATAGTAATCATTCGAGGATTCGGTTTTTGTCGGGCCTCACTTCTTTGTGCTTCCTTAGAAATTCCATTTGATCGATGAGAAGGACAATGGATCCCTCCCTTCAATCCACAGCTGTTTCTAGCTCTTGCCTCATTGTTACGGATCATAACTTCGGGGTTTTTTTATTATCTTTTTATATTGACACGGGTAATATCAATACGGGAGCCGCTTCTGTGAAGTCATTTGAGCCGCGTAGCCAACAATTCAAATTGAATCAGGGCGAAATTACATACAGAGGTAGAACATATTCGAAATCCTCGGGAGATGGGATGATGGCTTTTTTTCTATCCCCCTGACTGTTTTTTTACCGAACCTATTATCTCCCAATGGAATAAGAGAATATGCATGCATCCATCACGACGGTTTGTTACAAAAGGAGGCGTGGGTTTATAGAATAACAAAATGTGTCTGTAATTACTTTCGGAAATTAGAAGCGCATTTCTTCATCTGTGACTGTGCTTTGCACCTAATGTAAATCTTCTTGAATATAAATCTTACGAATAGGAAATACGTTGATCTTCCCCTTTTCTCGGTCTTTGATCATGATTGACCGTGACAACCAATCCCACGTTGAAATTTTTGTACCAAGTAATACTTCAAGAAAAAAAAGGTGATATTCTTAGAGCTATATTTTTGAGTCAACCCTTTGCAACCCCCCGGCGCGACACCTAACGCATTTTCAAGAATTTTAAAATTACGAGGGAATGGTAGTGCAGGAAGCGCTGAACCTCTCACTTCACCTATTTCACATATTGGCCGATTTATGAACCCTGTCGTCTTGGTTTCAAATGTTAACATCAGTGTGTTTTGGAAATTTGAAATGGAAGATCCCGTTTCAGTGTTTTACTATTTTTAAGAGGGTTCGCAACAGCAGAAGTTATATCAAACCCTCGGGGCGCCAGTGATAAATGATAAAAAACCCATTTGTACGTCGGGATCGAATGCGGCCCGCTAGATTAGAACCCGGGACCTTAACCTTACATTGATGAGCGCCCTGTCAACGCCTACAGCCGGGAACATACCCGATGCAACGCCATGCGACGCAATATTCAAATTCTATGTATTATTGTTATTGTAACAATTAAAACATCGTTATTTTAACATAAACCAAATTAACCGTGATCAAAAATTCATTAGTTTTTATTTTAAATTTATTTTAATGTTTGGTAGAACATTGGTCAAAACGCCGGAATACCATTTTTGATATATTGATAGGGTTTTGCTCATAAAATGTAACTAAAAATTTATTTACAAGTACAACGCTACAGACAATATAACCTCACCTACCCCAAAGAAATATGTAGAAAAGTAATAAAATCACCTAGAACCATAAATCCTCTTGCCTTGACAAAATTCAAAACTTCCTCATGACGGGTTCGAACCGCGGACCTTTACCTTACAGTGATGAGCGCCGTGTCAACGCCTAAACCGTTCCGGTCACCGACGCCCCGATTTAACACGGGATTTATTTTTCCTTCATTTCAGAGGCCAAGAAAAATTGTACGTAAGGTGCAAAAGTTTTATTGCGTTAAGGAAAACGAAATACAAATTAATTTTTATCCCGCTACTAACAAATGAAAAATTCCTTAATGATAAAAGGCATTAACAGTGAGAAATTGTGTTATCTAAGTTTCAATTTTTCCTCAGGTAACTGTTTGACTATATCCAGTAGATTATTTTTTTTTTTAATTATAGCCCAATATTCACAAGAGTTTTCACATCTTTTAAGGTTCAGCCGCTCATTTTATTACAGTTTCTTGTATTAAAGAATTAAGAATTTTTTAAATCTTGTTTTGTTTGTAACAATACATTTTGCGAGGGTACAAAGTTTGGAACGAAACGACCACAGGTGAGTTGATTTTTACCTCATTTACATCAATTCGCAGATTATCTTCCCTCGTTATTCAAATGAAAGAACCAGTTTCTTTCAGCCCGTCGGAAGGTGCGATTCTGCTTGGAACGTCTCGATGTGGAAAACGAGCTTGGTATTCTCTCCTTGCGGCGGTAGCATTACCGTTAAAAGTAACCGTAAATGGAACGCATATCAGCCAGATGTTCATCAGGAAACAAAGACATAATTTAAATCACCAACCTGAGGACGTCTCGCCAGCTCGATAATATAAAGCGAAATGATCGAATCATACAATGAAGAACAGACACGAAACTCAAGAGCGAGACGGATTTCCTGGAAAAATTGAGCGTGTCCCCCTTTCATCGACGCCAGTTTTTTTTTAATCAACCAAATTTTGCATTTTCATATTGACTTCACAGAAGCCCAATCCAAAAGGGTGGGTATACCGCTGGAAGCGAATTGAATGGGGAATTAGTAATGGGAATTTGCAAAGTTAAAGTTACAAGTTTAGTTGTAATAACAGTTATAAATCCAAAATTTTCAAAAAATGCGTGGTGATTGGTGACCGTTCGTCGATGATTATTCAGAAATCGTGAGATGCGGTTTGGTGGGACGGAGGTTTTAGAAAAACATTTTCTTTATCGTGCCAATGTTCGACCTTTATTGAAATCATCATCAGAGCCTGGGATTTACAAACATTGTGGGCCAATAACATTACATATTGGATGTGGAAGTGTGAATTTATACAATCCAAAATATTTGTTAAATTTCAACAATGTTTGTAAATCCCAGGTCCTGATGATGATCTCAAAAAAGATTGAAATGTTGGCACGACAGAGAAAATGTTTTTCTGAAACCTACATCGTACCCAGACCGCATCTCACGATATCTGAATAATTAATATTTAACATTTTGCGTTTTATTTGACTTTTCATTTTAATTTCCATTTTTCCACTTAATATCCAACTTTTAATTTAAACTTTCACTTTCAATTTTCAACCTTTTGCATTTCAATTTAAACTTTTCTACTTAACCCCCTTATATTTAGTCGTCTAGTAGTCCAAATTACATGTTTCAATTAATTAATCTTTTTATGTAAAGTCTTGGTTCAAATGAAATCCCGCTCGGGCCAATAACTTTTTCATTTCAACCAAGACCTTACATAAAAAGGTTAATTAATTTTCTACTTAACATTCGACTTTTTCCATTTCATTTCCACTTTTCCATTTAATATTCAACATTTATCATTTTAATTTTGACTTTTTCATTTTATATTCACATTTTTGCATTTTAATTTAACTTTTTATTAATAATTATATTTAATATTTTATTTAACTTATTTTTAATTTGCATTTTAACTTGTCCATTTAATATTCCAACGTTTGGTTTTCCGTTAAATTAAAATGGATAACTAGAACATTGAATGGAAAAGTAAGTTAAAATAAAAAATGTTGAATATTACACAGAAAAGTCGACTTTTTCCATTTTAATTTCTAGTTTTCAATATAAAATTCGACTTTTTCCATTTTAATTGTAACTTTCTCATTTAATCATCAACCATGTGCGTTTTAATTTAAGCTTTTCATTTTGTATTGTAGTTTCCATTGTAATTTTTTCCTTTTACGGTTTTACGTACCTTTTCCACGTGTATTCGCTCCGTTTCTAAACTTTTTCTCATTATTTGTAACCTATAAAGAAGATACATTTAAAATATGCAAGAAACGGATTAAACGTTAATAAATGGAAAAGAACGAAGCTTGGTTGTTGTTTTTTTTTTGTTTTTTTTTTTGGGGGGGGGGGGACACTAGCACTCCATTTTGGAGGGAGGCTACATTTATTTCCGCCACGTTCAAGCTTTCAATCGCATCAAGTTCTAAGATGAACGGATATTTCGAGCTTCGTATAACATCATCGGAAATGGGACTACCTTAAATCCTCCAAATGTGTACAAACAATAGCACAATTTTTAAAAGTGCGGAATATAGTGTCGACTTTTTAGGCTTAAATGGTCTGGTGCAACTTTAGAGTAAAATAAGTCTTTTATCTAATCAATGGATGTAGTGTGTCAGGGTCATGGTTAACTGATTAACCCGATAATCCCCTGACACTCTCCCTTATCACTGAGGCCTGCCTACGGATTGTTGGAGTTTTTGGAAATTTGTTTTTATAGTAATTTAAGAGTGACTCATTTGAATTTAAGTACGCATGTTATGACAACTCTCGCCATTCAAATTTAGATTGAATTTGTCTTTTTTGTGAAAAATAAAAGAAACCTGTGAACAGCTCGGGGTCTGTAGACATGCCAGAAAAAGTCATGAAATCAAAACCAAAAATCACATCGGTCGGAAGATTTTCGATTATTAAAAAATCAAAAAGCCACGAAAAGGTGGCAATTTTTATTTTTAATCTGACTTTTTGATTGCACCTAATTGATCTAGAATTGCCGATTATTATTGTATAGTTACAATTGCGAGTTCTAAATTTAATTCTTCTTGGGTTGGCTGATTTTATTTTTCGATAAGCTTCTTTACTAATACAACATGTCCTAGAACCGGTGTCAATTAGTGTATTAAAAGGTATATTCTCAATTTCGGCCTGTAAATAGTTTTTATATCAGAAACTGTGGTCTGACAAATTCTGGCTGTCTCTTGACTATAAAGCCTTTCTATTCGTTTTTTGAACTTTTAACATTTTTGTCTTTTAAGTTTAAATTCAATTTTCTGTCACCGTCCTGCTTTTTATTTGGTTGGTGCACGATTGGTAAACTATGTTTATTACAGTCAATATGCATACAGCATATTTTTTCTTTATGAGGGGAATGTTAAAATTTTCTATTCCACGTTGGATTATTTTGTTTAAATGAACGCTTTGTTAAGGTGGAACTATTTTGGTTCTAAGGATTTGCGTTTATATTTTCGCGTATATGTCGATATCGCAATGTTTGTTGTCTTACAGGATTATATGATCCGCTATCACGGCCGAACCTATTGTTTTCGTGACGGTAAAGCCTTTTACCTTTATCTGCAAAACTCTCACTTTGAGAATAATAATTATTATAACTGGAATGAAATTTCTTATTTGACTGGTTGTAGTTTGGTCGACTAAATTGATTCTGATTATTCTTATAGTTTCTATTCATCATTACGGATTTTTGTACTTCACTAATTAGTTCTTGTAAATTTTGTAAATTGTTTGGTCGATTTTGGAATAGACATCGCGCTCTAGTCACGTCATTAACATTTCTAAGAATCGCGTCTAGAATTTCACTCTCCGAAAAGTCGTTAAAATTTTGGAAAACTTAATTATTTCTTCTGTAAAACTTCTGAACGCTTCAAATTTGCCTTGTGGCCGTAACACTTGTTTTGATATAAACATAATTTTTGTTGATTGTGTTGTTAATTCCTCGATTAGCGATCTAGAACTGATAGAAAGGTCAGTTCTTCTGAACTCGCCAAGCGTCTTAAAAGGGCATTATGTTGTTATTGCGGCCGTACGTTTAAAGATATCCGGAAAAAGGTCCTTATCTATCTCGTTAATTAGGTATAGCCCATCTATAAAGTTTATAATTGACCACAGTTGGTCCGGCCAAAGTTTCGGTATTTTTACCATTTCGTTTTCAATATATCGCGGTAATTTTCTTATTGAGGCTTGTGATTTTATGATAGCTCTCTCTTTAACTTCAATTTTCTCATCCACTAAATCCTCCGAATCATTTTGCGGGACTGTCATCTGTGTCATTTCTTTACTCGCGATTTGAGTAAGCACGGCTGTTAAGTTTGCTATCTCCGCAGTTAAATTATCAATCTTACTTTCAACTTTTTTGTTTCCCTCTTTAATGTCTTTCGCGTTTTGAGTTTTTTTTTTTTAATTTTCAATTTCACTCAATAACCTAGTATTCAACGCGTCCTGGGCTTGTTTTTCCATACACATATCGCATTTCCACTTATCCCGTGTGTCTTTATTTTTCTTTACCCAAGTTTCTCGGGACTCGCGAGCATCGAAAATGAAAACTCCGAGTGCACGTACTACATATTTCTTCTGCGGCCGTATCGAAACAAAACCCACATACTATTGTCATTTTATAAGTGAAAGCAAACTTGTGCTAAAAAGGAAAAAGGAAAACAAAAGGATATAAGTTCCTATACCAAACTTAAGGATAAATAAAATAAAATAACAAACTCACTTCTCGTAAAAAAGAGAAAAAAAGACAACTATGGCTGTGGAAAGAAAAATTGCTCTGCTACCATTTGTGACGAGGGCCCCCTGTTTTAAACCAGGGTTTTTAAAAGAAGGTAAAATAAAATCGATTCTCCTTTTTAACGTTTATTAAACAAAAAATCTCCATTGATTAAATTACTCTATTATGTTTGAAATGAGTTTTCAAATTAAGTAAATCCCTTATAAGGAGGTAAAGGTAATGCAAGGCGAAGAAAAATACAAAGAGCTAACAAGTTAATTGAGCTTACCCTATCCCTAATCAATTAAAATGCACTTTCCTATACGGATGTCCAGCTTACTCTCCTATTTATTTTTTCTCCAACAATCCGTAGGCAGGCCTCAGTGAAAAGGGAGAGTGTCAGGGAATTATTGGGTTAATCAGTTAACCATGAACCTGATAAGTGAAACCTGTCAAATATGTATAAAGTTCGGTTAAAAACCCTCAAAAAATAGTAATCATCCTACAATAGAAGTAATGTTCGAAAAATGTACACCTTGTTGTTCTCTTCTAATTCTCTGTATATTTTTTAATTATATGAAAGTCTCCAAATCCAATGTGAGAAAAGGTCTGCCATTTTAATTTTCCTTCCCCTTGCGCAGTGCCGTTTACGGACAAAATATTACTTCGCGCTATAATGGGGAGGTTCAAGGCTTATTGACCTTTAACAAGACGTAAAATGAAAGTGCGCGGAATAATTAAGCCGGGTTGTCGCACTGTCTTCGTCCCGTCAGTTCAAATTGGCAAATCAAGTTTTCCTTTTTTTTGTAAACAGGAGTAAAAATCGTTTGACGTAAAATCGGAACTGGATTCTGAGAGAGGTGAGCACCGTTTAGATAAGATTACCTCCTTGATAATGCCCTAAGCTCAACCAGCTCAACCGGATATGGAATGGTACAAATGAAGGGTTTCCCATGTTATCGGATCACCGGAAATAATCGACAATGGACAACGCTTTCGGGCCTACAATTATTACATTAGTAACCGAAACAGCTGCCCAGTCGAATTCCAGATCCTTATCTCCGGCCCGCGCTTAACGAAAAATCCTCTTTATCCCTATTACTAACGATGAAATGAGTAATTTACAAATTACAATATTTGAAAAAGTAAAATCTATTAAAAGTTTTGAAAATCGTAAGCAACTACTGCATCAAACCCTTAAAATGTGATTTTCGGTGACTAAGTTGAACTTACGTTGTGCCATGATCGGTTGAACTAAACCACTTAAAAAAAACTATGGAACCTGTATGCACCTGTTAGTCATACTATTAGTAAGATTATTGGGAGATAGTGAGATGCGGTCTGGTATGACGTAGGTTGTAGAAAAACGTTTTTATCGTGCCAACGTTTCGATCTTTATTGAGATCACCTACAGGGCCTGGGATTCTTTAAATTTTACAAATATAGGTAGGTTGTGGGGAAAAATATGAATTTATGCAATGCTAAAAAAATTCAATTAAAATTTTATTTTACTGAATTTACACAATGCTAGGAAATTTTAGATTGAAAAAAGAACGACTTTATACATTGCTAGGAAATTTTAGATTGAAAAAAGAATGACTTTAAACAATGCTAGGATATTTTAGATTGAAAAAAGAACGACTTTATACAATGCTAGGAAATTTTAGATTGAAAAAAGAATGACTTTAAACAATGCTAGGATATTTTAGATTGAAAAAAGAACGACTTTATACAATGCTAGGAAATTTT
>CM077100.1:1036299-1067385 GCA_039619505.1 Cimex hemipterus
TATACAATGCTAGGAAATTTTAGATTGAAAAAAGAACGACTTTATACAATGCTAGGAAATTTTAGATTGAAAAAAGAACGACTTTATACAATGCTAGGAAATTTTAGATTGAAAAAAGAACGACTTTATACAATGCTAGGAAATTTTAGATCGAAAAAAGAATGACTTTATACAATGCTTGGAAATTTTAGATTAAAAAACAAAATATATTAATGAATTTGTACAGTATTTTTTCAATGTGAAATTTTCTAGCATTGTATAAATTTAAAAAAATTCTAGCATCGTATAAATTCATTTTTTCCACATCCTAAATGTATTTGTAAAATTCAAACAATGTTTATAAATCCCAGGCTCTGAAGATAATCTCTCATCGATCATCGAAGAACTAAACGTTGACACGATAAAGAAAATTTACACCAGTGACCGCGTCTCACAACCTCCGAATAACTGCAAAAAGTACGTGATAGTAAGTACTTGCAACGAATGACAATATTCGATACCAAAAGTACTCGGTATCGAAAGAAAATACTCGATACTTTACTCATATCGATTGGTATCGCACGTCACTAGATCAAAATGGAGAAAAGACGAGAAATGGTGTTCGCTTACAAAACGAGCGAACTTCATATTAACTTTTTTTATTGCAATACACTTTCAATACTCATTCACACAAATACAATACATTCACACCTATATACACTGCATTCATTCTGTTTTGTGTGGGGAGTGCTGAATATTCCTCCATCGACCCGCATACAATAAGAAACTAATCTAAATGGGGTCGATGAGGTAGTTTTATAAAAAGTCCGGCATCGACCCAAGTCACGTACACAGCTCGAGGGGCGAGTCCACCACCATCCTCTCCCCATTCACTCTAGTACATACACTCACTCATTCAAAATACAAAACACATATTTTGAAGGCTAGATACAATAACAATATTTCCAATTCCCTTGAAAAGCGGAAAACTCGCTACCGCGTTCGAATACTCTTCTTAAATCAGGCTGCATGCCTGCACGCTTTCTGTACGGAGCCATTGCATGACACGCCTCTGTACGTTCGATCATACCAGTGTGTAAAGCTAAGCATATTAACTATTCTTAAGTAAATCCGTTATTAAAAATGAGATTTAACATTCTTTTTTTGTTTTTGGTTTGTATTTTCCATTTTGTTTTACCCAACTAACAAGAATATAATTTAATTAGAATTAATAGGATTGGGATACATTAAAAATATCCCTATCTATTTTTCAGCGGTTTAGTTGTGAACCAGATTACTACGAAAGGACGAAGGGGGCGAAACGATCGGCAGTTTGTACATGAGGCAATTAAGGTGAATTAAATTTGTCCCGAATGAAAAGCCAGAATGCCAACGGAGTGACGTTCCGAGGAGAGATTTATCGCCGGTGATTAGTGTAAAAGCGCGTGATGGTTTGAAATCGTGGAGCGAAGGGCTCCTCTGGGTACAAAGATTATCGGCGTGGATATTAAAAAAAAGTCATAATAAAAAAGTTGTAAAACAATACAAAAAAGGGACGAAAGCCGCATTAAGGTGCTAATGACGGAGTTGATTTATTAACACCCCCCCCACAGTTAATATACTCTTGGCGACTAGTTGATAAGCTGACATCAATAAAAGAAGACAATCGGAGGCGTACGACGACAACAGGCCATAGAAAAACTTTAAGTCGTTAGCCCACGACGCCCAGAACAAAAAAGGGGAAAATCAAACTGCCCCAACTTCAGATTAAAAAATAAAGGACAAAGCAAGTTGAGACATATTGAGAGCCGAGGCAGTTAACCTAGTCAAAAAAAAAAACAGCAAACAGCGAAATGTTAATAAAACAAAGGGCAGTAAACTTTATTGTATTTTGTTTTTATTCCAATCTTTTCCAAAAATATTTAAGCATTCCACCTTAAATTCGTCTTGCATTTATTGTTCGACTTTTTCATTTTCTTTTCGACTTGAACAGGATGTTCGGGTTACAAACTTTGCCAGTAAATTCTACATTCAAAAAGGAACAAAATAGTCCTAATTAACTATCATCCGAATCTCAACAGTTTCAAAGTTGTTACAATTTTTCTGACTTTTTAAGATTTCACGTCCTTTCTTCAAATAAACAAAATGGTAACTCCAGAACTAAAAGGTGTGAATGAATTGAAAACTACATTAAATTTTTAATAAGATGTGATCGATACTAAACTTGTAAACGTTGGTGTGGTAATTAGTGACCGTTAGTCGATGATTATTCAGAGATCTTAAGATGAGTCTGGTGTGACGCAGGTTTCAGAAAAACATTTTCTTTATCGTGCCACGTTTCGAGTTTTTCTGAGCTCATCTTCAGGGCCTGGAATTTACAAACATTGTTGAAATTTAACATTCCATTTATTATTCCACATTTTAAGTCGCAAATTTCTACTTTTCCATTTGAACTTCGTTTTTGCCATTTATTATTTCATTGTGTTTGTTTTTTCATTTTAAGTGAAACTTTTAATTTTAATATTTTAATGTTAACCTGATAATGATGGTTGGTATTTAATAAATATTTGTAAACACTACCATAATAACAATAAATATTAATATCTAAAAACTAATTAAAATATCAAAACTAATTGTTTTAAATATACGTCGTGGTATAATCTCACCTGTCCCAGGGAAATATGTGGAAATGTAATAAAATAACGAAGAAGAACTAATCCACTGGCCTTGACAACATTCAGAACTTTGTCATGGCGGGTCGAACCGGGGACCTACACCTTACAGTGATGAACGCCGTCTCAACACCTAAACCATTGAGGCCACCGGGGCCCCCCTAAATTGCCTTATCCTTTACTTTATCTGATCCGTGGCCAAGTTGATTTTATTTTTCTCGTATCTTAATATATATATTTATTTTTATTATTATAGCAATATATTAATTTTGTTGTTCAGTTTTCCAACGTTTAAAATACACGTTAAAAACATTAAAAACATCTTTAAACGGATCAAATATAAGTGCAAAAGATTTAATGTAAAAAGAAAACGTTGAATAATAAATAAAAAGAATGGAAATTAAAACGAAAAAAGTCTAATAGCAAATAGAAAAGTTTAAAATATAAAGCAAAAAGTGGAATTTTGAATGAAAAAATCTATATGCAAATTGATAATATTAAATTTATGATTAAAATCAAAAGATAGAATAAAAGATCAAAAAATCTGATTTATGTAAAATGGATGACTGCATCTTTGAGCTTCCATTACATAAAATTTGGTATAATTCATAAATCTTATCCTAACATTTAAAAACCAGTATTATTGGTTCGTTTGGATATGGCTTGGCAATACTACTGGTGTTTCATAAGCGGTCGCTGAAGATGGCGGGAAGCCAAACCGAACCTGGCCAAAATGCAGGAGGTTTGTCTTTTTTTACGAGGGTTCGCAACAGCAGAGGCCGTATAAACCCTCAGTGTGCCGGTGATTTTGGAAAAAAAGCCCATTTGTAAGTATGCCGGGTTCGAATGCAGGGCCACTGGATTCGAACCGGGGACCTTTACCTTACAGTGATGAGCGCCGTGTCAAAGACTATTGTCGGTGGTACATTTGCCCTTTTTTCAATAAATTCGATGGTGCAAGTGTTGTCCGGTTATCTAATGTAGATAGCTATAGATATGATTTAAGTTCTAATCTACGCAGATCTATGAGAAATGGCAAATAATATTCGGTAAAAATTGAGAAGATGAAAAAGGAAGAGCGGAAGTAAGAATGAGCGGTTTTTGTTTATCGTTTTAGTTTTGTGTTTGTTCGGTTTTTGGTGTATAATTAATACTTCCCACGCCCCTCACTCAGTGTATAGAAACTGTTTATTTTCAACCTTTAATGTTGCTTGTAATTTGCATGTATTATTCATTTGTATGTGTCATCTTCAAAATCTCTGTTATTAGGGCGTTATACTTAAAACGTTGGGCAACATGCGACCAACGCCTGGCTATAATTCTAGAAATTGAATTAATAGTAGTATTTTTTATATTTTATAAATGAGTGATTATTCAATCAGGACAAAAGTGCGTGGACGAGGAAGTTTCTGCTTCTCACCCATCGACCTACTCTATTTGAAGATTCTCGTCTTCTATGTACTACACATTCTGCGCCTGTTTGCTTTCCAAATGGAAATATCAACTATGAAGTTCCTACTTCAAAAGAGCTTGTTTTTATTTTCGTTGCTGGACGGCAAAGAGAAAACTCGATGTCGATAAAAAAATCGCTTTCAATTTTATAGAGCGATTGTAGGAAAACAAAGGTAAAAAATATGTTTTTTCATAATTTTGCCTAAAATTAACTATTCACTATTTCTTCAACCCATGGCCATAAATTTGAAACAAAGATTGCAGAGCTAGTGATACTCGGACAGAACAGTGTTTTCCCTTCTGAGTAAGAATTTCATTTGACAATATATAATCCAAGGGAAATAGATCCTTGAGTGGGTGCGATTTATTAGATACGATTTTTGCAAAGAACTTTAGGTCCAGGAATGTGCGTCGATGTTTGAGAAGGGGGTTCTCCTGCTTCTACGCTTAAACCATCACCTGGACTGGATCGAAAGGCACCGGTAGCTATGCGAATGCAAGTATTCTGTATGTTATTTAGGGAAATTATTTCTTTGTCTGTTGCAGAGCCGTATGGGTTGCTGCCATAGTCAATTTTGGATCTAATCAAGCTTCAATACAGCCTCAAAAGATGGTCCTGTCGGAGCCCCATTGCGTGGAGCTTATCGATCTAAGCAGGTTAAGAGACTGCAGGTATTTAGCTTTCGTTGGTTTTAGATGAGCTGACCATTTAAGTGTTCGGTCGAAGACGACCCCGGGTAACTCACGGTATCCGTGAATCTTACTGTAGTACCAGCCAAATCTAGCGTCAATGGGGCACCTGGCCGTCTCTTGGCAAAACAAGACAGCAATGGTTTTAGAGGGAATATCTCAAATCCATTTTGGTTTAACTATTTATATACTGAGTTTAGAGCTTCATGTAGCGAGTGTTGTAGCATGAGATGGTTTTTCCGTTTAAGTAGTTGATTATATCGTCTGCAAATAGCATTGGGCGAACAGCAGTTGAACTTTTTTAATAATTTTATTTAAGTAAGTACACTTACTTCCCTGTGGGGCACCATTTTCTTGCACATAATGGTCTGACAGTATGTCACCACATCTGACGCGAAAGGACCTATTGCTCAGAAAATTGGATAAGAATGCTAGTATGTGGCCATCAATCCCAAATGTTTTTAGAGTAGCTAATATCAAATGTCTCCTTTTTCAAAAGCGTTTTCGAGGTCAAGAAATGAGCTTCATATTGTATGTACATGTAACTTTTTTGTTGTTAATTATTATTTAATTACTTTATATTGACGTAGAGCTTACAGCATCTTTTGTTGTTGTTTTTATTTCTTTCAAAAATTATTCCCTCTGGCTTACGCAACTTATTAGCAAACAAAGGAACATGAATAGAAATTTTCTACAAAATGTTTCAACCTTGATTTAATTTTCGCCTATATACATCTCAAGGGGAATGTTTTAAATGAACGACCTTTGGGAAAGGCGTGGAAGGAGGATGAAGAGCAATTTGGACCGCGTCAGAGAATGATGTATGTTTGTTTTTATAGGTCTTGAACAACATTATTTGATTTGGATTGCGGTAATTGGCGTGGATAATTGGTCATTGTTTTCCCTCTGCTCGCGTTCGCCAACGATTCTCACAGGAGTTATTTGACTATGGAGAAGGACTCGTTTGTGTAATCGTAACACATGGGTGCATCTTGACTCCGTGTTTATATCAGGTTTGAATTTAATGTGTCGAGATTAGTGACCGTTAAGCGATAATTATTCAGATATCGTGAGATGAGGTCTGGTGTGATGTAGTTTCAGAAAAACACTTTCTTTATCCTGCCAACGCTGGCACTCCCGACACGACCCGCAAGAATGGCACAAGTACACAGAAGACAAACACTTTGAGCTCTGAAGATGATCTCAATAAAGGTCGACACGTTGGCACAATAAAGAAAATGTTTTTCTCAAACCTACATCACACCAGACCGCATCTCACGATATCTGAATAATTTGAATTAATCGGGATATTTTCAACTCGTAGGGTAAAATTTATACTGTGCCAACTTTTGTAGTTTTCATCCCTCAGGAGGTAGCCGAGTGGTTAGCATGAGAGAAAAAAACTAATACGCAATATATCGTCTAGCTAGATGTATAAATAATATGATTTTTTGAAAAAAAAAATCCCTCAAGAAGAAAGGCCAGTTAAGAGGTTTTAAGGGGTTATTTAAGAGGTGAACGTTTTGCTCCTGTTTGTTTTTGCAACACCATTTATAACTTGTGCATTTATACATTTTGATTTTTGAAAGGTTTTTCTTTTTCAGAAGAGTCTGCCCTTTCCGTTTAAAGAAGAGATTTTACAATTGTAACGTAATTCAGCTATTTTTCCAGGTATTTTAGTTGAACGAAGACAGGTAGAAAATGCGCCAATTTTTCGCTGCATTTTCTCAAAATCCATTTAGTATACTGCAACCACTCGTCCTTTCCAGTTCTTTTTTTTTATATTACGATATATCTGGCTTGAGGTTTTTCAAAATAAGGCCTTTTTAATTTAATAGTTCGAAATTGTAACTAAATTTCCAACTTTTTTATATACAAAAACATTTATTTCCTCGCTTCTCAATTTTTTCTCGTACAAAAAGATTTGAGCTGTTTTAAAACTCTAAAAAAATACACTCGAGACCGGAGAAATAATTTTGTTTTCTCTGTATGTTAAGATATTCCTTGGTTAAAGTTTTTTTTTAAAGATGTCGAAATAAGATTTAAATTTTAGAAATAACTTAAATTTGTGACTAAATTATAAAGGTGTGGCGTTTTAAAGAACATCAAAAAACATTTTCTTTATCCTACGTATTATCGACGTATAATCACTGAATATATTTTGCCGTTGCGAAGTAAAAGAGAAATAAAACCTTCGGAATTACCAACGCGCTAATTCTTTATGCATGGAATTAGTACTGGAATTGCGCTCGCCTGTTCTATTTGATGCTCCCGATATAATGACGTAAAGTGAGGCGGAAGATAATCCGAGAACATCGTTGGCTTTATCGCCACCTATACTCAAAAACAAAGGTAAATCGACCAAAAAGGCATATTAAAAAGAACCTAAGGTAGAAGAAACATGCCCGTTACTATTTAAAAACGGCGAAGAAAAGTTAATCGTTTAGAAATGATTGAATGTGCCAGGGCAAACGATTAAGGCCTAAGTTCCCGCATTAAACCCGCCGGCCGTTTAATTCCGTTCCCATAAACTTTAAACAAAAGAATTGATCTTAAACGGCTTTCCCTTTGATTTGCCAATGATTATATATATAGAGCGCCTTATTAGCTATGGTGCTTATCGTTCAAAACATTAAACATACCGGATTAAGGTTCAACTTCGTCTAGCAGCTTAAAGAATACGTTTGAATTAAATAAAAAAAATAATAATATTCAAGTGGGTATAAAGTGAAATAAAAAGACAATAAGGGTTAATTTGAACCCGAAAAGAATTATTTTGAAATTAAGAAAGTTTAATTTGAAGTTAAAAAAATTAATTTGACGGAAAAAATTATATAGAAAAATTTCTCTTTACAGTTTACCCGCTTATATTTTATACAACCTAAGTTTTTTTTAATGCTTTGAACACACTTTGAAATTAAAAATGTGTAATTTGAAACTTAAAAGGATTAATTTGAATTAAAGATGGTTAATTTGATACTTAAAATGGTTAGTTGGCAGTAAAAAGGATTTCGTTTGACGGTAAAAATTAATATAAAGAAATTTTACTTCACGTGCTTATATTTCATACCGTATCATAAATATTTTAATGCTTGAAAAAGCTTAATTTTTCATTAAAACTTGTTAATTTGAAGTTAAAAAGGGTTAGTTCGACAGCAAAAGGGTTTTGATTTGATGGAAAAAAGTTATATGCAGGAATTTTAGTTGACGTGCTTACGTTTCACACAACCTAAGTTTTTTAATGCTTAAAAAAAGCTTAATTTGAAATTAAAAATGTGTAATTTTAAGTAAACAAGAACTAATTTGAAATTAACAATGGTTAATTTAAAGTAAAAAAGGACTAATTTGAAAGTAAAAATGATTTATATTGAGGAATTTCACTTTACACACTTATATTTCATACATTGGACTCTTTAGGATGTACTTAAAAGGATGTTCTTCTCAGGGCATTGAAGTACAACTGGGGAAGAATTTTTCGACCCAAAAGTCTTGGGTATTTAGTGATTTTGTGTCTGGAACAATTCTGGGAGTTTGGGACATTTCACAGATGGATCACACTAATCCCAGGTAGTTGTAATCTATCGGCAAAAATCTTGGACAGTAACGCACAGAGCTTTGCGCATAGAAAGCACGATGTGAACAATGTTACGACCTTCTGCAGACGGCTCCGCAGGGGGATATTTCAATAGGCTTATTAGGTCCACTTAATAACGTTACGAAGACTGCTTGTTTAAATTTTATTGCAACTACTTCAGTAGAAAAGACCTTATAATCAAGAAACTGTGAAAAAGGCGCAATTAAAATGCGAGGCTATGCTCCAAGGAGAGCATATTTCCGGTTCTGCATAACCGATTTTAATGAGCTTTTAACTATAGTTGTAACTCTTACACACTTAGCTCGTGTGCTTTTGTAATTAGCTTGGGAATGTGGCTTTAAGTTGTAAATGGTCGGTAGTTCATTACGATCATGTCTGGAATCCAACTTATGGATCTGTGATGATTTTTACTACAATTTTCAGTATACGTTAATTCTTACTTTATACAATTCATATGGGTGAATCAATTTATCTATAGTTTTTTTTTTTTTTTTTTCACCAAATTAACCTTTTTAAATTCAAATTAACTCTTTTAATTTCAATTTAACCTTTTCGATATATTCACTATTTTTCGTGGTCCACTTGATCAATTAATAACATTCGATAAATTAAGGTTTTGAGTTGAGATTAAAAAAGTCAGCGTCACGGGCGGGTTTCGAACCCACGACCCTTGGCTAAATACCCCGCTACTCTACCACTTGTGCCATCGTGACTCTACTATCCCAATCATTACCTTACATGAAGATTAATTAAATGAAAGATGTTATTTGGTCAATCCGACCACGAAATCTAATGAATTAATAAATTAAATGAAGAATATATAGCTCTTCGTGGCCATGTCATTTTTCGCCGAGAATCAAAATAGATTACACGAAAATTGAAAAAATGGCAATATGGAGGGAAAATCCCAAAAATGGGGGTTAAGATTGGAAGTTGGTGTCCGAGTCAGGATTGTTAAAGTAGTAGAGCAGCAGCGTATTTAGCCGAGGGTCGTGGGTTCGAATCTTGCTGGTGACTCTGACGTTTTATCTCAACCAAAACCTAACATAAAGATTAATTAATTGAAAAATATTATTTGGTCAATCGGACCACGAATGGATCTAATGGACTTTTCTACAAAGTAGTACAAACATTAGGAGACCCTATAACCATTTTAAGTAAAATTCCCGTATATTTGAACATTTTTTAATAGACATAAATAACTGGGCTTTTAGAAGATTATATAAAAATTAATTACATTTATAATTAAAAAGTAGACTTAAATTAAATATAACAACAAATATTTCTTCTATTAATTCCAAATGTTTTAAAGATAAAAACATTAGATTTATAAAAAAATTATTTTGCATTTTAAATAATCTCAAATCAAAAGAAGAATCATTCATTTTTAAATACAAGACCAATTAGTTTCTTTAAAAAATTGCAAATCTACAAAATTATTCTCCACATCCTTATGCTTAAAAAAGCTTAATTTGAAATAAAAACATTTTATGTGAAATTAAAAAAGGGTTAATTTGAAGTTCAATAGGGTTAAATTGAAACTAAAAAGGTTTAATTTGAATGTAGAAAGAGTTAGTTGGAAGTAAAATTCATTCATTTTACTAATTATTTTGCATTTTAAATTAACTCAAATTAAAAGAAAAACCTTTCATTTTTATATTTAATTTTATATTAATTTAATTGTAATTAATTTTTTTTATAATACCAATCATTTTATTTATTTTTTTTAAATGGCAAGTCTATCGGAATTTTACTTTACATGCTTATATTTTATGCTGTTTTCTGAGCTTTTTTAATGCTTTAAACAATAGGCTAAGCTGAAATTAAAGTGTAGATTTTAAATTTAAAAGTTTCGGTTTGAAATTAAAAAGAGTCTAGTTAAAATTAAGAGAGGTTTATTTGAATTTAAAAAGTGTCAATTGGAAATTAAAAAGGGACCAGTTTAAATGAAAAGAGGTTGATTTGAAATTTAAAAAAACGTTTCAATTTGAAATTAAAAAAGGGCCATTTGAAATTAAAAGGGGTTGATCTGAAGTTACTTTGTCGTGAAAAAAGAGGTATTTTGCCATAATAAGTATAAGAAAAAAAATTTGAAATTAGACGTTTCTTCATACTATCCAATATTTGGCTTGGAAATTACCACGCCACAATCCATGGAATTGATTGATCGTGTTATAAACGTCGTCTCAAACTCCATAGCAGGTCCTGAGACAAACTCCCTTGAGAGCATTAACAAAAAATTGCAAAGCTGTTTTGTAAATAATTCGATTAAGTTTTGATCCTTTTAATCCTAAAAGTCTATCTCCGGTTTGCTGGTCGTCGGCGAGACTGGTTGTGTACTCGTGTAATGGAGCGGATTTGGTTTGACATGGATTGTTTTTCTGTTGTAAGGAGACTGCTGCGAATCGAAACGAAAAGATTAGATTCGGTCGTTGCTCAGATTTTGTGTGGTGAAGTCTTGAGTCCACAGACCTTTAATTCCCCATTGGACGCCAGTCTGTCGTTGTTTGCCCCTGAATATAAAAAGAGAATCCGAATAACGAACGAAAAACACGAAAACTCATAGAAAAATGTAAATTTTCTCAATAACGATTTTTAAAACAAATTAAGTCGTTTTTTCCTGCTGGTGAGAAAGAGTGAGAGAGATAGAAAGAAGGCCAGAATGCGAGAGAGAAACCCTCAACACGTTGCGTAAAATCCATAATGTCGAAACAATTAAAATTCACTTTTAAAAGATTTACCACAAACAAATCGTAATGATATCTGGCACGCTATCCGCCGTTATACGTTATATAAATAAATCGACTTTACCTCCTATCAGTGATTTTTCACGCCCAGACTTGACACAGCCCCTTCCAATTAAGTAGGGTAATTTTAAGGAAATATTTCTTTCAAGATAAGATTGAAGCTTACATGCATTTCGCGATTAATGCTTCCACGTACTTAACAGCCGTTCCACATCATTTTAAATATTACACCGAAAATAATGGAATATTATTACATTTTAATATAACAGTACAATTAATTAACTGGAAAGACAAGGGGACTTTTCAACGACAGGTGTTCCTTCTGGTAATTCCGATACTAGTTATTCTCTTTTCCCAAGTTGATTTTTCTGTTGTAAGGACTCTTTTCAGAGCCATAGTGCCTAAGGACCTGAGGGTGCTAGGAAAAAATTGTTTTTTTATTGGGGGGGGAGGTTAAATATGTAAATTTGATTGTAGGAGTATGGGAAACTATCAATAAGTGATGTGACTCCAGGGAGCTAGATGAAGATTTCGCGTAATTTGACTAATTTTTGACATAGGTATGTAAAAAGTTGCAATACACCAAAATATTATGAAATGATGAAACAATTATGAAGGCCAAAATAGTTTAAAAAACCAATACAGATACTTTTTAACCACTCCTTTAAATTTGAATTTGACCCTTTTTAATTTCAACGTAGCCCTTTATTAACACATTAAAAAAAAACTTAAAAGAATGTATGAAAGTTGAACCATTTGAAGTTAAATCTCCGATGTACTGAGTTTTTTTAAATATAAAATAATTCTGCTCTTAGAAGATTTAAATATTACAATTAAAATATTAATATCAATAAATATTATTCTTTTCCATGAAATATAAAAATAAATAACAGATACTTCTATGAATTCAAAATTATTTGAATATTAAACATTTCTTTTATAAAATATTAAAGTTAAAGTTTTTAAAATATGTTGAATTATAGAAGAATTATTTGTTTTTATATTTTATTTAATTTTTTAACTTAAAGTATTTAAGTTATATTATATTAAGTGTAACTTCATTTTAAGTATAAATAATTTTCGTTCCTTTAGAATTAATTAAGGTTTGTAGTTGAGAGAAAAAGTCAACGGCAGGAGCGGGATTCGAACCCATGATCTTCGGCTAGATACGCCGCTGCTCTGCCACTTGAGCTATCGTGACCTCGATCCACTGAAACACTAACTTCTCAACTCAATAGCACCTTTTGAATTTTCCTTCTTTTATGTTAACTAAAAACCTTAATTAATTATAATATATTAATTAGCCAAGCGGACCACGAAAGTAGTGAAGTTATCCTTTAAATATTTGCCCATTTTATATAAAATACCAAATTAAAGGAGATTCCTTTTATCGAGTCAGTCAATTTTTTTTTTTTTTTTTGCAATATTGGAGTTACTACATAGTGACGTACATACAATTTATTTCACCCTTACAGAATTTTTTTTACTGGTCTATTCATCATAATTCTCTTTTAAGTCACAAATTTTCTACTAGTTTTCATACTCTTGGCTCCTCTTTTGGCTGAAACGGTAATCATAAATTAATATTCTTCTGGAATTTCACATAAGACCCAATTTTATATTTGTTTTTAATCTTCTCAAACCAAAATAAGAATCTTTTATTTTTATATTAAAAAATTTATAAAAATATTAATTGTAATTAATTTTTGTGTATTGTATTATAATTTTGCTATATTTAAAATAATCTAATTGGCCTCTTAGAAGACATGAATATTACAATTAAAAGTTCTATCAAATGAAATATAAAAAGTATTAATTCGAAGTTTTTTGAATATAAAATAATTGATCTTCAAAATATTTAATTTATAGTTTTTTAAAAAATCTTGAATTATGGAAGAATCGTTTCTTTTTATATTTCATTTAATTTTTTAACATAACTTCATTTTAAATATAAATAATTTTCACGTTATACTTTAGATATTTCCCCATTTTATATTAAATATCAAACTAAAGGAGAATCCTTTATTTTTATCGAATCAATTTTAATGCAGCTTGTATTTTTATTTATTTTTGGCAATATTAGAGTAATTATTTACTTATTGCCCTCTATCAACAAAGTTTTTTCTATTTATCACAATGTTTGTTGTTTAAATCACAGATTTTCTACTAGCTTTCGAGCCATTCCCTTGGCTCCTCTTCTGGCTGAAACTGTGTAATAATACTTATAACAAATTAATATTCTTAGGGAATTTCATATAAGAACCAATTTTATATTTGTTTTTAATATTCACAAGTCAAAAGAAGAATCTTTTATATTCGAATTTTATTTAAAAAAATTAATTGTAATTACTTTTTGTACGGTTTTCTAAAAAGCCAATTATTTTCCGTTTTAAAAAATTGCTCAAATACACAGGGACTTTACTTTAAATGCTTATTTTGCATACCATCTCCTTTGTTTTTAATTTTTAAAAAAATGATTAGCTTAAAATTAAAAAGGGGTGAATTTTAAGTTAAAAATTATTTAATAGAAGAATTATTTGTTTTTAAATTTAATTTCCATTCGGGTTTTGTTTACTTTACTCAAAACGCTTTTTAATTTTTGCACCTTTTTAATATTTAACCCGGTAAGAAAAGTTAAATTACGTAAAATATTTATTTTCTCTGATTCTAGGACCCATTGGCAAGAACGCTCGGACACGTGTCGAAATATTTTTCGTCCTAGCTCAACCTCGAAAGCATTGCTCCTAACTCTATAATACGCTGTAATGTACGGAAGAAGAAAAGAAAATTATATTAAGCCTGATGAATTGTTGTTGGATCATTGAAATTTTTTTCTCCAGTACCTCCTTTTTTCTTGCAACCTGAATTCCCACAAGCGTCTTTGACAACCGCGGCCAGGACTCGAGTGGGTATAACAGATCTCAACAGATAGTTTTTCCACTAAATCAAATGAAGAAAAGACCTCCCTCCTTTTGGCGGCTCCGTCTTTCAAAGCGATGCCGACTGACTCGAGTAAAAACATTTAACTTGTAACAATGGGAGGCGACAAGGTCGTACAATGGTTCGCAACAATAGCGGTTTCCACCCCCGCCTTCGACAACCTTTGACCTGCCGATCGCCGAAAAATCCTGAATGGACAAAGGAAGGCGGCTTGTTTTTTGTCTTTTTTTTTGTTTTTTGTTTTTTTATCTCCCTCTCCCACAGAAACTCAAAGATTGACCTAATAAACGGGCAAAGTTATAAAGACGTTTTATTGTTGCTAAAAGGTCTATTTTCCATCGTCGTTCTTTCCCAGTGGAAGAAGTTCTTTTTTTTCAAAGTCAAGGGGTTAAATTAAGAAATCCCGATTATTTCGTGGTCTGAACCGGACTTATTAAGCCTAGGTCTTTTTACAATCTATATGAAATTATAGCAAAACTACTGCTGAAACACAAAAAACAATCCTTAGTCAACTAACCAATGTATGACGTTATATGAACCTTCTGGGTGCCGCATTCTATAAAGTGGATTTTTAGCCAATACCAGCAATGTTTACGTTTTTATACTAGATTTAATTAAGGTTTTTACTTTAGATAAAAAAGCAAATGGGACGAGCGGAATTCGAACCCACGCCGCTGCTCCACCATTTGAGCTATCGTGACCTCTATCCACTCAGGCACCAACTTCCCATCTCAACCCCACCTTTTGAATTTTCCCTCCTTTTTGCCATTTTTCAATATGTCAAGAGGACCAAGAAATGAGTGAATTTTTAAATGAGATTTATAAAAACTTTCAAAAACCAGTTCTTTACAGTTCCAGTAAACTAGGTAAAAAAAAGGATCTTCGATTTGACACAATTTGAATATTATTGCCGTTGGAAAGCTGGATTGTTTGTCTTTTAGCCTCTATCAACAGGGCTTAGATATTGCGTCATTGAAAGTCAGAAATTTAATTATGAATTCAGCATAAACATCTCAACTCTTTCATTTTATATATCCGGCTCTAATTTATTAACGGAGGTCAAAATTATGCCGTTTCACTTGTTAAGAGGATTCTGCAATAAACGTATACTTTTGTCAAAAAAAAAAAATGATACCTTTGAAATGATTGAACTGATTCTACTGGAAAAGTAACATAGATGTTGGAACTTATAAACTTAATTTAGGTTTAAACACTTACTTTAAATTTAAAAGTTATCACTATATTTTGTCTCGAAAAATATTCAAACATTTGAACGGCGAAAAGATGGAATTTGAGGAAATATTTTATTTTTTTATTTGCCCTAAAGTTAGTAGTTAGTGGGTATCTGAGGTGGGAAAATGAATATGGAATTTCGTTTTTGGGTTAAGAAAATAGAATAACAGTGAATTTAGATAAAATTGAAATATGTTTTGAACTTTTAAACAGGCACCACCGGACGTAGGTGCCAAAAAATTGCCACCAGTTATTCCAGGCTAAAAATGAATATTTGCTCTTTACGAGACAAATTAATAGTTTTACGGATGCTTAAAACGAATCCTAATTCATTTTTACGAAAGCGTTTTTTTTCTACCTATCTACTTTATTCGAAGTATGTTTTCGTTTTTACAAGTTTTTATAAATCTAATCTAACAAAAAGATTGATGCTTGCAAGCAAAAGGTTGCTCTTTTTTTTGTAAACATTTTTAATCAAGGTGCCAAAACAAATATTAGATTTGTTTTCATTAAAAAAGTATTAAGCAAGTTACCAGTTATTCATTGTGTAAGATGGTCGGTTCACCTATTTTCGTTCGGTCTGCATGCTCTATTGTTATGGTTGGTCGTTAATAACATTTTTTTCATAGGTCAAACAAATCTAAGGAATCTTGGGAGTCAAAAATTTTGATGACTTATTGGGGGAGGGAAGAAAAAACCATTATCCACTTTGTTTAATCTCCGCCATGTCCTTAGCCTACCGTTGTCCCTTTATGTCATCCTTATTTTTATTACTTTAATGACTGAACATCCCTGTTGATATTGTCTGTAAGGCTGAATAAACCAACTCGCAATAATATTGAATTTAGATAAAATTCAAAGTAGTTAGGAATTTGTAACAAGAACCGGCGGAAACCACCTCCGTTTGTCAGTCTGGTTTGTTCGAAGTACACAAAGATGACCAGTGAATTAAACTTAAAATAATGTGTCCTGGCACGCCGTGAGTCGTAAAAGAGTCTAAACGCTAAAAAAAATTGTTTGTAATTAAATTGTGTCGATGTCAGCCACCGCGGTGAAAACATCCTCTTTCAACCTGTGCGGAGTTTAGCTTGGTCAATATTTTTCCCCCGTAATCCTCCACGACATAGTGATTAAAGGATCTGTCGAGTAAAACGGTGGATTCGTGTTTTAAAAATTGCTTTATCGCCCGCCTCTAATGTGATTAAACGGCCGTTCAATCAAAGGTGAAGCCGTTTAAGAGAAGACACCTGTGTTATTAATCACCCGGCCTTCCAAGGGAAACAAAATGGCGTCCCGTTTTGGGGAAAGGCTAAGTTAATAATGGAGATGGCTTTGAAAACTTGGGATTCCGGAGGATAGAAAATTAAAAGGTACACACAGGACCCGTCTACAGGTATGAAATATTATCCCGCCCCGATCTACCTCCCCATCGATGGAACTGAGTCTATATTACGAATACACCATTTTTTTACTACCTTAATTTTGATGAATATTGTTCCATCTGCACTGATTCCTATCTATTTATATGATTTGGGGTTAGAAAAAACAATAACTTCATTTGAAGATGGTGAAATTGGAAAAACAATTCTTTCAAATGCTAAGCCTTAACTTAACAGCCTGATGATGATGAAATACTGAGGTGTTACTTTCCCCGTTCATGTACAAAAATCGCTGGTTCTTCGTTTTGGAGCCATCTGTTTCCATTTGTTATTCGATCTCTTCCGGATTTCTTCTTCTCGTTTAAATTCCATTGAGACGTATGTTGTAAAGACTGTTTCCGGTATCATGTAGTCAGTCAAGCGTGATAATACTTAGTCCTGCAGGCCGACCTTTTTCTACTCTACGAAAATTTAAAGGGGAGGTGAGAACATTTCTATTAACTCGTATTTATCTTGACCTAAACCTGTTGGCGGTGGCTCGAAACAATGGTACTCATTAAAACCGTCGGCTTAATTTAAATCAAAGGACATAAATCACAATAGGTTCTCCGAGTGTTAAATTACATTGGCCGTGTTTGTTTTTCGTTGTGGGTGACCTTCGGTCGCAAAGGTTATTTCCTATGATGCCATTGTGTTTTTAAAAAATGTTGTTTAATATGTACACCCAATCAAATAATGGTTATAATTAACCCGGCCGAAGAGCGTTTTCGAACGCGTGTGCCTACGCCACGTCAACCCCGAACGTTAACTCGGAGAAAGTTGTATCCTTGTCACTCCGACCCACACTCTGTATTTTCAAAGTTTCAAAATTCCCTTCGCTAGTTTCCTATGCAAATGATAACTCGCGTATTATGTTATAGAGAATTTATAATAAATTAGAATAAGACGGGGGAGTGTCGAAGGGTAATTTTAATCTCTATCCGTCCCACGATATACGCTCTTGCAGGCGCAAATGTGTCACGTTTGCACAACCTGTAAACATAGATTTGGACCAATCTGTCAATATTTATATATTTTGAACTACCCTTTCAAACTTTAAATTAGTCCATTCAACAAAGGCTTGCGAGATAGCTAGGCATACAGAGAGACGACAGACAGACAATATGCAAGAATACGGACTACCAGCTGGACATCTTGCCATACACGTGGTTAGGGATCAAGAAAAGACAGTTCCATAGTGACAGAGAGCCCAAAATCAAAAAATCAGTTCGAAAAGCGCCTAATCTGATTGAAATCAATTTCATTTGGGTGGGTGGAACAGACAAATTAATGTGTTTTAATTGAAACGAGCCAAAGTGGCCAATTGTCGCATTTTCAATATTGACGAATGCCGATTTGTGCCTACCAGCTGAAAAATCCCGGCTTTCTGGACGAGGCATTTTAAATTAAATTATAAATAATAAAACCCAAATTACCCCGGGATCGCGTGATATTTGCAGGTTCTCAGATCCTATCTGACTAATACGTTTCACGTGCTGGTAGCAGTTAGAAATTTTTATTTACAATTATTTTACATTGTAAAAAAATAGCCCCTGTCACGTCGGTTTACTTTGTTTAAAATAAAAAAATGTATTTATGTATATAAAAGGTGAACAATTTGTATTCCCTTGTGCAAATAATGTTTAACCGGTTTGAATACATGTTGGTCTTATCGTATCTTAAATAATATTCTTATTGCAATTCACAATAATTTTTTTCAAATACTTTCCATGCCACAAAATTACCACTTTATTTATTGTAGAATATTAGAATTGGTGATATATTCAAGCATATAGGTAGATAACATCAGGGTTATAAGCAGGGCGTACTGAACTACTCTCGTGCCAAACCCGAGGAGAGAGAGAGAGAGAGAGAGAGAGCAATAATTAATTGCTTTCCATATCACAAAATCGCAACTTGGTATATCATATTGATATATTCAAGCATGTACTGTATCTTGACAAAAAAAGTACCACCAGCTTTGGGTTGAAGGCCCTTTTTATTTTTAAATATTCTTTTCCCTTACGTACGTCTTAATTTTTGCGAGACTGTTGGATAAAGTGTATTTATCCGCATTAAATATGGATTTGAGGAGAGCGAAGACAACGGAAGCCGAATTAATTTGACGGCATCTTTAAATTAATTCTGTAGAATCCGGAGCAGTAGCAGAATCCCGGATTTATTTGACAAGGAGTTCGACGCAGGTAAGATCTTAAGAGGCTTCCGCGACGCCTATGCCCACAACATCAACAACCGGCTTAAACCGACTAATGCGACGAGGCACGGCCCACGGCTACACAAATGCTCTCGGAAAATCCTGTTTATTTACAAAAGAAGAGCCTTCTAATCTTCGCCGACCTGGGGAACAAAATCTGATTTATGTCAGATGTTTAAATTGGGGATTTGATACGGGCCATCAACGTCTTAACATAGCTACTTAAAGGTTTAGCCTGGAGCCTAGGGGATTTCTCATGGCCAAAAAGTCAACATGAGTTTTCTCACGACTCGATTTCCTTTTCCTCGACTTTATTTGATAATCCCCTCAGAGGTAGTCACTTTTTTTTACTCTGACAGACAACCAGTTAATTCAATAATAGGAGGAACTTTGCGAGCGGATTCGTTTCGACTTTTGCCTGTGGGTTTACTGGTTAATTAAACAAATACGACTTATGGACAAAATTGCGAATTTTTGTTTGAATAGACATTGATTCAGGTTTGAACCGCAGTTAAATTAAAATGTACCCACCAATAGCAAAAGACTAGGGTAAGGGAGGACGATAGTTACAATTAAACCGGCCCGGAGGACCAAATTTGTACAATCAGTGTATTTATTGGTCTATTGACCAAATTACTTCTTTCAATTAATTAATGTTTATATAAGGTATTAGTTGAAATGAAGAAGCTAGCGTCACGAGCAGAATTCAAACCCTCGCTCAATAGTTTAAATGAAAACAAAAATTATTGTACTTATCTTCCTTATATTATTATAAAATCTGTATTTGCCCTTAAAACAAATTTTTTAAAGGTTTGCAGTATGCAATTTGGTACCGAAGAGTCTTTTTTGTTTTTAATTAGTAGTTTTTAATTGAAGTTTCAAAATTAATGGTATATGGTGTATAGTGAAAAAACGTTCCTACATCAAAAGACGTATCCTTTAATTTTGTATCAATTTTAATTGTAATTAATTTTCATATTGTCTTAATAAGAACCTAATTGTTTTGTATTTCACAAAAAAATCCCAAATATATGAAGGGGAAATTTATTCTAGAAGGCCTTTTCATGAGGTCACAATCAAACTTGAAATTAAAAATCATTAAAAAAAAGATTCTTCTTTTTGTTTGAAATTGTTAAAATAAGATAAAATGAGTTCTTACATAAAGAAGCCCATGGAAATTAATTACGATCAAAACTAAAAATTATATCAAATTGAAGGTTCCTTTTTTAAACGGAGATTTTTTTGAAGGAGGGTATTTCAACAACGAGGTTATATGAACTCTCGGGTTACCGGTGATTTGAAAATAAGCCAGTCTGTCAATATGTTGAGTTCGAATGCAGGGCCGCTGGATTCGAACCCGGGACGTTTACCTGACAGTGATTAGCGTTCTGTCAATCCCCCTAAACCGTCCCTGTCACCGACGCCCTGAATCTTTTGAAATATAAAATAATTGATCTAACAAAATTATTATTTTCTACTTTTTTTTTAATACCAAATTTACAGAAGAATGATTTGTTTTATATCTAATTGTATATCAGTTTTATTTTTAATTGTAATTATTTTTCAATTTTCTAAGGGGCCAATTATTTTATACTTAATTTTTTGTTAAATGAAAGAATTTTATTTTACTTTACTACTTATTTTTCGTATTTTAACATCAGTGTTTAATGCTTTAAATAAATGGTTAATTAAAATTTAAAAATGATTAATTTGAAATTAAAAAGGTTATTTTGGCTAAAAGAAGGTTTATGTCCAGAATGCATGTAAGATTGTAAAACTTTTTTTGCAGGAATTTGCGTACGATTTGGGATAAGGGCAAACAAATGTTTATTGGTCAGATTATTATGCTTATCAAATGTATACTTTACGCTTGATGTCAACTAGTCTAACAGATGTCTTCAGATTCTATTAGTTAATTGCGCTTGGAGTAAATTAAAACTCTTTTCTCAAGGTAGAACTTTTTTCTCTATAAAACGCTTCTTACGGATCTACAGATCTGAGCACGATCAGCGATCTAAGCGCATGCGGAACGGAAATATGTAAGATTTCTTTCGATTAATTAATCTTTATGTAAGGTATTGGTTGAAATGAAAAAGTTAGCGTTACGAGCGGGATTCGAACCCATGACCTTCGACTAAATACGCCGCTCCTCTACCACTTGAGCTATCCTGACTTCGATCCACTCGGACACCTGGCCGTTGGTCCGAATCCCGCTTTAGATTCTAACTTTTTCATGAATTATCATTATTTGGTCCTCCGAGTCGGTTTATTACATAAATAATAATATTAATACAAATAATAAATACCTTACATAAAGATTAATTAACTGAAAGAAGTTATTTGGTCAATCAGACCGCAAAATATAACGGATTTAATATGTAAGATTATTGTTCTTTCAGTAGAGGCACCATTTTTGATAAAGGCCATGTTACTTAGAAAGGCCGGAACGTGCTTTTTTCCACGTGGTTCGGTTAGTCTCGCTGTTGTTCACGATAACCTAAGAACCACGGCGACCAGGCCGAACCATGGATTATCTAATTTGGTCGGACACTTGTCGACAATTCACCAGCTGATAATTGTGACGAACTTAGCAAACGGGACGCGGATAGTTTTTCGTCTTACTTTTACCCGGATAATTAAAAGGCGTGAAGTGAGAATAGGCTTCGGTCTCTTAAATGGTTGCATGTCGTGAAACGGTGGCGTGCAACACTCAAGGTAGCCGTCTCTGAACACGTTAAACATTATTTACAAAAACGCTATCAGAGACATCTTGGCCCACGGTGCCTAACTTTTTTTTATTTAATTCCAACCAACACATTTCTTCACTTTCAAAACAAAATACCGTTATTCGTTCAAGTTCCAAATACGTACTTTGTGGAGTGTAACAACCTCTCATCAGGACGTAGGAGCACGGAATTTAATTAAACCTTTTATTTTCGCAATTCTAGGACCTTGGTGGTATAATTTACAACAGTATCCAAGCCTTATTGCATGCAGAAGACGAAATTTTAAGAATTTAATAAATTTTAAAAAATTCTGCCTTCGTTGGGCGTGTATTTCAAGATTAGGATATATCGCAACTTTTGTATTTGAATTTTGAGTAAGAAAATAATTTGTAAGACTGTACACAACGAGGTTAGATAGGTATTCAACAACTTGCAAAAGCCGAAAGATGCCCGGAGTAGGTAAAAAAAGTTATCGAAAAAATAAATCTCTTCGGATTTTCAACACCCTGCAAAACTATTCAATACGAACTTTTATCGCAAGCAAAAATTTACATTTCTATCCTAGATTGGATTGGGGTAATTTTTTATCGCAGATGACCGGTAGTTCCAGTTAAGAATTCATAACTTCTTTGGATTTTATCTAAATTCAACATTCAACATTACAGCGAGAAAATTCATTAGAATTTGTGGTCCGATTGATGAAATAACATCTTTCAATTAATTAATCTTTATGTAAGTTTTTTTTTTTTTTTTGCCGGGGCTTCCGACACCTTGGTCATTTCAGCCCCACACTAAGTCTATATTCTATACCCGTTCAGACACATCATTCATACAAATAAATACGTTCATACACTTAGATACATTCATACAGTACACTCATTCCGTTTGGTCGGTGGAGTACTTGATATTCTTCCACCGACCTACAATTAAATTAAGCTAGATTTGGGTCGATGAGGTACTGTTATTAATATTCTGCCATCGACCCCACACACACACACTCACTCGCTTTCATCGTTCGAGGGGCGATGGTGACGTTAGTAGTAAGTTATTGATCGAGATAAAAAAAGTCAGCGGTTACGAGCGGGATTCGAACCCACGACCTTCGGCTCTACCGCTTGAGCTATCGGGACTTCCATCCACACCAACTTCCCATCCCAAACCCAAACTTTCGAATTTTCCCTCCTTTTTGCCAAATATCGTTATATCAAAGATGGTGTTGAACAGCAAAACCAAATTAAACATATTAGGTATGCAGAACAATGTCAGCTCCTGCTGGGTCTCAGGCCACGTGGTAGTAGAAGGCAACGAGAAGGCGGGCACCCTTGCAAGGAAAGGAGCTGCTACACCGCTGATAGGACCCGAGATCTTCTATTGCATAGGAACCCACACGATCAATGGCTATCCCAGACAGAAGGACGAAAGATTATGAAAGAAGAATTAACTCGTTGGAAACTGGCAAGCTGGAAAAAACTGCTAATCATAATAGGATTCTCTGCAGGGCGTTCCAAGCTAAATGGACACTTAAAGAAGATTGGAATAATCCATGACGGCACATGTAGATTCTTCAAAGAGGCAGAGGAGACACCGACACGCTTACTAACAAAATGCGGTGCTACCCTTTCCCGCAGAGGGAGTGCTTCGGGATGTACAATGTGACCATAGAAGAGATTCAACCATTGAACCGGGCCTATTAATCGAGTTCCTTGATGAAATAGGACTCAACGGTGTATTTTAGGCTGAGAAAGAGGGATTCAATAGCTCTTAAAAGGCGCAGTATATCCCACCCCGACTGTAGCATCTACTTTTAAATCTAGGACAAAATAAGCTTTATCAATTCTTTTCAAAGTTTAATGAGAAATCCCGCGAATTTAGTAAGAGAGAGAGGGGGGAAGAAAGAGAGAGAGAGAGAGAGAGAGAGAGAGAGAGAGTTTAGATTGGCGCCAAATAAATCATTGTTGCCACTATACATGCAGAAACACAACTAGAACATCACTGCGCCCGCCCTAAACTGGCAGTATTTCGGGCTAACCTTGAACAAAATTGTTCAAGTTGTCATTTCTCTAAAATAACTTTGGACAAGAAAGGTTTAAACTGCAATCTGAATATGAAAATCTTTGTGTTCGGTTTCCGTAACAGTTGGGTGAAGAGCCTTGTTGAAAATAGAAGATTCCAAGAAGAGGATTTTAGATTGGCGGAAAAATATCAATGTTGCCAATACACGAGATGAAACATTGAAGGGAAAAGCACTGCACCCGCCCTAAATTCGGGGGATTAGAAAAACATTTTTTGGGGCTACTGTTTGATTTGCTAAAATTGGTTTTACCCTGAGGCAACGTTGGGCAAGAAAGAGTTAAAAGATGTTTACAATTTTTGTTTTACTCCAAAAAATCTATTTTTTAATATCCGGTTGTAATTTATTTATGCCATTGCGTGTAGCTTATAAAGTTCTAAGCCCCTATAAAATTTCCGGTGAGTTGTTTCAAAGTTATTATCATTTTTGTGAGTTTTGAAAATATTTTGGAGGCTTGACGGCGGAAATTATTGATAAAGGTTGAAAGTAGAATCATCGTTCATATTTTGACAGCATATTTAACGTTTTTAATGGTTAGATTTGTTTTATTGTTATACAACATAGTTTAAACCTTTTTATGTTGGATAATTGGAGCAGAACTTTTTACCGTATTAACTTCAAAGTGCAAAGTTCTTCCGGCTACTTTATTAACCCATATCGATAATTAACAGTCAGACACCAAGAATATAGATGTTCCCATCTATTTGAATTCATTTTTATATGAGAGTGTTCCAATTAACAATTCAAAACGGGACCTGGATAATGAAGCAGCTTCTAAGAAGAGACGTTAATGCTGCTGTTTATGCAAAAGTGTGGCGTGAGTTTAAAATAGTCTTTTTCCTCTCGTTTTGCACACAACCGCAAAAAAAAGGAAGAAGTTGAATATGTAACGGGTTTATTTTATACAAGGAGGAAATCCCGTATGCGTCCGACGTTTGATTTGTTTGACTCTAATAACAGGCTTTTCTCCACTTATATCTCACTTTTCACCCTGTCCGCTATCGAGGGGCACATCGCTGAGGGACTCGCGGAACAGGGTTAAGTTCTCACTTTTCACATCAGGAAGTGGCCGGGCGGATAATAAATAATCCCTCCTCACGTACGGGAAAATCGTCAGTCAAAGAGTTGTCTACCGATTCACGAGATGCCTAAACGTTCATTTACAATTTTGAATTTAAAAATATAGCACAAATCGTAAGTACCCTAGTAGTAATTATAATAGTAGTAGCATATCGAATTTAAACTTCAGCCCATCTAATAAACAAATTGAAAGATATTGCTTATGTAGATTATAACCTCGATCTTATTCAAAAAATCAGACATTTCCGTATATGCGTAATTTCTCAGCCAAAAAAAAAAACAACTTTAAAATACTATGATTCATATTTAATTGAAACTTCAGTTAATCTAAAAAAAATCGAAAGATATGAGCAAATTATAACTTATAATTATAACCTTAATCATCATATCTGCAGCTAGCCAGTTAGCGTATATGCGTATGTACTGCTTTTTCTCAGCGAAAAATTTATCAAGTGGTAGAAAGAATAATTTAAGCTTTCGTTCGTCTAATAAAAAATGAAAATATAATAGCAGATTACAACATCTATCTTAATCAGACGCATTATTATAACCTAGATCTTATTCATTGTATCTAACATTTACGTATAATTAGTCAGACATCGTGAGATGCGGTCTGGTGTGATGTAGGTTTCAGAGAAACCATAATCATCGATTGACGGTCACTAATCACCACACGTTTAGGAATATGCGTATTTTATCAAAGAAAAAAATCAATAAAGTAATAGAAATGATATTTAATTTAAACTTACTTCACCTAATAAAAAATTAAAATATATAAGCAATTAATTAGTTCGATCTTTTTTAGAATAACCTCTGACATGTCCGTATATGTTTAATTTTTCATTGAATGGATGTCCCATGAGAAAAGCTTAATCGACGAAGGAAAGCCTTTTCGCGTTTTATTATGGCATAATTTAATTTTCATCCCGTCCAAAGCGGATGCGTGCAACAAACGACTGCAACTTGAATTTGCATTTAATCCCCCCCCAACTGGATGTAATAAATTATAAGGGAAATGGCCTAAATGAAAATAAGCCACTGAAAAATATATTTTTTCCCCTTTCTCTCTAACACCTGAACATCGATAGTGTGAAAATTCTAAAAAAATATAAACAATACATATAACCATCTTAAAAAATCAAAATTTCAATTAAAAAGTCAACGAGGAGTTCAACCAACATAGAATAAACAATACACATACAGAGATACATAGATAGAGGTAGAGGTAGAAGTAGAGGGAGGGGGAGAGGGGGAGAGAGAGAGAGAGAGAGAGAGAGAGAGAGAGAGAGAGAGAGAGAGTGAGAGAAAGTCCAGATAAACTTATATTTTTTAATTTTGAGTCGTTTTTAAATTTTCTAATCACCCCCAAATCATCAGCTCTGCAAATTTTCAGGATTTTATTTAACAATTACGGTTGTCCATTTTTTACCAACTAATTAATTGTAAAAATAAAACATCATTTTAATTTGAGAATTTTTAAATACATAATTGGGCTCTTAGTTGCAGAAAAAAGCTAAACACAGGGGCCTCAGACAAACCCTTGAGGTAGTCCGCCCATTCGACGTTGCGTCATCGATACAGCTTTTTCTTAAGGTATGAATGCATCAGTTTGTCAAGGTGAAAGAAGTCAATGTCTTCTCACTTTTTTTAAGAAAAACTAAATTGCAATTACCAGCCTGCCGTACACAAAAAATGTTCTATTCTGCTAACTGGATCCTGGAAAATTTTATTGATCGAACACACTAGGATTATCAGCCGGTTTAACCTTTCATGTTTACCATTTAAATTGATTGTTTTACCAGTTTGGAAAGTCTCAAATCGACTGTCAATTTGTACAATTGCATTTTATGAGTGAGTATATCTTCTAAAATATTTTCTTAAAGCTTTTAGCTGGAAATAATTCCAGATTGTTTACCACTCGCCCGCCTAAATGTAGAATTTTTCTCGAAAGGTGCACCTCAGGAAAAAGGGAAAACGGGGAGAGCAGCTGTACCGGGGTTCAATGTTTCCACGGTTATCTTCATCGATTTGAAGAAAGAGGGAGTGAGTGGTGTAGGAGGGATGAAAGGAGGGTGAAATCCGGACTTCAAAGCGTCCGATCCCAAGGCTCACGACCACCTCCTTCTCGGATAAAGGCCATTGTCGGGGATCCTTTAACGATATAAAATAAATGTTGTGTGGATAATCGATTGATTATAGTGTTTAGTCGGGGGAAAACTCGGGGACGGACGTCGGTGACTGAAACTGACCTGGGGCGGACACCTGCACAACCCCCATTAAAACCAACACTACATAAAATATTCGGATAATGACAGTGTGAGAAAAACGCTGCGCGGAAGGCTCCGCTTTTCCCTCTGTTGGTTTTGCATTCAACCTGCCGGCACCTTATATCCTCACCTTTTCTGTTTGTTTGCAAACACCGCCCTACCTCAATCACACTTGTAGAATCGGTTGATCTGGTAATAAATACGGTATAAATTTGATCGACCAAGATTTTGTTAAAAATGAAAATCATAATTGAACGTTTGAACGATGGAACTTGACAGAAAATTTCATTTTTCTCTCATATTCTTTTATTGCACGTTTGTCTGAATAAATTTTTAAAAACGGTCATTTTTTCGTAAAACTTAATGAACTTGAATTTACGAACAAAATGGAAATGTAAGTTACCATTTGACGAAAAGAAACAATTATTGAAAATGTACTAAAACAGAGATTACGCTATCGTAAAAAAGAACCCTATATAAATTTGTTGTTTAGATTTTTAAAAACCAACATGTACACAAATAAAGAATGATACTGGTTTTAATCTATAAATACCTCACGATTTTGCACCAGTTCTTTCGTATAGAACGTGGTACACCCTTAGAAAGTTTAATACGATTGAATATATAACAATTAATATAAAATGGACTAAGTCTTCTAACGCTTTATTGCACTACCTACATGTTAAATTACACATTTGACTGGATTCCGTTGGAAAAGTCACCAACACAATAAGTTTCATAAGAATCATGCGAAGTCACCGCCGATCTGCTTGAGCTTATGCTTGAGCAGAAAGAAAACCGAGAAACACAGAGAGAGGAAGAGTGAGAAAGAAGAAAGGTAGATTGAACAACTGAAAACAGAGAAACAAAAAGAGAGATGGTGATGATGAACGTTTTATTTATCAATCACACAAGATTTGGTCTCAAGGACCAGTTTTACATCTAATGTGAAATACAATAGTTTCTAACTTTAACTTATTTCTAATAGATTAATTACATCAAATAACTTTATTGGTCAATATGTTCCGTCTATTTATTTGAAATTGAACTTAACTTAAATTTGCTCTTAAATTTACATAATAATTGAGCAATGAAAAGACTAATTACTAATAAAATAAGTGAACAAACATAGTATTCAATACAACGCAGTAAAACAATGACTTGAAAAACACCAATATAAATCGACAAATAAAACCGTACTCACTAAATAGTAATATAAACAACCAAAAAAACAACAACAAAAGAAGTTAAATTTTAGATATCAATCATAATTAGATAACAGGTAATTTTTAAGACGATTCTGGAAATCTTTGATATTTTTACATCGTTTTATGTCTGTAGGTATTCTCGAAAACGTTATTGCACCTTTTACCGAGAATGACCTATTAAAAGTTTTAGTTTTGTGCTTAACTACACGCAGACGATTTGCAAACCTAGTATCTCTGTCATGAATCTGAGGCATGTAAATAAATTTCGCATACAGATATTTTGGTGTTTGATTGAAATCGATTAAATCTTTAATTTTGAGAAATTTGAGTTGCGATATCATGTTATATACACAACTGTCATTTTTCCGGTTCAGTATATTTCTGATAAACATGTTTAACCCTACCAGCAACTTTTTGATTTGGGTACGATTTAAGTCACACATAGCTCCTAGTTCATAGGTTATGTGTGGAAAGATTAGAGTTGATAGAAGTTGCTTTTTGATATTAACATTGTATTTTGCTAAACTTAACAATTTATTAAATCTATGTAAGGTCGAGTACGATTGATTTTTGATTTTTAACACCTGTATATGATAGATTCTTGGTAAGCATTAAACCCAGACATTATACATTTTCTTCATATTTTAAAAAGATGTTATCAATTTTTATTTTATTTACACCATCAAGGTTCAATTTTTCTAAGAATTTATTATGACCAAAAATTATTGTTTTGCATTTTGTCGGGTTTAATGCTAACATATGGTTATTACTCCACTCTTTTAATCGTACAAGGTTAGTATTTATTTTTTCGATTTGTTCGTTAATGTTATCAACTTTTGCATCGATATAAGCATTTAGATCATCTGCATATAACTTAAGTTTACAACAATAGAAAGTATGATATATTCTACTAATATACAGCGAGAACAACAACGCTGACAAAGTAGACCCTTGTGGTGACCCGTGATTAATGATTTTTTCTTCAGACACTTTTCCATCCCGTGTTTTTATCATCTGGCTTCTGTTTGTTAAATAGGTGTGAAACCAGGTAATTACATTATCGGATAAATTTATTAATTTAAGATAACTATTAAGATTATGTGATTTATACTATTAAAAGCATTACTAAAGACATGATGGTCATTTTACTCTGATCGATGTTTTCTCTTATTTCATCTGACATCATAATTAAAGCAGTTTCCGTCCTATGCGCTGACTTATAACCAGATTGATATGGATAAATTATGTTTTTAGATTCAAGATATTGATTAATTGAGAGAGAGAAGAAAAGATAAACTAAAAAAGAATGAGAGAGAGAGAGAAGTTAGAGAGATTAATTGATTGATGGAGAGTTGGGTAAATCATTCAGAATTAGGTTTGTTGTTCCACTCAACATGTTGTACAGTTTACATTATACATTTATTATAATTTGGATTCCTTTGTTCGTTACAATTTCTTTAAAACATGTAATTTTTAATGAAGAATATCAAAAAATTGTTTCATTTTTTACTAACAGTTTGACAATATAAGTTGTATACATATTTTTTCGTGATTTTATAAATTTGTAGGACGTTCCTTTCAATAAACAAAAGAAATAAAAACAAACAAGCAAATGATGATTTGGTAGGTGTTAATTATATAGAGATCGCGAGATGAGGTCTAATGTGACGCAGGTTTAAGAAAACTGTTCACTTTTTCGTGCCGACGTTTCGGTCTTCATTGAGATCATCTTCAGAGACTGGGATTTACAAACATTGTTTAAATTTTACAAATACATATAGAATGTGGAAAAAAATGAATTTACAGAATGCTAGAAATTTTAGATTCAATCATAGTATTTGTACCCACTCAAAGTGTTTGCTTTCCGTGTAGATGTGTCATTCTTGTCTGTTGTTTTGAGAGTGCCAGTGAGATATTGTTATTTTATACTTTGGATTTTGAAGGGGTTGGGAAGTAAGTCGGGACAGAAAACATGAGGGGTTTTCTTCTTTGGGGTGACCACATGACAATGAGGTTGTTTTTATACAAAACCTCTGTCGCTATCCGCCCTTATCCGCGCATTAGCACGTGTTGTACCCATGGGGGGGGGGGCTAAAAAAATTATTGTTATTATTATAGTTTTAAAAACATTTTGACGACATCCCCCTCAAAATGGAGTGGAAATTTATATATCTACGGCATAGTCTAGGCATATATATTTTTTTAAATTGTAAATTACTGACATGTGTATCTTCGGATGGCAATTGTATTATGAAGTTTTCCAAGTTGAGGCCTGATGATGGTCCATAGGCCCGAAACACCGTGTAATAAACAAAATTGAAGAACCGTGGATTTTCAGAAAACTATGGTTAAATATGCGTGAAACCAGTGAATTACATTATCGGATAAATATATCGATTACTATTAAGATTTTGTGATTTGTACTGTTAAAAGCACGATTAAAGACAATTAAAGTCAGGTTGGTCATAATAATGTTGTATGTTATATGATTATAATAGGTTATGTAATCTATGCTTATGTCGAAAGAGGTCTTTCAACCTGATGATAAGCTATAAGCTCGAAATCCGTATTGAAAAAACAACATACTGTGAGTAGGAACTATCTTTTTAAAAGTATTCATCATTAAAGCGGTTTCCGTGCAATAAATTGATCTATAACCAGATTGATATGCATAGATTGTATTTTTAGATTCAAGATATTGATTAAGTAGTAAAAACCCTATTTTGTCTAGGGCTTTCCCTAACGTACAAATATTATATATATATATATATATATATATATATATATATATAT
>CM077100.1:1067785-1080135 GCA_039619505.1 Cimex hemipterus
TCTCTCTCTCTCTCTCTCTCTCTCTCTCTCTCTCTCTCTCACCTCCTGCTTCTACCTCTGATTTAAGGTCGAGAAAATAGTTATTAAACAGGGGGACATCAAAAGGACTACGAAAAAAATATACATAATAACCATTGGAGATGGTAATGTAAGCAGGGTAGCCCCGTATGCCCCTAACGTGCCTCTCCTTGCTTATAACCTTGATGTTGCGTCATCCAACTTTCTTTTCCGGGCAATAGTGTGCCTGCTTTTACTAGAGCTCTTTGGCGAATGGGGATCCAGTTCATCCCTTACGTCTTGTATACAGATGGCTCCTGGATCAAGTACGGGTCTGGGATATGGTGCCTATGGAAATAATCCAACAACTGCAATGCGTATAAGCCTTGGATAATACGCCATTGTATTTTTGCGGAGACAGCGTCCCACTGTCCACCGCCAGGGATATGGAAATGCGGATATGTCCAAGAAAAGAACAGTCATCAACTAGGGCACCCGCACGGACATTGAAGACAATAACCTCATAGTTTGTAGAGTCTAGATTCGTTTGTCGCAAAGGAGCACTAGAAGGGCGATAAATTATGAAAAGAACGCCCAAGACAACTATAACCTGAACCCTTTTCGGGCATACCGAATTACCAAATACGTACCACCATCAGAAAAGTGAGTCCTAAACAAATACAAAACCCATTAATTAATGGCTAATTTAGTGATTAGGTTAATTGCATTTCTGTGAAAGAATGGTGCCAATGCGGTTTCCATTGGTGGTTCCAATTAACCGGACTCGGTTTGTAAATTTATTGTGCATCATCAATTGTCAATGCTTTCTCATGATGTACATACACCCAACGGTCATTAAGAATGTATTGGTGTTACTAATCGACTATCCACTTGAGAATGCAGTTTTCCTTGTAGCTATTTGCATTTTAAGTTATGTACTCCACGCTTATGGGTTCATTACCATATGTGAAAAGGGGAAGATTTAGTTTGATAATCTTTCTGCGGTAGAAATCCTTTCGCTCTTAATTTGATTGATGTAGGAACATTTAAGGAACTGGTCGTGTGTAAAGAAATCCTCCTTGCTTGAAGTAATTTGACTGTTTTTAAATTTAAGAAACACAGAGGATTTCTTAGTGAAGTGTTCACGTTTACAAGTGCGTTGAATCCAAATTGATTACCGATAAAGCGGTTTGGACTTGGGTACGCCCAGTCTCGCTGTTTGTTTATCCGATTTTACGCCATACGCAGCTGTCGATTGTGCAAGATCCCTTTATTTCTTTTTTTAGGTTCTTCCAGAACGGATGATAATGCTTGGGAGGGGGTTGATCTGGATTACCTTTTTGTCGGTGTCGGTCTGCTTTGACGGTATTAGACCTCGGTTCTCGATTTTCTGAGTGCTCGATTTGGTTGGCTCTGGTACCCGTCAATTCGTTGACGTTTTACCTTTTGTGTGCGTCTAAATTTTTCTCGTTTATCCAGTAAAACTTCATAACACAATTGTGACAAGTTACGACTGAATTTTAGCAGAACAAAAACAGTCATTACCTTTTCTTCTTTGTTTATTACTAGCGGGGAGTTTGTCCAAATGTGTGGAGAAATGTGTTACCCCTTCCTCAAAGTTCGTCAACAAGAACATATTTCGAGAGCTACTCATTTGTCCAGTTACGGGTAATTTAATGGCTTCGAAAACTTTACCTTCATCTGCATCCAAATTTTACTTACATTCATAACTGACTCTTGGGAACAATTTATTCCTATATAACACAAAAATTACAGACTAAACTGTTGCCACTCCGTTTGTACAATGGAAAACAGTGTTCTGTTTTTTCAAACGGATGTGCGCTTCGTAACCCCAACTCTTGATGACTCTTTAACGTGAGGACAATGTGACATATGTTTTATCACTTTAGACCATAATGAAGGGCCAGATTCTTTATTGGGAATTCCGGGCTTACAAATCTATCCACGTCTTCTGCAAGCCATTTTTCTATCAACGCATCCAGTAGATGTATATCCTGCTTTGACTTTGTCATAAAAAAAATATCGAGGTGTTCTATGGGACTAACGAGGTTGTTGTTCGTACGACCCAATCTTCAAAATTCGTACCACAATGTCTACACCAGAGGGTTCTCGTCTCTTCTGTATTTATTTTTTGCTTTAACCTTACAATAATACATAATTTGATGGTTTCCTTTCACTGCTTTGACAGAAAAACACATAGGGCAAATACTGAAGATGGCGTGAAACTAAAACACTATTCAAATAGAGATAATGCCGGCAGATCAAAAATTACCAAAAAACGAACCAATCTTCCAAATTTCTACCTTAATATGTAGACCAAATGGTTCTTTATCTCTTCTGTATTTATTATTTGGTTAGTATTTAAAATAATTAAAATTTGATGGGATTAGTTTACACGAAAATCTCGTTTTTTTTCGTGAATTTCCGCCATGGTATGATAAGACTTCTTTGACTTTGTGTTCAAAAAATATCGTGTTATTCTATGAGATTTTCGAGGTTGTTTTCTTTCATGATTGTTAACCACTGCGATTATTTTTCACCGCTTAAAATTCAAAAGGAAATATATCAACTGTGTCGGGTCGCGTTCCGAGAAAGGAGAGGTTTAATTGCGCTCCGACTCATTATTAAATTTGGTTTTTGTGTCCTTCCTTTCTATCGGCACGCTCGTATTGTTCCATATACGCAAATACCAGCTTCCACTGGTGTAATTCTCCAAATGACAGCCCCCGGGCCGGTGTAAACGAAAGTAGGATCGCAATTAACGATTACCCGTCCGCGTGACAATTGTAAGGAGGGAGATTGGGCCACAACATTGCAGGGATGCATTAAACCATTACCGGCCTCACCGCCGACGTACCCCGGGGTCCTCTTTTTTTTCTTCTTTTTTTTTCCTGCTATTAACATTTCTTTCGAGCACGGCCAGTTACTGATTAGAGATTACACACTCCGTCGTCCTCTTTTTTCTCTATCTCTCTCTCTTTTTCGGGACGAAACTGTTCATTATACATGTGCTACAGGATGAACTACAAACGTTTTTCACTTACTTGCCGGACGCAGTATCACAGTATCGCCTAAAACAACTTCAATGATTTTACAAAAAAAGAGACTATTAAAGATATTCAGTAGTTAAAAACAAGTACATAGATTGTTTAGTTTTTAGTCAACAGGCAAGTCGCCTTGGGCGTGTTAACAAATTTAAAAAAATTTCATTTATTGGAAGTTAAAAATGGTTCATTTGAATTTAAAAAGAGTTTATTTAATTTTATTTTTTGTGTTATGTTATTTGCCATTCTTCAGTTATTTGAAGTTAAAAATGGTTCATTTCAAATTAAAAAGGGCTAAGTTAAAAAAAAGTATCACTTAAACATGAGCTTAGGCTTAAAATTTGTATATCACTGTGCATGTTGGGCTTACTTGATTTTTAACTACTTGATGTGTTATTTTTGGTCCAATACTTTATTGCCTCTTGGATTAATCGGAATACCAAGAAGCTATTTTCTTTCTTTTTCCTCCATTCCCAATTTTGTTCAAGACTTAGAAAAACCCCGAGAACTTAAATTCCGCCTCACCCTTCCTACCCAGGTCAAATTCACTTTTTCATGTTTAAAATTCCTTCAAAAATTCAAAAAATGATGTCACTTTTAAACGAGGATTGGAAAAGTAATTTGAGGTGCTTGACTTTAACGTTCTGATCAAAGAAATTTCACACTCAATAACTTTTTACTCTTACAGATGATCAGCAGTCTGTAGGTTATATCATGGTAGGAAGTACAATGTAACATTTCTATGTGACTTATTAAAATTTTTCACACGGCTTCAATTGTTTCTTTGTTTCCTTGCGGATTTAAAATTTTTTAAAAATATTATACACCGTTGAATTATATTGTTTATAAAGGGAAAAAGGTTCAGAAACGTTCCTCTTTCGAATCCAATTACACCTCGTTGTGATGTACCGATAAATTGCATGCCCCCTGCCAGGGACCGTAAAACCTTCCAAAACAGGAGCATAATACCCGAACGTAATCCGAGTGCAAGGCGCATGACAAATAAATTGTTCTGATTTATAGTATAGGTTGTGTAGCTAGGGGGATATATAAAGAGAGTGTATCGGGGAGCCACCCTCCCGGTTAGGGGCCAATGTCCCGTAAAATAGGAAGGGGTTGGATCCGGAGGCAACCCTCCTCCCTCTCGAAACCGCCCTGGGTTTTAATCAACCACGCCTACCGGGTCGACCCCATCCACAAATCTTCCCTTCTGGCAACTTTAATAAGCCTTCAAGAGGAAAATAATATTTCAGGGATGGGACCTTTTTTGGGGGCGGTTTTAGGAGAGCGGTTTGGGGGTGGCATCACGACTTGTTATAAAATTTCGTTTACAAGAAAGATCAATTATAGATGAGCTCTTCAAATAACTGTGGGTACAACAACACTTCCCTCCCTTAAGCTTTTAAAAATAGCCTGGATCACCCCACACTCCAAAGGGAATTGCAGGAATGAATAACAGGATTTTCCAGGTTGGAAAGGGTGGAATTGAATTTAAGACATTGGATACTTGCGACAGAATAAAAGCTCAAACAAACAGAAGGCGTTACTGTAACGTCGCGTTACGGCCATACAGTTGTATTGCATTGCATCATCCCGGCTACACACTTGGCGTTATCACTCAGCGCTACCTTTCGGAACGCGACGTTATCTTTTCGGCTTGTACAAAATTACAAAAGTAACGCGCGTTACCGGCTTTATTAGTTACTCTTATTTCCTGCCTTAAGGAAATAGGTTCTTGGTATTCCGACCGATCCAGGAGGCAAGAAGCAGCAGGTTCATGCATAAGAAGTCAAAAATCAAGTACTCGGATTTGGATTAGATTTGGATTTACGCAGACTCAACATGTACGTTCATGTAGCCGAGTTGAGCAGATTGTCTTCTTGTAGCTTTTGCTATTTAAAGTAAACTGCCGACAGGCACGAGCATCGCCCACGGATGAAAATGAGGTATGCCCCGGACTGCCAGCATCCGCTGCTGTCAACAGTTAGGGCAATGCAGCAACCTTCGTATTCCCGTTCATTCTTAAATGTTTGGTGTTTAGTGACGGTTTGCCAATATTTGGAGATCGTGAGATGAGGTCTGGTCTGACGTAGGTTTTAGAAAAAAGATTTTCTTTATCGTACCAACGTTTCGATCTTAATTGAGATCATCTTCAGGGCTCTAAGTGTTTGTTTTCCGTGTAGATGTGGCACTCTCAATATGACTCACAAGAATGACACATCTACACAGAAAACAAACATTTTGAGTCCTAAAGATGATCTCAATAAAAATCCAAACCTATATCACACCAGACCGCATCTCACGATCTCAGAATAATCATTCTTAAATACATTCACTCCTATTTACATACTATTCATTCAATTAGGGTGATGGAGTACTCGATAAGCCTCCATCACCCTTACAAATGTCGTTCAACTGACCTAGTTGGGGGTCGACGTGGTATTCGATATTTCGCCATCGACCCTCTCACATCAGACATTCTCGCTAACAAATACATTCACTCTCAACACAATCTTTACACATATTTTACAACTGGCCTAATTGAAGGTCTACTCGTATTCCGTCATCGACCCTTTCAACTTACACATTCACGATAATAAATACATTTATTTTCAACAATTACACATCTTTTTCAACTGATGTAGAGTCGATGGGGCACTCGATATTCCTCCATCACCCTTTACATATATTATACAACTCACCTAAATAAAGGTCGATATTCCGTTATCGATTCTCACATCTCATATTCACGCTAATAAATGCATTCACTCTCGATACATGCTAGGTAGTACACAACTATTGTTACTATATACAATAGAAAAAAAAGTTTCCTTCAAGAAACGGAGCAAGGGACCTTACTGCATGCTCAAGCACAATTTTTAAATCGGGTGTAATTCCTTCGCGCTCGTTGTATGTGGCCGAGGAATTGCACCCTTCAATTAGGTGGGTCACATCGAGCAACCTTTCTCTGCATGATGGACACATATGCGGGCTTTAGACCCAAAGTAAGTGTCCGGGTGTCAAGCTCACATGGCCGTTCTTCTCCGAGTCTGATTCTCGAGGGCAATCGAAGTGTTCTTGATACGTGAGAGCTGTAGGAAAAGTATAGCTTATTTGAGGAAGGGTTGAAGGATTTCGGAAGTATATCCTGGAGCTTTCTTTTCGGGAAGGTTTTTCGATTATTACTGGATTTCTGAAGGAAGCATTGAATAAATTCATTTTTCTTAATTTAAAAGTTTCTAGCATTGTATAAATTCACTTTTTTCCCATCCTACTTGTATTTGTAAAATTTAAACCACGTTTATAAATCCCAGGCTCTGATGATGATCTCAATAAAGACTGAACGAGCAGGATAAAGAAAATTTCTGTCTAAAACCTACGTCCCACCAGACCGCACCTCACGTCCTCCAAATAATCATTAAGTAACGGTCACTAAACAGCACACATTGTACTTATTATAAGAAATGACAAAAAGGTCAAAAATAATATACACATCTTGATGAGAAAAAACAATGCTGAACGCTGTCACTGAGAAAGGTTAAATAAAACACCGAAAGCTTGGCGTAGTTTCAACATCCGAACATGTACGACCAGATGCCCGATCATACGAAATATATTGTTAAATATGTAACAGCTGGTTTGTCATCTTTACATCATTCAAATAATTAATGTGCGGGGTATATTTGGTTAAAAACTGGTTAAACGTAAAGAAATTTTCAACAGAACAGGTAGCCGGGCAGATAATGTATCTTAGTCTAAATAGATCTTTCAATGCGAAAAACGATACATGGAAACTCTTTGGTGCATGACAGGATCATAAAGTCGAAAGTGGAGTAACCATGTAGGTATCGGTCCGGTAGTTGAAGACGATGGTTATTAAGGGCTAATAGCAGGTCGTATCGACGGATGTATCTCTTGAAGAGCGGTGTCTAAAAGAGGTGAAGGCAGCCTCTGGCGATGTTTATCGGCTTTGATCACGAGTCCCGGATTGGTTTGAATGGCAGTGCAGAAAAGGAAGAAAGGCCCCGGCCCGGGGTAACGGCTATCCCGCACACATTCTGTATACCTAGTTGTTGTGGATGTGATCTTTTTTTTATAAGTGTTCGGTTGTGGGCAGGAGTTAACAATGGGATTTGTCGGTGTGAAAGTTGTGCTCCCTCCTCTCCACATGTTATTCCCGGTTCCCACTACTCGGGGTGGTAAACAAGGGCCAGGTTGATTGGGCCGGCCGAGATGAAAGGACCAGTTTGTCGAGAGTTGAGACTGTTTGCCGCCATGCCCGACACCTCGCCGCACCACTACCACATCCCGAATCGACCGCCCTTTTATTTAAATCGTATCAAGACGGTGAGATCCCCCAAACCTGTAATTACGGCCCTTTTCCTTCGCTCTCGGCCCGCTCTCTCACAACTCTTATCTGTTTATATAATGGGCTAATATCTGTTTGTAAATCCCTTTTCCGACGCCTTTCTGCACTCGGCTCGCACCTACGTCTTGATTAACGGCCAGCCCGACAAGGATTCGACGTGAATATTTACCGCTTTCGCGTAAAGTGTGGCCGTTTACACGTCAAACTGAGACGATTAATAAGACAGAAATTGATTTTCACCACTTTCGAAACAGTTCCACTGATGAATTCTCAACGGCTGCGGGTCAACACACCCCAGCCTCCATCCACAAACTAGTATCACGTAGACCCAAAAATCCTTACCGCCCATAAAGACCAAACTAAAACAGACAGGAAGAAACATTCCTTTAATTGTTAACGCACATGTTTAGAAAGAAAATAAATTGGCATTTCTTGCGTTTTTTCCACTAACTCGGCAACCATTTTCTTTTTATTTCTATCGATTTCGGGGGGCATCAGACTCCCTTCATCAGTCTACATAAATACGATATGAATATTTTATATAAACTATTTATACTCCAAATAATTATTCATTTTATCTAACGTATTTTGATTGAGATGGAATGGCCCATTCTTACCCATTTTAAGCAACTTTTAAATCCTTTAAATATGAAGTATTATGGCAATTAAAATGCACTGACAATAAAAAGTTCAATCCACTTGTAATATAACTTGATTTGGATATATATTTACCAAAGTTTCATGTTCAAGTTCTTTAATGTCTTAATTATACTTGAAGACGCCTCGGCATACCTTTCGGCCAATGTGGAAATATCTCTTTGCTAGAGGTTAGCCCTTTCAAGTATCAGGAAGGATTTGGCGTGCCCTTATTCAGCTTTTGAGTTTATCCCGTAAATGTCCGATGTGGTTCGAGCCTGGAGAACGGCCTGCCCAGGCTAAGACTCTTATGTTATGATGTTGACGGTACGTTTGTACTATGCGAGCGTCATGTAGACGTACATTGTTGTGTATTAGAATAGGATTGTCGCTGATTTTATCACGGATAGGCAAAGAACGATGTTCCAAAATTTCATCCGCATAGTGAGTGGCCGTCAAAGGCCATCCAGTAACGCAATGCAACTCGCACCAACTCTGTGCGACTCTCTATTGAAATTCCTGCCCACACCATCACTGAGCCACAGTGAAAAGGTTGACTCTGGAGAAAATTACAGGCTTTGAATCTTTCATTTCGCCTACTCCACACTCTTTCACGACCATCTGGAGATCGTAGAGCAAATTTACACTCATCTGTAAAAAGCAGAGCGGACCAATCGTCTAAAAACCAATGGCTGAATTTTCGAGAAAATTGGAGCTATGCAACTCTTGGTGTTCTGGTCAATTCTTGCCCTCTTGCGGGACGGGGGGAAAGCCATCAGTCTATACTAATTTAATCTTCTATGCGCAGTGCGTTCAGAAATTTGGACACCTCCTACTTCCTGGAGCTGTCGAATCGCTTGAACAACAGAAGGTGCGAGTATCGCAAAATTCTCAAACTCAAAAAAAAGTCATTCTGTGGTTCTGTTATCCTAGGATGTCCAGTACCGGGCCTTCAATGGCCTTTTATGATAAGCACCCAGTTTCTGGAAAACGTCTAACGGCGTCTCGCAGAGTTTCGTGTGGAATACAGATGGCAATAGCCGTATACCTGATGGAATGGCCATCAGCAACAAGTGCCACACCACGCGCAACATCCTCAGTCACCAGCAATTGGCATTTTTTAGTTTAAGTTTAAAAACTGAAATTAAGAAAACAAAGTTGAAAACTATAAATTTTATTGCTTCAGAGTTGAAATGAGACTGAATAAACATTTTAAATTTGGTAAAAAGTGAACATTGAAAAATCCTTAATGCAGGGAACACACCCGATGCAACATTACCATTCTCCCCCCCCCCTCTTTCTCTGTTTCTCACCCAACTCACTCATTCTCTCTCTATCGCACAATCTCATACACGCTCGCTCTTTTCTCACCTTATCACTTTCTTTCTGATTCACTTAATCGCTCACCTTATTCTCTCTCTCTCCCACTCACTCTCTCTCTCCACCTCTCTCTCACCTATACCTATACCTCTATATCGATCTCGCCCTTTTTTCCGTATTTGGCCCCGCTCACCTTTTCCACCCCTCTCGTACTCTCGTTACTTACTTTGTCTAACTCTCCCTTTCACTCACTCAGTATTAATAAAATCACGCTCTCTTTCTCTTTTTCCGTTTCTCTGTTTTTCCCTTCTGGAAAACAATTAACCCTGATTTTTGGAGCGAAACCAAAATATAGCAAAAGATTTTCTCACTTGTGTATTAATGAAGGGGTGATCAAATATTTGTGATCCTGGACTAACAAACGGTCTGATTCGACTACAAATCTCTAAATTATGTCAAACACTGACTTCATTAAAAAATGTATGTATTCTTATCAGCGGCTTTGGTTAGGGTGCGCGGCCGGTAATTTCATAATTTAAGGGATTGACTGAAAACATCCAAGGACAAGTTTCGCAACGGAACAATTTTGAGGTGACGCACTGCTGTAAATGACACAAGAGATGAAGTGACACATCCAAGCCCTGTTTCCATTGTCTAAGAGCGCACCTATTTCCAGCTGACCTTTGCCGGGGGAAATATGAAGCAAGGCTTCCTATAGCGTCCGTGTAAACCGATTCATCTTATGCAAAACGGAGAGTACGTTAACAGAGAAACGCTCCCGTGATGCCTTCTGCCCTCGCCAGATATCAATCGGACTGACGCCTGAGACGGTTGCGGTTATTTTATTGCCTTTTTCTACCGAATCCGGCAAAGAAATCGAGATAACACTATCGCATTCACTCTTTACTCTCTTGATGTTTCTGTCTGTCTAAAATGAAATTTATGTGGAGAGGTAGAACCGTCCAACATAGCATAACAAATATAAATTTAAAAAAGAACATCTTTCTCTCCCTCATTCACTAGTTTACTCACTTATTCACTCATTGCAACACTCACTCTCTTTTTGTCAAGTTTAGATTCTCAAGCCCCCAGAGGTCATGGGAAAAACAAAGTTTACTTGAAGATATTTCATTTAATAGAGGGCGTCTTCCGATGAACGTTCCCCGAAACTTGGAACATCATCATATTGAACGGCCCAATTTTTGAGAATGAGCGACGTGACCATTCTAAGGGACGTCGTCACAAGGGGAGAACGTTGGTCGCCAAAATTTACCCAAGAACCCCGAGTTCTTCCAATTCTTTAAGAAAATTGACTTTAAGTTTTGTAATAGGTCGTAACCTCTATTTCTAATCGATTTATACTAACTACAGTTGCATTTGGTTGACTTTTTTGTGAACATGTAAATTATTTGTTATTGGTAAATCTGTGTACGTATTTAGTAGCGCGCAATTAAGCCGGTGCGTCATTTAATTTTGTAAAAATTTTAAAAAATCTTTCTTTTTAACCTTCTCGCGCATGCTCACTAAATCAATCAATAGCCCTCTCCCACTCTCTCTCTCTCTCTCTCTCTCTCTCTCTCTCTCTCTCTCTCTCTCTCGCAACAAAAATTAGATGTGCAGTATGCAGTACGCCCATCGAAAATTGAAAGCAAGGGCAGTGATTTTTGTTACCAAGAAATAAGTGATTGCATTAAAAATATAAGAAGAACGATTTTCGTGCTTTTCGTGGGTTCGATATCACGTTTTTCAATGTTGCAAAGGAGATTTTGCCAAGAAAGGTTCTAAAAAAGATAAAAGTGAGGTTTTCCTTGGATAAAATAAGACAACTTGGGTGTGAAGTCCCCGCAAATTTTGATGGAAAGTCATTGCAGAGCCACAATTGGGTATTTCCACACATACACACAAAAAAAAAAAAAAATACATGAGTTTTGCAATTTGTTTTATTTTGTGTGTCTACTGTGTATTTTGAGGCGTGAATTTTTCAACGGAAATGTATTCTTTAACCAATTAATCCTTTAAAAAATGCTGAAACTGATTCTTAATTCAATGTTACCTGTTCCTATCGATTTACAATAGCCCTTATAAGATGTTAATTAATTTCCAATTCAACGTTGTTCTCACTGTTTAGTTATTTCCAAAGTCTGATGAAATGACGTTTCATACTAATTGGTTGTCGTCAAGACTTAAAACGTTTGCTACAGAGAATAAAGCACTCGGATTCATTTTATGTAAAGTAATGTGCAAGTTCATAGAGTGAGTGGGTTGCATGTATTGGCGATAAAATCTTGACCAATGGCTGCCCGGTGCAAACAAGTAGCTAAGCCTGAGACGGTTACGGGACATTGTAGTCGCAACGCCATTACTGCAATAGATTAACGGCTTAACTAATTATGCATTTTACATTATATCAATTGATTTTGTTACATTAAATTGTATGAATTTGAGTTATTAATTTTTCCTATTTAAGTGTGCGGTGTTTAGTGACCGTCAGTCAAAGATTATTTGGAGATCGTGAGATGCGGTCTGATGTGACGAAGGTATTAGAAAACTATTTTCTATATCACGCCAATGTTTCGATCTTTATCTAGATGATGATACAATTACGCAGAGTCTAATTGTTGAGTCAAAATATTGTTTACATTTAACAAATATATTATGAGAAAGAAAGCATTATACAAATTTATTTTTTAATCTAAAATTTTCTAGCATTGTATAAACTCATTTTTTTAACCTAAAAGTTTTTAGATTGTATAAATTCATTTTTATCCAAAATTTTCCAGCGTTGTACAAATTCATTTTTTAATCTAAATTTTCTAGCAATGTACAAATTCGGTTTTTATCTAAAACTTTCTAGGATTGTATAAATTCATTTTTTCATCTAAAGTTTTCTAGCATTGTATAAATTCATTTTTAATCTAAAATTTTCTAGCATTGTACAAATTCAATTTTTATCTAAAATTTTC
>CM077100.1:1080535-1118167 GCA_039619505.1 Cimex hemipterus
TCTCTCTCTCTCTCTCTCTCTCTCTCTCTCTCTCTCTCTCTCTTTCTCTTTATCTAACCTTTTGTTTTTCTTTCTTTCTCTTTCTCACTCCTTCCTCCCTCCCTTCGTTCTTTTCTGTCTCTATTACTTCCTCTCCTTCCCCTCTCACTCCCTCCCTATCCCTCTCTTAACCACCCCGCCAAAAAAAATCATAAAAAAGGATTCTTATTTTAGTTTCAATTTGTTATTAAACTCAAAATTATATAAAATTGAAGGTTCTTTTTTAAGGTGAAATTTTTTAACGAGGTTAAATAAACCCTCGGCGTACCGGTGTTTTTCAATAAAAAATCCTACTTGTAAGACGTCGTGTTCGAATGCAGGGCCGCAGGATTCGAACCCGTGACCTTTACCTTACCTTGGTGAGCGGCTTGTCAGTGCCTAAAACCGTTGCGGCCACCGACGCCCTCAAAAGCCAGCCGACAGTTGAACATTGGGAACTACGACCTTCTTCTGTCCTTAGGCTGACCCTAGACCTACAATACATTGCACAATACTTTTATTTAATGACATCTTGATCCCAAGTTGTACGAACGCTAGGCATAAACTAAAATACATTGCTAAGTATTAATACTACACGGTATAAATGTGGTACAATGAAAATTAAACTAGTTAAAACATCTGTTATCACTGACCTTACTTCAATACTAACCCTAAACGTTCAAAAATATTGAACAGTTAGTAATATTGTGCAATAAAATTGATCGTCTAGGGTTTTTACAATTTCCAACGCAATTTCAAACCTGAAGAGGGTCAATTTTTTCGAAAAGTTAAAAGAGAAAATACTTTAGAAGGTATCTTATATATATATTGTAATGACGAGATGTATGCGGTTTGGCTTTGATGTCAATTGCGTTACAAAAGAGGGGGGCTTCTAATCCGTTTAAAAGTCCCGAGCCGGCCCGTGAAATTTATTACTGACAAATCCGTTCTCGGTGCATTAGGAGTTGATTTCGTCGATGGTTCATGCCAGGTCGAAGCCTGCCATGACAAGCAGGCATAATAAAATATGAAGTGTGTAACTTGATTGATGGACGCGGCCCATTAAGAAGCCGGTAGTCGAGTCAGGTCCGTGGCTGATTTGTTTACAGAGTCTGTACGGACAGTCTTATTCGGCAGAGGGAAATTATACCAAATCTCAAGCCTCGTTAGGAATAATAACCGTGGGATTCTACAAGTAAAGATTTATTTTTATTTGCCTTTTTTATTAGTCTTCTTCCTTCCTTCATAGATGCACGGAACCACTGGAGATGGTGAGAAAACATGTCTAGCAGACTGAAAAGCAGCGAAGATAGGCAGATCGAATGATCAAAACTAACCAAGTTTCATGTCATCACCGCGACAGACCTGAGATGAAATCTCACAATGGGCGCACCCACTAAAGAAGACGAGAAATTGGACCTTCTGAGAGACGCAAACAGCAAGAATCGGCCGACCAAAATGAATCGGCCGAAACACCTCAAAAATGAAATCTCAGGAGTCTTGGTACAAACACCAAGGTGTCGTTGAATCCACTGATGATTGTGAGAAGACAAAACGTCTAAAAGACCGTAACATCAAAAAACAGTTACAAACAAAAACCATAAAAGAACAGATTCATCATACTGATATGCCTTATTAAGCATCAAAATCATAAAATCAAAATTCTTGGTACAAAACAGCCAAGGAATTCTTTTATTTATTTTATTTTTTTTTTTTACGAGGGTTCGCAACGGCAGAGGTCATATAAACCCTCAGGGTGCCGGTGTTTCTGAAAAAAAAAGCCCATTTGTAAGTACATAAGTATGTCGGGTTCGAATGCAGGGCCGCTGGATTCGAACCCGGGACCTTTTACCTTACAGTGATGAGCGCCGAGTCAAGCACGAAACCTTGCGGCCACCGACGCCCCTTCTTAAGTTGTTTGAATCCACTGAAAATGGCGAGAAGACGTACACGTCTGACATACCGAACCAATGATGATAGACAGACCGGAATTAATAGAAACTACAAAAGAACAGGTTCATCACCCCAGATTAACTCAAGAATGAAATTTCAAGCTTCTTGGTACAAAAAAAAAACCAAGGTGTTCGTTGAACCTACTGATGATTGCGAGAAGGAGCAGTGTCTACCCGACCCAAACGTCAAGAACCAACAGTCCAGAATTAATAGAAACCAGAAAACAGCAGGTTCAATACCCCGATATACTTACAGTGTAATCAAAATTCTTGGTACAAAACAGCCAAGGTATTCTTTGCACTCACTGAAGATTGCGAGAAGACATACATTTCTGGCAGACCCAAACAATGAAGACAGACAGACTACAATTAACGGAAATCACAAAACATCATGTTCATCAAATCAACCTATGCAGCTCAAGAAGAACTCTTAACATTCTTGGTATAAAAAAGCCAAGGTGTTGTTTGGATGAACTGAATATTGAAGACATACACATTTGAGAATGTAGCCATCATTCCATGTTGTCCAAAGGTGAAAGTTGATCGTTTCTGCTGTCGAGAGCCCAAAGCCTTAATTTTTCAGCGCAGTTCTTCTGGCATGTGCAAACAGTACTCTAATTTTAAAAAAGTGGGGAATCGCCAATCTCTATCGCATCGTCTCGCCTTTTAACTGGCCGGAAGCGTTTCGGATTTCACATATCCTGTACATGCGAGTTTTACTCGGCTTGGTTGTCTATGTTCATCGGTTCGGAATATGTGAATGAATATTCAATTTTACCCCGACTGATAACGCTTAAATGTGAGGAGGAAATGAGGATCTGTCCTCTTTATTCGGCTTAATTGCTTCTTGATCTTTCGTGTCCACCGCTTTTTTTTCTCCGAGGAGGAATACGTCATGATGTTTCCATTTGTGCCGCCTTTCGAGAAAGATTGACCTGTGTAATTAACAAGCACGGTGATGTCCTTCATCACGATGAATCCTTCACTGACACAACCGTTCTAATAAATTAGGGTATTCACGCACCTGGCGTCTTAAATGTGTTACAAAATGTGATGATGCATAAGACACGTTTTCAGAATATGATATGGTTTAAAATCCGGGGAAACATAATGGCGCGGTCATTACAGTCATTAAAAAGGTAATGATATTGCAATGAATACTGGATTTTATTACAGGATATTAAATTTTAAAGTACGGCACATTGAAGGTAATGCGGACATGTACGAGGATTAAAGTTATTAGTAAATAATATAACGTGAAATTATAGATCAAAGTTGAACGCTTAGAATCGAGGTTTATTATTTTTGTTTTTTTCTCCTAATCCCAATATTTTTAAGTACCTACGGATAAAGTACGGTTAGCTGGTCTGCACGTATCCACAGTTTTGTTCAGCCTAATTACGACAGTAACCAACCATCACCTCCGTTCGCGACAATAAATGCATTAATATACCAGACTTCCTTCACACTACTCCAGAGTATTTGATATTCCTCAGTATATTTGGCCAAGCGTCAAGATTCAAACCACAATTTACACTACTCTATTATACTCCCTAATTCTCGGGGTAATTGGAGATTAGCCTACCCATTCTTGCTAATAAATTACATTCACACACCAGACTACATTCACCCTGCCCCATAGTAGACGATAATTCTCGGTCAATTAAGAAAGAGCCCCTTCATTCGCACTAATAAATGCATTCACACAACCCAAGAGTACTCTTTATTTCTATCGGTAACGGGTGATAAGCCCCTTCATTCATTCTTTTCTTTCATTGCAATCCATACTACCCCATAGTACTGACTTTATAACTAGGTGCTCTACCATTTCAGTGAGTAATCGTGAGGCCAATTCATCCTCTGAATCGACTATTATTTAAATGTTCCCCTTTACGGCCAATATTCAAACCCCTAGCATTATGTATTAGCATTGATGTTGTGTTAGCAACAGGGAAATATATAAGCTAAGGTGGCTCCAGACCGCCGACTGGGGATGGAGCTCGGTTATTCGCTGCGCTGCAATATTCTTCGAACGCCTTACTCGGCTTATTATCGGTTTCCTTGTCCGCTTCAAACTGAACGGATATTCATGAAGAAGCCGAAACCCAAGCATCCACACATTCGGGAATCAACTGTACTGTAGGAGTATCAACTGTAATCATGCATCAACAATGATATTTATTTTTCAGTAATAAACGATTCCTAACTAGTATAGATGTATGAATGAAAGAAAATCGTAGTGTTGTTTCTGTCGAATAGAGTTGGATTGGCCCAGCATCAGTCTGGGAGTTACTCGATCTGTACGAAGTTGAATCTATAATTCCGAACTCGTTTCTTCAGAATCACAAAAATCGGAACTAGGTTTTCGATACGGAGAAACAGATCGAAAGTAATAGGGCAACAGCACTCCTGTGACTGATTACTATCTGAGTTTGTAGCCACTAAAAAAACAGTCACCGCAGTTGAGGATTCGCACGGCACTTAGGAAATCCTTACTCGCCGTTTCCGCACAAACTGCCTGGTACGAACCTCTCATGGGTGGATACATAAGGACGCTATTTGGCGAATGCCAAGACGAGCATCTCGAGACTTGACAAACGTTCGGCAGCAATCGTCATTCGGCACGTCTGGAAGTCGTGGTCCGCCATGTAAATGGATATGGACCGACCGGCCGCGCCCTCAGGTGTGAACCGTTTTACAAGGGTTAAATTAAAGGCGGATGATGAACAGTGGCCGACAGAATGGAGTGGGAGGCCCCTCGAAGCGGATGTTTTGAAAACAGTTAATACTTGTGATTTATCACAACCCAGGTGGCTCACGGACACAGGTGTTGGGGGCAATTAGCCGGAGGAATGCCTCCTTCTCACCAGCCTCCCTACTCAAACAACATCAAATGTATACCACAAGGATGAAGAAATGTACGTCCTCGTCCAAAGAACCATAAAAGAGGAGCGCGTCGGGATCGTTTCACGCGTACGTGACGACAACACGCGTTTTATTGCACTGGTCACAGTTTCGCCGGAAAGATAATTATCCCGGTTTTAATGAACCTGACCTGCAGAATATTCTATTCTACATTTTTTACTTCAAAAAAAGAAAAAAAAATTAAAAGGTTTATAACGCATATATACGTCTACCCACCCACTCCTTGGCCTACGAACTTTTGACCATTTTTCATTTATTTTAAAGTTCAGTTTTTTGCAAATTGAATAATTTTTTAATTTTATATTACATTTTTTATAGTTTTTCGTTCTATTATATGAAGTTTCATAAGACTTTTAAAAGTTCAATTATTTTATACATCATACATATTTTTAAAACTCAAATTCAAGCTATTTTAATTTCAAATTAAATCTTTTTTCACATCAAATTTCTTCTTTTTAATTTCAAATTAACCTTTTTACATCTCTATTGAGTGAATTGAGATTAATTTCAAACGACCATTTTTTAAACTTCTTATTTATTCCTTTTTAATTTCAAATTAACATTTGTTTACCTCTCACAAATCTCCTTTTAATTTCAAATGACCATATTTTATCTTTTAATTCACCATTTTTCACTTCAAATAATCTATTTTCTACAATAACTGTTATATAAAATTAAAAGTTTTAACGTGTGACATTTTATTATTAAATAATGGGTTGTTAAAAATCACATGGTATTAATTATTATTAAAATTAAAATTTAATTCTATATAATTTTTTCAATTATAATCAGCTTTCATAATATGATCTTGTAAGAATCAATTAATTAATTAACTTTTTTCCGAATGCAGTAATAGCATTTTACGTACTTAAATTTCATAAATCATAACATTTCCTAGGGTTTTTGATGTTTAAAAAAATGGTTCATCTGAAATTAAAATGAAAACTTTTTTTTAATAAAAACGATTAATTGAAGTTAAAAACAGTTAATTTTAAATTAAAAAGGGTTAATTCGATGGGGAAAAAAATTGCTTGTCAATACTTCAAAACCTTCGGCAGGAAAAGGCCATCGGCCAAAGGTAGATGGCATGACGCCAGGGTATAAGGTGGGCGAGGCTAGGCAGTCAATCCATTTCTGCTGTCCCCCTTAGTCCAGTCGGGCAAAGCTTGATATATCCCCATTTAAAACTGTTGCGCCATCTGTTTCCAATCCGTCGAGTATAAAGCTGCGTCACCCTGAACAAAACTCGTACAACACTTGTTCGTTCTAAATCTTCTGTAGAATGAAGAAGACCTTTCACCCTGTGGAAGACCATCCTGGGCCAAAGCAACCAAACTCGTGGCTAAATCCAGTGTAAACCCTGCAAGAACTGGTTCTTTATTTTTATTTATTTTTTTTATTTTTTTTTTTTTTTTACATTTCATCTTTATCAAACGTTTTTCAAAATTCGATATGAGTTACAGTACAGAGCAGAATTCTGTTAAGATGTAATCATAAATATAAACAAACCTGACAGGATATTCGGACATCAGGCTTTCTGAGTTTGAGTTTGGGACGGCTGATTAGGTTGGTAATTTGCGAATGATACATGAAGTTCGGGTTACATATCGACTTATTAAGCATTGGTAGTGCAAATTAAATACAATTAAGAAAATTATCACTCTATAAAAATTATGTTAAAATATAAAGTGTCTTGAACCTATCTGAAGGTGTTGAAATTTTTGATTGTTTTCTTTGTACTCAAGTACCAAAGTTCATGCAAGTATAATTCAGTTTCATGGATCGGTTGGAGGGAAATAAAAGATTGCAGTCGACGATATGTCGATTAATAATTTACATCACTCTCTCTCTCGCTCCCCCTATCTGTCTATCTATCTACATATCCATTTATCTGCATAACACGTTTGTTTTTGAAATGTGAAAAAAGTCGCGATTAAATTAATGGTCGAAAAATTTACATCTGTAGACCTTTTTTTTAATGAAATCATCAGAAGTGGAAAATCGTACCGACGATATTTCTTTTTCTCTCTCAAAGGATACTCAGTTGTTTATCGAGTCATCTATAGATCTTGACACCGGAAACATGATCAACGTACGTGTGCGGTAGTTCGAAGGTTTTACAAGCGTGTGAGTGTGCGAACCGGATCGTTGCGGTAAGCGTGTCCGTGATGTGTGCATGTCGGAGCCTAACACGCGTTTTTCTGTTCAATATTAGTGAAACATCACAATCTTTGAAATATCAATAATTTCCTTCCTTCCTTCAAAACCTTCAATTGGTTTCTTGGAGACAGACCATTTGAAAACGGATATCTATAAGTTCTGAATTACAAGACATTATTAAATGTCTGTTATACTGACTTTCCTAAATACGGATGCAGCATACATACGCCTTCTAACACGAATTTTGTCCAAACAACCACAAACATTCAAGAACAACTTGATTTTATCAGCGACAGGTGAAAAGATTTACATTTAAAAACAATCTTGACTTCACTGTAAAACAACAACGTGCTACTGACTTCCACTCAAGTCAGATAGTTAGGATTATACTTAGTCATTATTTCAGTTTCGTTAATTATACAGTTATATTAGACTCCTTTACTTTAATATTTAATTTAACGTAATTGTTAATTACGATTGTAATTAATTTTCATATGCTCTTTTATATAAGGGGCCAATTATTTATTTAATATTTAATTATTTTTTAACGCAGGTGTTGATATATCATACCATCTCCTAGGCTTTATGTTGTTTAAAAAAAATGGTTATTTAGATATTAAAAAGGCTTTATACACTTTAATATTCAGTTTTACATAGTTTTTACTTAGGTTTGCTCTCCAGAATCAGCCTCAATTTTGTATTTTTCTGTTTTATTTTATTTACCTTCCGTTGCTATGTTTTTTATGCATCAGCCAGCATATTTATTCTTCCGCGTTGTGTTTTTTTTCTAATAATCGCAGCAACAACCTCGGGCGGATGGTTTTAATCCCTGTTTGCACGTTCTTTTAAATTTCTTTTTTCTTTTGTCGTAAATAAAAGTATTTATCTATCTTTCTAAATAATTTTTAATTGTAGTTCTATTTAATTTCTGAAGGTTTTTCTAAGAACCCATTTTTTTTCCAAATGCACAAATTTTACTTCACACGATTACACTTCATACCGTCTCACAGATTTTATGTTGTTTTAAACAAAAGAGTATTTTCAAATGGAAAAACTTATTTTGAAGGACAAAAGAGTTAATTTGAAAGGTAGAAAATGGTTAATTTCAACATAAAATAGGTAAATTTGACGGAAAAGGTTTATAATGTACATATATGTATATTGAAATTACGTTACTTTACTACTTACTACTTAATATATATTTTTTTTAATGCAAGAATTTTACTTTTTGGGCTTACATTTCATCCCAGCTCTTTGGTTGTTTTAGAGAAATGGACAATTTGAAATTAAAAAGCTAAATTTGACGTACAAAATAGTCAATTTGAAAATTTACTTTCAAAAAGTAAAATAGGTCAATTTGGCGAGAAAAAAGGTTAATTTGATGAAAAAATGTGTATAAAATACACACACACACACATGTATGTAGGTAGAATCCTTTATTTTCATAGTAAATTGTACACTAGTTTTTGTTTTTATTTAATTAATTTTTATGTGGTTTCCTAAGAGCTTAATAATTTTGATTTTTTTCAAACGCACGAATATTCCTTTATGTGAATTTCATCTTATCTTTGGTTTCTTGATATTTTAAGGAAATGCTCAATTTGAAATTAAAAACGCTTAATTTGAAGTAAAAATTAGTTAATTTGTCGTAAAAAAAGTTAATTTCACGGAAAACAGATATATAATTAGTTAAAATATAAAAGTAAAATCCTAAATTCATTACATTATATTCTGTATACATTCATCTTTCATAAATTTTAATTTTAATTATAATTAATTTTTCTGTGAGCTTCTGACCGCCTAATCACTTTATATTTTAAAAACATGGCCTGTTTATAAGAAGGAGGAGGCAAGAGACAGTCTCATTCCTTTTTTTTTAGAACTTTTGCAAGTCAGTTTTAATTTGTTAAATCTAATTATTTCCCAATAGCTTTATTTTCCAAATAGGCCGAAAAAGGAAGAAGGCATTCCATCCGAGTAGTATTTAGAAGCAGGGAGAGTCAAGGAATAACTCAAATGGCAAAATAACATACAGGGTGTCCTTTTTAGATGGCCCGGATGAATTTCTTTTGAATCAATGACACTACAAAAAAAAAAGTGTTTAATATTTTTTGGTTTAGTTTCAAATTTTGAATTTGGGGAAAAATTATACTGAAGGCTTAGCTCAACTTCACAATTTCAAATACGACCCTATACATCATTATAAAAGATTTTTGGCGCTGAAAACAATATCCTCGTAATTTCGACGATTTTACTGTATGTTCGTGAAAATACGACTCCCTCTGTCCGCAATGTCGGAAGGTTTTATGTTTTTCCAAAAATAAAATTACGAGATGTATTCCGGACTTGAAATTGTAAGCCGTATCGCTCTCTTTTTTCCAGGGACTTCGAGACACGGAATATGATTAGCGTCTAACGTTCCTTGCACAAATGTCAATTTGGGAGGCTGAAGAAAACATCCTATGAATAGATGAATTTAAGTACCCTCTAAAGGCATGGCGAACGTTGGCTAGGAAAACCGAGAATTTCTCTTGCCATCATCTGGTGGTTCACAGTACCAACGTTTGTGTGGACTTCTCGTAAATAAATTAAATTGGGCCTTCTTTCCACGAAAATAATCTAATTGTTGCTCAGTCCCTCAATTTTTTGAGGGAGGTTTAACCAACACTATTAGATGGTCCTCTGAAATCATGACAATGATTCTCCAGCTTGATGAGAATTCTTTGCACACAATTATTTGCAGGTGAGACGTATTTGAATCATCACTTCCGGTATAGGACCTCATGGCCCGATCTCCGGGCCTCCATGATTACCCGATTTTCCGTGGGGCCATTTAACAAAACAGTGTCTACACCAATCATAACCTAGCAATCAATTCCTCAATGAAAAAATGGTTAAAGTACTAGAAACCATATTCAATTGAAACATCAGTTCATTTAAAAAAAATTGAAAGATATGAGCAGATTATAACTTCTATCATAATAAACCTATCAAAAGTTACTGTATATGCGTAATTTCTCAACGAAAAAATGGATAAAGTATTAGAAACCACATTCAATTGAAACTTCAGTTCATGTAATGAAAATCGAAAGATATAACATCGATCTTTTTCAGAATTACTTCAGGAATTTCCGCATTTGAATAATTTCTCAGCGAAAAATGAATCAAGTACAAGAAAGAATAGTTTAAACTTCAGTTCATCTAATAAAAAAAATGAAATATAATGGTAGATTATAATATCGATCTTAATCAGAATTAAGTCAGAAATTTTTGTCAACAGGCTGTCCTTTTTAGATGACCCGGCTTAATTTTACTTGAATCAAAGACGCTATCAATAAAACGAAACATGTTTTAATCTAATATCAATTAATCTGGTTTAAAGTTTTACCTTTATTAGAGAAAAATTATCCAGGGTATCCCAGGCTCAGTACAACTTCAATATTTCACATACGACCCTATCATCCTGTCACATCATTTTAAAGGATTTTTTACGCTGAAAACAATTGTGCAATCGGATTTCAAATTGGTCAAAAAATGGCCAAATTATGGCAAAAGGTTGGTGTGGAAATAGTCATTTGGTTGTTTATTAATATAAAAATGACACCCTGTATAAAATAACGCATTTAACTCTGATAGCATATGTTTACATTCGTATAAAGCATCGTAATAAAAACTAGTTTCTTGTGTTCCCTGACCTACTAAATTTAAAAAGTTTCATAGTATATTCTTCGCCATATCAAGAATTTAGTTATTTCTTCATGGAATTAGAAAGAGGAACGGTGTATATTTCGGAGTGTATAACTTCACTCCTCCTCCTTCTTTTTTTAATACTCCTTGGGCCGACACCGGTTGAAATCGGGGGATGGGTAAATTCGTGTAGAACGTTTAGCAGTGATTATACTTGGGTTATTACCTGCCGGGTAGACTCCTCTCGCACTTCAAAGGCCCACGCCAACAATAAATTATCCTCCAAGGCTATAGAATATAAAGGGTATAGTTCCACCATTCTCACTTTAGTTATCTCCGTGGTGTGCGTTTCATAAATCCAGTTTCGTATTTACATTTGACGTGAAACAAAATAATTATTTTCGACTAGATGAATGGAGCCCCTTTGTCGGTTCTAAGGTCTACAATTTTCAGCCGGGTTAACAAGCGGATTCGGGACGTGAACTGGAACTAGTTCCAAACCAAATTAAGCTGACAGTGTTTAAGGCGGTTCCACGCTGCCAGAAAGGTTTAGAAACGAACGATGGATTTTAGAGGGCGGGGGTTGTTTCATTGGGCTAATCAATGGCAATTTCAGATTTAATAGTAAATAAATCCTCCTATGACAGGAGATTGATCGTGCCTTAAAAGTATTTCCAACAACAAGGGTTTTAACCGAAAGTCACTATATATAAAACATTTATATTTTTTTCTCCGTCAAATTAACACTTTTTAACTTCAAGTTAACCCTTTGTAACATTAAATTAACCATACTTAAGTACAAAATATTTTGTTTTAAATATCAAATGAACGCTTTCTTTAGAAAATGACTAAAGAACAGGTTCATCATCCCACCAAAGTTCAAGATGAAATCTCAAGATTCTCGACCAGAAACGTTTCTATTCTATCTAACTTTTCTAAACAATGAGGATAGACAGACCAGAATTAACAGAAACCACAAAAGAACAAGCTCATCACCCAGAAATAAATCAAGAATAAATCTCAAGCTTCTTGGTCCAAAACAAAACCAAAGTGTTCGTTGAGCCCACTGATGACTGCGAGAAGGCGAAGTGTGTAACAGACCCAAACAATGATGAGAGATAGACCAGAATTATCAGAAAAGACAAAAAAGAAGCAAGTTCGTCATTCCACAATTCCTCAAGATTCTTGGTGCAAAAAGGCCATGGTGTTTTATGGGCCTACTGAGCTCTTCGAGAAGAATAAACGTTTGACAGAACTAATCATCTTAATAGGAGAAATGTTTGACTGCCAAATGATTTCTCTACTCAGCAGACTGTGAACGAAATATCACTATTAGGACAAGTTTGAAACAATTGACGTAGTAAAAACGTACCATTTCCACGGAACCGCGGGAACCGTTTTTAACCGGCCTGTTAAGAACACGATGGCCTTCTTCAATAAATAAAGAAAGACAAAACTCAATCAACTGTGTAAAATTAATAGATACAGACCACAGTGAAATGAAATTCTGAACCGTGAATTCTCCGATCAGTAAATCGAGACATGGACAAACTTCTTCACACTTCACAGACCGGCGACCCCTCAAATCTGTTAAACCCGTTGAAATCGATCTCTTTCGGAACTTTTTTAAAAACTTGTCACGAAATTAATTGGCATTTTGGGTAAATTTATAAATCAATTAACTTGAAATAAAGTGGTCAATTGAACCCCCTGCCTTTTTGTCACATCGTAGAGCAGACTTTCAAGACGGAGTACTTGAAACATGGGACATCTTCTCTATAACGGCAGCAGTCGATTAATCAATACTTCAAAAAAGTGAAGAGTGTAGATCAAGAAGACCGTTGACTTCTTAACCAATTTGATTGAATTTGCATTTTTGGCAATTATGTTGCAAAAGTGTTGTTTTCGTTCTCCTAGTTGCCCCTTTGTCGTCTTGCTCATCTGACCTGAACGTTGTATATGTATATACGCAATATCTGACAGGGCCTTGGTCTTTTCCACTATCTTTTTTTACTATTTTTTGTACTTTCTATTTCTACTTGTTAATTACCCAACATTTTGATCTCCCTGGCATTGTTGTACAGTAACCACCTGAAACTCCCAAGCTTACAGGAATTCCCGTTCTTGGTTTATTTCCATAGCTAACAGCTCGAGACAATTACTCGTTTCTGGGTCTGTCGGTATACCAGATATGGTCGGCATTAACTAAGATCTCTTTCTCCCAAGACATAAAGAGAAACCATTTACGATCGACCGGTAAACACAGTTGGATGGCACATCAGGGTTATGAGCAGGGAAAGACAAGTCTTTGGTCTTTACTTTGTACCTCTTTGTGTCTACCTTTTTTCGTGGAAATACTCAGATCTCCTTGGAAGTGGCATATGTCAGACCCAAACGTATAACCGATCCTGGAGCCATCGGTACATACGTGGCAATAACTAGGAACCCTTTCTCCCAAGATATAATGAGAAACATAAGTATACCATTGATCGGAAAATACAATTGGATGGCGCAACGTCACGTTTATAAGCAAGGAAAGACAAGTCTTTGGTCTTTACTTTTCAGCCTCTTTTCTTGCTCTTATCCAAAGTATCCGCATGAAATACAGTGGTGACAAGAAAATTAGAGAGGGCTTTTTCTGGGATGTAAGCAGGGAGAGGTAAGATGCTGGCTTGCATTGTTACGCTGCTTCCAAAACATAGGTGATTTTGTTGTTTTATCCGATGTCTTGATGTAATCGCAAACACCTCCGAACTTTACTACGTTGAAGTGATTGACTTTAGTATCAGACTCGAAACGCAGGCGTTTTTTCTTGATTTACGGTTCAAAATGTCTAAATAATGTATATATGTAATTGCTTGGACAATTTCAGAATGAATTTCCTTTATAAGGAGCGTGCATGCAGTTCGACATCAACTGGTATACTTTGATCTCTTTCGCTTTTACCTGCACCTGGTTCAATGTATTTTTTATTTGTTTCAGTTTATGTTTAAATTTTGTATTTTTATTTTTTTACCTACATACAGATACATCTTAGAAGGAGATATCTAGAGTGAGGGTGATCAAGTAACGGAAAAAAACGAACATGCAAAAGAAGACGTGAAGATAATTTTTGTGCGGGTTTTTAAAGGAAGTCGAACAGTTACCGTGTCGCGTTGGCTTGTTTATGTTCGATAATCAAGTCAGGCCTAACTCTTTTTTGCCCTTGCTTTTAGAGGTGTTTTGACTTTAAAACCGTCTTCAGTGGGCGTCGGTCACGAGGCGAACCGGTATCGGACCGATCAAGCTCAAGAAAAAGACAAATCCTTAGCCAACAAAGGACAAAGACGGTTTAAAACGCTCATGAAAAGATTCAAACTGCTTTATTATTGTTTTTCCTCTGGGAAAATAATTTCGAGAGACAAGCGATATACGCGAAGAGTGGGTGTAAAAAAGAACATCGGGGTATTTTTATTGTTGTTGGTTGGAAATGTAGAATATTGATTTGTGAAATGTTCCAAAGTGAGAATGTTTCTCCTCTACGTTTCGGTCGGATATTCATGATGGGACGTGATTTGAGCCGATTGAATAATTCGGCCGGTCAAAGAGACGGCTTCGGAGCAGTTTAGGGGATAACCGATTAGCTTTGAAGGAAAGAGCGATGATTATAATTCATGATTAACTCCGACGAAACAACGCCGCGCCCGGTCCAATGATTTATGAACATTTTCGAACCTCTCGAGCCGCTAAATGGACGTAAAAGAAGAGATAACGGTAGACGCGCCCCGGACTGATGGAGATCGTATATTCGGAGGAACGAGATGCAATCGACCTGGCACAATGATCGATCAAAGGGGATTCCGTTCGACAGAAGCCCCGGGGCCGTCCGAACGTTTCATTACAGTTACAATTCCTTAAAAATATTTATTATGCACTTCCAATTTTATTGTTCGGGTGACTTTATTAATTTTTGAAACGTACGTCTCAACAGCTCTTCGGCGTTGGTCGGATTGGACGTTGAACAACCTTGAACATTGGCTATGAATTTTACAAGAATCATCTGGTAAAATTGTCACTTATTCAGAAAAGTATTCTTAATTATTGTAATTAAAAGTTTTTGCATTTTAGTAATAGAATTGCCATATACTGTAATTTGTATAATAAAGAACCTATATAAATAACACCTACGAAAGTACTTTATGTTTTGTTTGTTTGTATTTTTGTTTTGTTTGTGTTTTATTGATAGGAATGCCCTATAAAATCACAAAAAATATGTATAAAAATTAAATCGTCAAATTGTTAGTAAAAAAATGAAACAATTTTTTTCTCTTCGTTATAAATTACAATTTGAAAATGAATTGCAAAGACAAAAGGAGTCTAAATTATAATAAATATAATATAATAATTTTAGGTAAAATGTAAAAAAGGGCGCAAGAGACCTAACTTTGAAGGTTAAACAAATCCCTCCACCAGTCAATCAAGTTCTCCTTTTTTTCTCGCTCTCTCTCTCTCGCTTTCTTTCTCGCTCTCTATTCCTCTCTGTTAAGGAAATAAATGCTCTTATATAACAAAAAAGTATAGAATTAAGTCATAATTCTAGGTTGTAGTCAAAAATTAAAGATTCGATATTTGCAAAAAATAATTACCTTAATGATAAAGTATACTAGGAAAAAGAACTGGAAAATGATTGGTTGTAATAACAATAATACTTTTTGAGAAAAAGGTACTGAAAAATGAAACATTTTCCACTTCTCTTTGATGAATTCAAATATTTTGAAAAATAGTTGCTGTTTCATACTTTAAGATTGGTTGTTTTGGATATGTAGATGTCAATATAAGTGGATCCGAAAAGGAAACTTAGGCCTATTGTAGGAACAACTGGTCGCTGATTTTTCACCCTATGGTACTCTTTTCTCAGGGACACTTTCTCATATTGAAAGGATGCTTTTTTAGTCCCCGTGGCGATTTCATTTATCGCCTAGAATCCAATCCTACTACACGACATTTGAAAAAAAGGAGGGAAAATTCCAATGGTGGGATTGAGATGGGAAGTTAGTGCTCGTGGGGATCGAAGTGACGATAGCTCAAGTGGTAGAGCAGCGGCGTATCTAGCCGAAGGTCGTGGGTTCGAATCCCGCTCGTGACACTGACTTTTTTATCTCAACTCAAAAACTTAATTAATTGAATATTTAAAAAAGTATAAAACTGTGTCACAACTTTAGGTTGTTGCTAACAATTAACGATTCACTATTTTTAAAAACACAAACACAAAAATTTGTAGTATACTAAGACAAATAATATAAAAAAGGCTGGTTGTTTTGGACATATACAGATTTCGATGTAAATGGGTGCGATAGGAGCAAATTATAAGGCTATCCTTGAAAAAACTTTGAAACACTGTAAAATCTTTGAGTTTGATGCTTAAGCAGAAAGTACAGACTGTGTTGAAAAACAAACGCTCATTCAAATTATAGAATAGAAATACATATTCAAACCTTGCTATAAAACTGTTCTTGCTACAATTCTCAGCAAGTTTTGTACTTATTTTTTTCCTTTTTTGTTGATGTGTGGTGTTTAGTAGGCACTCTCAATACGACAGATAAGAATGACACATCTACACGCAAAACAAACACTTTGAGCCCTGAAGATGATTTCAATAAAGATTGAAACGTGGTACTATAAATAAAATATTTTTGTAACCTACAATATCTGACGATCATACCATTTTACTGATGGATACAAATAAATTTACTGACCCCACTCGCGTTCTTTGCAAACAGTTCTGTACAAAATGGTGAAAAACTGACCTAACCAACCATTAAACAAAGTTAAACAGCCTATGGTTAAACATAATTCAAGGTTGTGGAGATTCCTTTTGTGGTCTGCGGGGTGATGGACCTGTACTTCGGTCAGACGCGTTTCGGCTCCTTGCCATTTTCGGTGATGTGTCTGTGTCATCTAGTCCAGCGACACAAGAGGACAGGACCAAAATGATAAGAAACATCATATCAGTAAATCATCTACAAAAATTATTAACTGGTTGAGATAATCTACGTTTTTCAATAAACCGATTTCAAAAAAACACATCCGACAAAAAACATATATAAAAAAATTACCCGCCAGGGAGTAAAATAATTAATGTTCGGAATAAATCATTTACAACTCATCGGGGATGAAGGCATTGAGCGATTGATACGATGTGAATGGCGCTTTTAAAAGAATCCCGAGTCTATTTTGGATTGGGCCGGATGAAAAAGACAATCTTATTAGAGAACAATGGTTAACAATGTCTTTGCTGGGTGGTCCGAACGACTAATAGCTTTGTTAGACAAGGTCTGATCTCCGACTAGGTGCGAGACAGAATGGCCTGGGATTTATTACCCGACATCTTCTCCATCGCCACTTCTCACCACTACACACTTCAAACAAACACAACTCGTAATTGCATCAGTTTCGATGAGATATTTGTAAAGAGAAATCGACCACAAAATACTAAGTAAAACAAGGGTTTAAAATGGCTCATTCATGTTTAGATATAGCATTACTGTCATTATTCAACGTACCGTCCCTCGTTGACAGTCCGGGTCCGCCTATTCTCGCTCTGTTAAGTTAGAGGCATTCTTCATGGATTCTGCCGGCCAGTACAAGAAAACTAAGAAACATTCAACGATACCATCTAAAAAGACTATAAGACACCCTAAACTACAGAATTATCGATACTATCATCGAAAGAAAAGTATCGCTGCATTGTTGTTTATTGCTACAAATTTTTGACATAAAAATATCAATACTCCGAACTCTCGAAACTAAAGGATTGAATATATTAAATACTGAAATACTGGAGAATGGATACTACAAAACTATCTACACGAAATAATCGGTACCCTTAAATATCTGACCACTGAACTATATATACTCCAAAACAAATGAAACTAAATTTTCTATTCCTTGAACTTTCGAAACGAAAGTGTTGAAACACTGGACTATAGATACTACAAAACTATAGAAACTCAATATCGATCTGTAGAACTAACGATACGAAATTACAGATATCCTGAACTATTTAAGCAAAAGTATGGATACCCTGAATTATCGAAGCAAAACTATCGATAGTCTAAACTGTCAAAACTAAATAATCGATACCGTGAACTATCGAAGCAAAAGTATTGAAACATTAAAACTGATACACTGGACTATGGGTACTGGGAAAATAGTTACTTCTATCGATACCCTGAACATTCTAATGAAAATATCGATAATTTAAAACTATTGAAACTAAAGTATCGTTACTCTGAACTATCGAAACTAAAGGATTTAATCTCTTAAATATCAAAACACTGGACTACAGATACTCCAAAACTATCGAAACTAAATTATCGATACTCTGAACTATGGAAATAAAATCTTCGGTAACCTGGAAAAATGCTGGGTGAAAGACTGTTATTAGGACGTTCCCGTTCATTTTTGGTCTGCCTATAGTTTAGGCGCAGCCTTCAGTGAGCCCAAAGAACAACTTCGCTTATTTGTACCAAGGATCTTGTGATTTAAAGGGGCGTCGGTGGCCGCAAGGTTTAGTCTTTGACCGGCACCGGCACTATGAGGGTTTATATGACCTCTGCTGTTGCGAACCCTCGTAAATAAAAATAAATAAAAAATTTTTTGTGATTCCGTCTAGAGGAATTTTGGGGGGATGAACCTGTCCTTTGGTCGTTTGTGATAATTCTGGTTCTATTTTCGCTGTTTGTGTCTCTCTGAAACGTCCGTCTTTTCGCCATCTTCAGCGGTCTTCTCTGTCCAAAGAACAACTTTGACTTCTTGTCGTACGGATTGTGAGGTTTCTTTTATTTAATCTTTTTTTGTTCTAGTTCTCATGTTGTCTTTCCGAAAATTCGAGCACCATTTGCCCGTCGGTATGAATTGAACGGTGTTAAGGCGTAGGCAAGGTTTGATTAACGGGCCGTCAATCGTATTAGGCTAAACAGATTGCTTTTCCTGGAGCAGGGACGAATCCGTGGATCCATAAAACGTCCCAAGTACCGTCGGCCGGGTCGCAAAGCTCGGAACCGAAAAGAATGGAGATATATAAATGTTGAGATGTACAAAAGAGGGGCCATAAATATTTTTTTTTACGAGCGGTCATTCCTCAGGAAGAGATGCCCGGCATTCCCGGCTGATGAGTCGAGAAAGGCGGCAGGCTGTCTGCCGGGCTCCTCCCAGCCTGACGGCCAGTCCAGTTCGAAATGAGACAAAGCCGTTTCATTTTTTCTCTCTAAAAAAAAACAAAAAAACGGGGACATGAATAAAATACAAGTTTCCCTGTTTGGTTTGAAGGTTCTATAAAGGCATCTATTTACAATCGTTTACATGTCGAAGAGGCTGGCGAGTAATTTTGGTCATTACTCTCTTATGCTTTTATCGAATTATACAATTAGATTTTGGATATAGAATAAGATTTCCATCGATCTTAAGAAAGAAACTGACCCAAACTAGAATAGCGTAATTTTATATTTGATTAGCTGGCAATATTGGCTCTTTTTGTTACAATATAGTTCTTCGGGTGGGTTTATATGCGAATATCCAGGGCCTTTACTAGCTTTCTCGCAATAACTAATTGATTTAACCTTAAAATAGATAATAAATAACACTAATAGAAGGTAGGTATGAGTTTATAATTACAGACCATAACAGTGAGTATATTCAGTCATAAGAAATTCTCTATTTCAGATTGTTGGTGATTAATGATGAAGGCAAACATTTTTTTAACTTTAAAGCTTCTTTTTCAAACTTTTGTACGGTTTGAAAGAAATCCTACATTAAAAAATCATAAGATCGTCGCTGTGCTGATCATTTTGGCCTGCCTTGAGTCCATCTGTCAGACGTTTCTCGTAATCCTCAGAGGTCGTTTTGTCCGAGCACACTCACAACTAGAAGAAAAACGCAACTTAACCAATCACGATCAGTTTCCTATATTTAACTCGTTAAATTTCCACATGACTTTTAAGGGGTGATGGGTTTTAGTTTTTTGCTCGCTTCTGATCATTTTGGTCTGCCTAATCGCTCGCATTTACAATTCTGGAGAAAGCAAACTTAGTTGGACTTCAACTTGTTATTGTCTTTATTTCTTCGGGGAAAAGAATCTCAGCTACTGCTGAATGAGTCAGAAGCATAGAAATGATAAATAGTGGAGTGAGTGTGTTGTTCAATATTTTTAAAAAGATTGGGACAGAAGCTGTATCTATGGATATAATCAAGGGCTAAAATTCTATGAGCCTTAATTGTTTCTTTTGCTGTTGTGTGCCTGTGCCACGAAAATCGTCGGGTACCACCAACAAAAAAATAGCCTTTGGAGACGGGGACAGCGCTGTATACTAGCGTCTTGCCTCTCCCTGCTTATACCTAGACGTTTGCCATCAAACTATCAACTTTCCCGGTTAGCTTCTGCTTTGATTTATACTGTGGGTCTCAGTTAATGTCGAATATCTGGCTGCAATATATTTTAGAATATATCGATGACCCTTGGAACGAGTATAGGTCAGGAGGAGGTAACTATGTAAATGAAAAAAGGACTGGAATACATAGGAGTCTCGGGTGTTTCAGGTATTTCTTCCTTGGACAGCCAGGCGACATTAAAGACTATCATCTTTTCGGAAATTATGTCAAGAGCCGTTTAGAATTGCATTAAGTCAGCAAAACCATTCGTGTTTGTACATCATGGCATACTGGGCAGTTATAACATATACTTTACTTTGTACTGTACCAAGAAGACCAAATGGTTACATATTACCAACAGAAGAATAGCTATTGAAGACCAGGGTAGCCCTGTATGCAAACGCCTTGCCACTCCCTGCTTATAACCCTACGGCTCGCTATAAAATTGTTTTCCAACTAATGCTTGGTTATACACCTTGCACAAGGGTATTTCAGTTTATGATTTATGTTCATCTGTATGATCTGGTATACAGATGGCTCCAGGACCGAGCATGGATCATGAGCTAGTATCTACAGAAATAAACAAAGGCTAGAATTAATTATAAGCATTTGGTATTTCAGGCTGACTGAAATACTGACTTTAGCGTGAACTTGACTTAACTGTTGAACACCGTGCCAAGTAGATCAAAAGTCTAGGTATTACTAAGTCAGCCAGGCAGTACCTCATAGTTAGTAAAGGCCAGAGCCGTTTGTGCTTGCATTAAGTCAACAAAACAACAAAGCCATCCTTGTTTGTATATCGATGCATACAGGGAAGTTGAATAACGACATATCTCTGCTCAGAACTCCTTTGCGGCATACAGAATTGACAAAACCGCTGATAAATCAGTCCTCTTATTACAGGGCAGAGACGCGAAAAAACTTCATTAAAGGAACCTCGCAACTAACGGGCAATCAACTAAACCTAGGACGTGATAGGATTGGCAGGGCAATAAGATGTAGGACTGCCAACTGGTCACTGCAGAATCTGCAAGCTTATGTACTCAAAGCAGCAGAATTGTCAGGATTATGAAAAAGCCAAGGTTGAAAGATGACGACAGGGGAGCCCATAAAGAAGGTTTCGGATCTGGTAAAAAGGTTTAAGTTTAATGGAAATTGCAGAATAGACGAGTCACTGAAGAGGGCCCTATACAGCCTAACCTAATGTTAGGTCCTATCGGATTTGTACAACTCAAAAGTAAAATATTTTGTAATAAAATAAATTTTTATAATAATAGATTGTTTAATTTATTCTTAAGGATAAAATTGCGTTTTTCTGTCTGTGCAAATGGTAGCTGATGCTGTCGATCATCCGTGATGATTATTTTGAAGGCTTGAATTTCAAAGAGCCGTCCCGGTAGATTATGTAAATCCCTCACGGAATTCACGAAATAAATTCAGCCTAACGTTCACCCGAGGGTTGAGCCGGAGGTAGAAAAAATTAATATTTCTAAGTCAACACGGTCATTAAAATGCTTTCTTCTCTCTCACCCTCATCTGATCAGTTTTAGACCTCGGGTCCAAATAAAAAAAAAATTATAGAAAAGCGAGTTGTAAAAACAGATATTTTAGAGATACGCATTTATATTACAATGAAACATGGAAATTATGCTGGTGACAGGTGGGCGAATTTTAATTTTCCTCGATGCCTTACAACCGTTCATCTTTTCATGTTTCTTCCAAATTTATCAATTGTAAATTTAAATTGAAGAAAACATTAAATTAAAAACCATAAATGTTTATATCGGCACGATATATCAGATAACACGGTTATGATTGATTCAAGTTTCGATAGAGCTTGGAAATTAGTAGTTTTGATGATGCTAAGGTACAGGAAGTCATGTATTTCCGGTGAAAGGAAAGTAATTTTTATTGTAAGAATTTGTCCGAAACTCCCCCGAATACGTTATTAGTTCATTAAAATAAGTTTCATAAATAACAGTACTTCTGACTCTAGTGATACTACCCAATACTGTTTTCAGCAATTTCCGTCATTGTTTAAAGCTCTTCGTTGAACTTAAAGCGTTTTACCTTATCACAAAGCTTCGGTTAGGCCTTCCGTGCGACATCTTCCATGCCTTGGTGTTTTCTTCATCCTATCTATCTGAGTACATATGCCTCCGGAGTCTGTAGTACAATACCAGTCAGTTAGCAGAGAGCATCATTCATTGGCCGTTTAGTCTAAACTCACAAATAAGTAGTTCAATGGTTTAATTTTTCTAGATTATTTGTTATATTTCCTTGAGTTTATAATTATAAAACATAACAGCGAGTCAGCAATCCTGTAGCTATGCGAGACCAGTAGAAACGCCGTCACTTTCTGCGACTGTCTTTCAATGATTTTTTTCCATACCTATGCACTGGAATGAGAGTGTAGTGTTCTTTCGGTATGGTGCAAATGACAGTTGATCAGTGTCCTGAATAAAATGGTTTAATTTTTACTGATTCTGCTCCCAGGCTCTGGACGTTACAAATGAGGTTGCCTTCATTGCTGCCTAGTTAGTAACACTTTAAACATCCTAGTCTCATAGGAATTCTAGTTCTTGGTGCATCGATACCATCTCCTGATGTATATTCGGCCGAGAGACATCGACACTACTACTGTAGCCAGATATAGTTGGCATTAGCGAGACCTCTTTCTCTCAAGGTATAAAGAAATACGTGAACAATTTGTTCGACCGGAACTACAGTTGAATGACGCAACTTTAGAGATATAAATAGGGAGACAAGATGCTTGCTGGTTCTAATGCAAGAGTGATTTTGTTGTCTGACAGGTTAATAAGAATTCCAGCCGTTGGTTTATATCCATAGATTCCAGCTTCTGAGCCATACTCACATACTACTGCAGCCAGATGTAGCTGGCGTTAGCTGAGGCTCTTTTACTCCCCAGATATAAAGCTGTTATTAAACAAGTGAATTGATCGGCAACTATAGTTGGATGGCACATCTGTAGGGATATATGTAGGGAGAGGCAAGCTGCTGGCATTGGTTACTGCTCTAGTTCCAATGCAAGAGTGAGTATGTTGTTTTACTCAATGTCTGACAGTCTCATAAGAATTGTATCCCTTGGTTTATATCGATATGTAGTAGTTTCTGACCCATACTCGATCCAGGTTCTAGGGATGTTAATACTGAAACCAGATATTATTATAGGTATTAGCTGAGACTGCTGTCTCCCAGATATAAAAATAATAACAAATTGCTTGACCGGAAGTATAGTTGTATGGCGAAAGTTTAGGGGTATTTGGGGAAGAGGCAAGATGCTGGCTTTTCCTGTTGAGTGGCCAATGCACTCTAACAACCAGGCTGAGCAATTAACTATAGTGAAAGCACTAGAGTGGGTAGATAGTCAGCCTAAAAATGGACAAATAAGAATAGCGCCTGACTGTAGAATCACCATTGAATTGCTGCTGAACACTGAAACACATCTGATCTGTAGGACATACGTTAGCACAGAGGGGAATGAGATCGCACACCGAATGGCTACGGCTGCTTCCCAAAGCCATTTGCAAATTCAAAGGTCTCTCTCTATCTGCAGTTAAGCTGAATCAACGCAACTTGGCTAGATGGGAAGAAATTTGGTGTAACGCTATTCAGGGACGACCGATTCTTTCCATCGGTCTCATGCCGCTTACAGAAGAGACAACAGGCTTATTCAAATTCTGGCAGTACCCGGAAAAATGGCGGAGCATCTCTTTCGCTTTAATATTATCCCCGACCCAACTTGTCCTTGCAGTCGGGCGCCTCCTCAGACTGTGGATCACCTTCTTCTGGAGTGCGATGGAGTGACGGCTGCCAGACTTCCGTTGGCAACGCAACACATGGTGACCCGGGACTTACGTTGGCCGCCCATAACTAAGTTTTTGGAGACTGAAATTCTACTAAATTGTATGAACTTGGTGTCGGGAATAATGGAGTTCATGAATAATTAACACATAATTGTAAATAATATTGAAGAGAGTAAAAAACCCCAGTTAATTTAATTTTGTTAATGAGTCTTATTAAGAGTTAATATAATATTGAGCGAAAAAAAACGGATCCTTAGTATTACTTTATTTTTACATTGTAAATATGCTTTGTAATTTTTAAGTATGTTATTGTTAGTATGTTTAATTCGTGTAATGCTTAATGTAGTGGGGCATGATGAAATTTTTTTAAATGCTGGCATACAGTGCTGCTCTGGTTCCCATGCTCGAATTTGTTGCTTTCCTCAAGCCAACATTATTTTTTCTAACTTTTTACGTCATCAATCAAAGTTGAAACGACTGTTTCTTCGTATTGCTCGATCACCTGGTGGGAAAATTCTGACTGGATATAGGTTAATTTACCTTGTCGGTAAATTTGATGAAATTTGGTCGTTTTTTACATCTGGGCAAGGAAACGCGTGGGATATTTGTTTTAGCCGAGGCCCAGCGCTTTGTCAGGTAATAAATTGTTTAAAATCTCCAGTTTTGCGGTTTCTAAACGTGAGAAAATAGCTTGTGGTGAGGAGTTCCGGGGGGGGGTGAAAACCTGTAGGAGCTCGAGAGGTGTCTAATGTAACTATTATAGTAGGCTGTAGCGCACGGCGGTTAGATCTGTGATGCCGGGCCTCTCATTTCCATTTCCTCTCTGTCATTAGAACAAATTGAAAAGTAAGATTGATCCACCGCGCTCCATATTCCATTGTCTCACGGCGTAATGGCGAATTCGTATGGGTCGTGACTACTACACAATTTCGTCAGCCTGCTTTCACGAGCTCTTCTCGCCAACCGAACCTTTTAATCGTCCTAGGGGAAAGTACGGACGGCTTTGAAAATGCGGAAAAAAATTGAAATCGGACACGTACAACGAAGCCAGCAGCCGTCCTATATACTCAATCCCACCGACGGTCGATAACATTGCAATCCAATCGTTCTGCTTTCTTGTCCTTTTCCATATTAGATTGAAAACAACTCGTTTCCCCTTTCTTTCACAACTATCAATCAACTCTGTTACAAATTGAATTACAAAATTAAACGATTTATAGTCATGAGGTACTTTTTTTTACTTAGTCAGCAATCAGTACAATGCATAATAGGACAACCCACTTCCGCACACCGGTGTTTTAGTTCATCAAGGAATTTGATTAGAAGTCAAGCTAGTAGGTTTAATTTCTGTTTTGGATGTTTATACTAAGACCTGCGGTCACTTGTAGCACCGTAAGGTGTTAGGAGATGCGTTGGTGTCTCTTCTACTTCTTTACAGAATCAACACAATTTTGGTTGGACATCAATATTCCTCAAACGCCCATTCATTCAGTCCTGATAAGATTCTAAGTTTCTTCATGGTTCCTTTGATGAATCTATTGTTTCTTTCCTTCCAAATCTTGGTAGGATGTTCTCGGAGTGTCTGCCCAGTGATTCCTTTCCAGTCAACAGTTTCCTTAATTTCAACAAGTTCAGTTACTTATTGCTAAGTATGAAGTTGAATCCTCTCCGCTGATATCTGTAAGCGGGCGAACATCTTTCTTTGTCCTTCGATCATCCATTTGTATTTTAACTAAAGACTGAAGACGAAACGCGGTTACAAAACAAGTGTAAATATGCGGACCAGGATGATCGAAAACGCCAGAGGTTTATTACTCATCCTTAAAATTACATTTAACATTACCATTCTTCTAGGATTTGACGAATTTGATCCAAATCAGATTCGGTTTCCTACAAAATTGTGTGATGAGGGCTGTGCGGGCTGATAGTGGTAGTGAAATGTTTTCGAACACCCATCTCTGCCAATCCTCAATTATGTGCTGTTGGGTAAGTTTCTGTGTGTATTTGGTTATCCGTGTTCTTTTTCAACAACGATGATTCAAAATGGCCGAAACACCAGCGAGGATATGCGGACCAGGATGATGGTAAACAACCGCAGGTTCATCACGCAGACCTTTTCTGTTCCTCCAAATTACAATCGATACTGCCATTCTTCTGGGACTTGGCGAATTTGATCAAAATTACAGTCGGCTTTTTGAAAGATTGTGAGATTGTGGGGTCGTGGTAGGTCGTACCAGTTCATCACGGTCTGTCTATCCTCGCATTTCTGTCATTGGGTGAGTTTTCTAAAAACGACTGAAAAGGGCCAAACGCTGAAAGACGGTTATAAAACCAACGAGAATATACGGACCGGGATGATCGAAAACAAGCAAAGGTTTAATTGGAAGAAAGGTTAAAAAATTGGTTGGGATAGCGAGGCCAGCCTGTGAAGATTGTTCTCAATTAACTCTTATCCGTCGCGTCCGAGGAAGTTTTATTTTTTATGAGATGACACCAGCGAAGGAAGAGAAGGGCATACGACATGTAATTACCGGGATGAAATATCGTCGAGGCCGGCCCAGCTTCGAGATACAGGCGAGCATCTATCTGCTCGAAAACATTTTTGAGACAATTTACAATTGTCAGATAAATGCGGACGGTCAAAACACTTGTATCACGATTGTTTTTCAAAAGTCGATGGTTTTCCTCAGCATCCGGTTTGTCCGAGAACGAGACGCTTTGATGAGTCAATCATAGGAGGAAACGGCGGGCTGTAAGCGGGGAATGTGGTTTGACTCATCAATTTTCAGTCAACCTACTTTTCTGCGAAATTGCCAACAAATAGTGGAATGAGTTTATTAATTTTGCATCCTGAGTTAGCCATTTTGCACACTACCAGCTGAAAATCTATTGTACTACTTATGTTCATTTATTAAAAAGTATAAATACCTGTAATGAAGAAGGTCATGCAAATTAAGTTGTATGTTTAAGTATTTAATTTTACATACCTTTATGTCCCGGAAACCGTCTCAAGATAAGAATTTTTCTCCTGGGTTGATAATAAATATTAGTATTCCAGCAAAAACAGCATTCAAATTTAGTACCTTCTCTGCCAGACTGTCCGAAAGTATGTAGTTCCGTCCTTTAATTGTCTTATTTATCAAATCATGTGCAAGTTCCACCACAGCTTCCCAGAATAACCTAATGGTCATTAATCTGGTGGAACAAGGCTCAATAAAAAGTTTTTTTCTTTCTTTTTTTGGCTTTGGCTTATGGCATTAGCCTTGCAGTTTTTATTGATGGAGAGAGGACCGAGTAAATATTGCGCCGAGACTCGACGTTTTCCCCCGGCTCCTCCACCGTTAAGTTACATCAAGATTGATCTTGTTTATCTACTATATTTTCAGATTAGACGCCTTCAGAAGCCAAAATAGCAGCGCATACACTTCCTTGCTCCCTGAGGCGACGAGCGTCTCAAGAGAGTAAGGTCTGTCCGGATCGGTTAGGGCATCAATTCCGTTTAGCAGTTACCTCTTGCGTTTTCAAACCTTGGACATTCCATTACTATATGGTTTAAATCTTTTGGGTAGCCGCATGTTACACAATTGGGGGACTCCTTAAGCCCGATTCTACACATATGAGCACCCCACAGACCATGGTTGCTTCGTATTCTGGAGATTACGGTAAAATAATGTCGAGGTGTGCCCTGACCCCTTGAAACCACGGTTCTTTCGGCACTAAAGGAAATCTGTTTTCTATATAGTGAGCCTCCGTCAGCGGAATTATGGAACTCTTGCCAATCTGAAATCCACCTATGGTTCAGTACACGCTGGTAGTCACTTTTGGTCATTGCCTAGTCGCACCGCTCACCGACTATGACCGCTTCCTTTGCAAATCGATCAACTTTCTCGTTTTGAGCCCATATGTTTTCTTGGAAGTACTGTAATGCCTTTAACACTGCCATGGATTCGGCCGAAAATATCAATAAAACGTAGCTGCCCAAACATTAGGCAGCATACAAAGACTAGCAAACCTATGTATCACAGGGGCGACGAGAGCAACCCCTACAAATTCACAGAAACTTTGCTGAACCAACCTCCACTGGAAATATTCATACAAGAATAGGCAAGGAAAAGCTCATTTAGGCTCCAGAAACAATTAAATTGGAAAGGAACAAAACAACCATAATCAACAAAATCAGACACTCATTATTAGAAATGGGGACTGATTATATGATCCCGGAAACAATCTTCACAACTTCCTGTAAAGTCTCAACAGACTATAAAGGAGAAGAAAAACCCAGGAGAGCATCAGATACAACGATATGGTACACAGAGGGCTTCAAAAAAAGGAACCGAATCAGGCATTTTCTTCATGAGCAATCAAACTCATTAGGGACGTACACTTCGGTCTTTCCAGCGGAAATACATGCCATCAATGCTTGTGCCCTGGAAAATCTTAGAAGAGGTTACACTGATAAAAAATCATCATAAGAACAGAAAGCCAAGCAGCTATTAAAGCAATTGCATGTAAAAGAATCACATCAAAACTAGTCAGTGAATGCATCCAAAATCTCCAACACCTGGGGAAACACAACAACCTGATGATATCTTGGGTGCCAGGACGTAGGGGAATTTTGGGTAACGAGAAAGCAGATAGACTGGCCAGAGTAGGGTCTGCAAGACCATACATAGGCCCCGAATCTATCTTTGGGATATCCAAAACAAACATAGAATCCTCCATCGCAGAATGGCCCCAAAGAAAAGAACAAAAAGAAAAGTGGATAAACTCTAGCGGTGCTAGACATAATAAACTTATGATGAACAACCCTCACCAAAACCACTGCTCCAAACTCAGTGGAGCGGTAGGACTACTAATCGATCACTGGCATCTGAGAAAACATCTACACAACATGGGTATAGGCAATGATGAGTCCATCTGCAGATTATGTAATGAGGAGGAGGAAACAGCCACTCGATATCATCTTTGAATGCGAAGCAACAGCTCATTGGAGATTTAACCTAACGTACGGAAAAAACTTAGGGAATCAAATTGCAGCAACAACAGTCAATGACCTGATATTTCTAAAGAGAAGGATTGGGTCTATAGCACTGAACTAATGTACTAGGAAGGTACAATAAGCCAGAAGGCTGCAATGCCTGAGGAATGCATACCCCTCTTCTTAGTATCCTTTCCACCAAACCATACCATACCATCCACTTGGAAGATAGTTGGAACCAGTGGAAAGTTGTTTAATAACTCTTTTCTTCATGATTCGCATAAGTTTATAATGGGAAACCAAACCGTTGCGTAATAAGGTTAAAAGGACTTAGCTAGATGGCGTAAGTTCAGGGTAATAAGCAGGGAGAAGCAATAGCCTGACACACTCTCGTTTCAAGTAAGAAAACCTGTGTCAAACACAATAATTTTTTTAGACTAATGTTAGTTCTAATAGCATTGTTCTATTCAACAACGGGCTTTTTTAGCTTTTAACATAGTTTCAGCTTTTACCGTCCAATTATCCCTTTTTAACTCTAAATTGGTTTTTAATTTTTAATTTCAGATTAACCGCTTCTGAATGAATGTAAAGAATTTTGTTGTAAAAAAAATAGTTTATATTGTGAAAAACTGTCAGATCAAACAGCCAATACTGACCAGGCTACATTAACTACTCTTAACTTCAAATTAATCTTTTTTTACTTTAAATTGACCTTCTTTTTTTCACTTCAAGTTAAAAAATTTAACCTTCAATTTAACCCTTTTTTAATTTCTAATATTCTTTTGTAACTTTCAATTAACACTTTTTAACTTCGAATTAATCCTCTTTAGATTCAAATTAACTCTTTTCAACTCCGAATTAACCCTTTTTTTAACTTCAAATTACTCTTTTGTAACTTTCAATTAACACTTTTTATCTTCAAATTAATCCTCTTTAGTTTCGGGGTAAAGGTTTTAACTTCAAATTACTCTTTTTTAACTTTCAATTAATAATTTTTAAGTACAATCGAATTTAGTTTCAAATTAAATCTTTTTAACTACAAATCAACCCTTTAAGACACTAAATTACGCTTTTAAACTTTGAATTAACTATTTTTAACATCAAATGAACCTTTTTTTTACTTTAAATTAACCTTGAAGTTAGAGTTAAAATTTTTAAACTTCAATTTAACAATTTTTAACTTATTACTAATTACTCTTTTGTAACTTTCAATTAGCACTTCAAATTAATCCTTCTTAACCTCAAATTAAATCTTTTACCTTCAAATTTAAACTTTAAATTATTTTTTTTAACTTCAAGTTATATATTATGCAGGGTGGGGGACCAAGACGCGAGGGGTTAAAGTTAATAAAGTTAGCACAAGTTAATTTTGTTAATTTCAAATTGATCCTTTTAAACTATAAAAAATAACTTTTTATAACTTCAAGTTGACCTTCGATAATTTCCAATTCACCCTTTTCCGTCGTGTGATTATAGGTGACGTGTGTGACAGACGAAAACAGGGAAAAATAAAACCGCCACTGACCAGATTGCGCAGCTCGATTGCATGCGATTGTAAAGAAGAAAAATATTTTCATCATCATCGGCATCATGAGCGTATCAATCATTTTTGTGCCTTTTTTTAATAGGTTTCGGCAATACAATATCATTGAAGTCGATACTCTTGAACAAATCGGCCGGTTCAGAAATAACAAGCAGGACAAAGAGCTACATAACTTTTATTCCTGACAATAGTTGGAAATTCGGATTTAATTTTACACATTCAAAGTGTTAATAATATTTTTTTAAGGGCTGAAAGCAAAACGATTAAAAGAAACATGCGGGACACGTTGGATTTGTTTAATCATTTACCTCTCTTAACGGATGCATTAGGCTTTTCTTCCATCTCACGGCTCTATTATCTTAAAATATACATTTATCTTGAGCCAGTCCATAAATATAATTATACAAGGTTGTGAAGCCGACAAAAGGCCGAGGGATGAAACAACCCCTGGGCACCTTTGAGTTAACACCGCTATTTGTCTCTGCGCCTAGCCCTTCACAATTAATCTTCTTTCCTATATATGTATTTTTTTTCTTTCACCTCAAAATCGTTTCTCGGATTCCTCCAATTTTACACCGCATTAAAGATCCATGTTTCTTATTTAGGCGGCGGGTGTGGGAGGAAAATTCGCTCCGCCGAGCCGCTTTGATTTGATTATCGCCTCTCGGCACTTTCTCATTACGTGTTTCGTGTTTATTACAACCTTGAGCCCTTGTATTAATATATCGCCGTGTCCGACCCGCCTGGGTTCGAGTTATAATTAATTATTTTGTAATCAATCACAGATAGGCTTTGGAAATATTTATACATATAATGAAGTTGTGCCAACAAGATTTAAAAATCCTTAAATTAAAAATAATTCATAATTTATTTTTTCGTAGAGTAAAGGAGTGGAGTGTTTTATTTTTCTACTTACGTCAATTAATCATTTTATTTCGTTAATCTTGTGTTTACTTATCGTTTATTCAAAGTATCCTCTCAGTAATTATTCTCATGTGTTGATTATTCTTAAATAAATCCTTAAAAAAATATTTAATTGTGATACAATATATGAAAAATTAGACGCGTCACCGAGAGTTTTTGCCAATGGTACACTCTTCGCAATCAGTGTTTCAAAAACATGGGAAAAAAGGAAAAACAGCTTTACTTTATTAAGTATTCGTAAGGTACTAGGTCGGAAAATATCAGACAATTGGCCCAGGCGCCCAGCGATCTTACCAAGGGACACTCTTTGGAATCAGTGTTGCCCGCAGTGTAGGCAAAACATGGTAAAAAGGGAGGAAACAGTGCTCCCTTGTTACGTATTCTTAATATACTAGATCAAAAAATATTATTCACATAACCGAGAGTTCTTGTCAATGGGACACTCTTCGGAATAAGTGTTGCCGAAACTTGGAAACTTGGGAAAAACAGTGCTACCTTGTTACGTAATCTTAAGATACTAGGTCGAAAAATATTAGACACGTTTCTCACCGTTCTTGCCAATGATTTTTCTTTCTGTGCAATCATTTCGTCGTTAATCAATAGCATAAATATCGGTCTATTTTTTGCGTAGGACAAGATGATAGTATGCTTGTTTAAACAACCAAAAAATTACAAAAAACAATAGACCATATTAGTAAAGAAGGCCATACAATTTTTTTCGAAAAATCCAATTCGTATTATTTCCAAGCATTCCTTAAAGCCCATACGTTATTTATAATTTTTATGCCAGGCCTAAAAGTGCACGATTGGCCAAATAACAGAAAGGCCCGGCTCTCAAGAAGCCGAGAAGTCTGACCACGACTGAGTGACCAAACAGGACTGAAATCAATGAGAAATGTCTTTTTTAGGTTTGCAGGATGATAAACCGATCTGGTCGTCTCAAATAATTCTAGGGCCGCCAATCGCTTGTTTTAAGTTACTACCGCCAACAGAACGATATAATCAATGTTGCCCTTTTTTTTAAACTTAACCCATGGAGCATTCCTTTTCAAAATAAATCATCGGCCGAAAGACCTGAACCATTTGAAACGGCAGAACTGTCCGACTTAGGGGATTATTCTGCCAGACTTTATTGGAAAATTGACGGAGTCAGTTTGTTGCTGGGTCACCTGTCCCGAGGTGTTAGGGAGCGGTGCATGTAAATTAGCTTGAGCCATCCATAAAGCAAATTGGCTGTAATGGAGTCAAATTGATGGCTTGAGGCTTAGGATCAACATAAACCGACAGCCTTTTTTATTTTTAATGATACTTCCAAATATTAGGTAATAGACGGCCGAGTTTCCAGCCTTCTTGTTATCATTTCAACATAGGAATCAGTTTCGATTAAATTTTTCTTCTACTCAATACGTCTGCAAGTGCCTAATTTCGGTGTCTTCCTAATAATAACAACAGGAAGCACAAGTCAGAAAACCATTAAGAGTCTGTTATTTTATTTTCATAGTGGGCGTGTTGTATTTTTGAAGAGAAAAACCTACTTTTGTCGAATAATCCTAATCAAGCGGGTAGAATGTTTTTTTTTTTCTTTTTTCTGTTCACTACAATCTTTTATGGACAAAATGAAACTGGCTCATTAAATTCCTAGTTTAAACGCTTCAAATAATTGTTTCAAAACTGTGGTTTGATATATAGTTGGATCAACTCTGACAGAAGGTGCTTTTTCGTGATGAAGTCGTGGCTTTTTTATCGTCCCGATCCGTCCAACCATTTTTAACAGCAGATTAACTCGTTTTAATTTGAAATTAGCCCAGTATTTTCTCCAAATTAACTTTTTAAAATTGAAATTTAAAATTATTAAAGATGTTGGATAGGGTTTTAGCTTGTAGTATTTCGTATAAAGACATAAAGTTCTATTTATGGAATAGAATTTTGTAGGTATTTAATTTTTAACATTTTTTAATAAAAATTTATCATATATTCTAAAATCATACTTTAAGCTAAAAATATTTGATGCATGTATTTTGCGCTTTTTGAATTTTTTTTTTTTTTAAGCAAAGTTGAAATCACTCATGAGGACTACGTTGGAATGAATAAATGTCATTACTAAAGAGTTAATTAGTTTTAAGGAGATTTCAGGTTTTTCGTAACAGCCCATATATTTGTGTATAGTTTTTAAATATTTTATTAATTTGTGGTTCCCACGATAGAGTATTAGTTATAGTGAATCCAAAATAAACAGCACTGTTTTCAAAATGGAGGTTTATACTATCGATGGTAACACTTGAGATATTTGCCATTTATATTTGGCTAATGAGCCATGGAAAGTATATGGGCCGACAAACAGCTGAGGTCATAGCCGGCCTTCCTTTTTTTTTCTTTTCTTTCGCCCATATTTTATTTTAAACTGCAGCCATTTTAGCGTCTCGATTCTCTGATTTCAGATATATACTAAGTTGATATTCTAGAATACTAGACTCTCGTTTGTACCTCAGATTGTCAAATACACGATAAAAACAAAACTATAATATATATACACATCACCACAAACATAGATGTCCGGTCACATTCGTTCCCCCATATTATTCGATATTCCTCCGGGCGGGGTTATAAGGAGCTCCTTCCTTTCACGCTAATAAATTACATTCATTAAGGAGCTAATGAATAACCAATTAAAATGGCCTTAGATTTTGAGGGGCTAATAGACCATGTGAAATTACCCAGTTGGTTAAATGTTTTACGTTATCATTAATTTTAACAATGTCAGTATTATTGTTTTTAATTTCAGTTTTGATGTAGACCCGTAAATCATCTGCGTACATTGAGTAATTGCAGTGCTTTATCCATTTCGATAACATGTTTAAATATATTGAAATATATATATGTATTGGAATTTGGGATCTGTTTTTTAAATAGGACATAATATAAATAGGACAATATTACCGCTTCGGGGAAATTAATATTTTCCATGATAGATAGCAGCAGTCGGTGATGTAGGTTACCAAAGCATAAAACATCAGTATTCAAATTCATAGTTGAACCAACGCTCAATTTCAACAGTTTAAATGCAAATTTAAGTACGGTACAAGAAAACTCAATAGCAAAGCAACAGAAAAACAAAAATTGACTAGTTGTTAAGTAACTTCCTATTGAATACGTAAATCGGTGTTGTAGTGTACAGACGCATTTGACGCACTGTATACGTACTATTCATTTAATTAATTATTACTCAGATATTTCTTTGTATTATGTGGGGAGTTAAGTGGCCGTTAGCCAATTATTATTATTTTAGAAAAAAACGTTTTCTTTATCGTGCCAACGTTTCGATCTTCAATGAGATCATCTTCAGTGCCCGGGATTTATAAACGTTGTTTTTATTATACAAATACATGTAGGATCTGAAAAAATGAATTTATACAATGATAGATAATTCAGACTCAAAGTGTTTGTTTTCTGTGTAATTGTGCCATCCTTGTGTGTCGTGTTGAAAGTGCCCTCTGCTGTTTAAAAAATTTTACAAAATGAAAAAAAATATACATAAATGAAAATTTAAAAAACTGCCGCCTCTAAATTATTATAGTGGTATAAATGTTAAAAAGAATTTTTTATTCATTTTTTTAATAAATTAATTTTTTTGCAGAGGACATATCCCAAATAAATTACCATAAATAATTTAAATTACCATAAACGTATTCAAAACATCAGTATATTAAAAGCTAGTAACCATTATTTAGAAATCGTGAGATGTGGTCTGGTGTGATGTAGGTTTCAAAAAAACATTTTCTTTATCCTACGAACGTTTCGACCTTTATTGAGATCATCTTCAGAGCTCAAAGTGTTTGTTTTCCGTGTAGATGTGTCAGTCTTACCTGTCGTGGGCACTCTCAACACGACACACAAGAATGGCAGAATTACACAGAAGACAAACACTTTGAGCCCTGAAGATGATCTCAATAAAGATCGAAACGTCGGCACGATAAAGAAAAAGGTTTTTTACCTACATCTCACCAAACCGCATCTCACGATTTCTAAATAATTATCGATTAACGGTCACTAATGCACGTTAGTAACTATCTTATACATTAACAACTGATTACTATTAATGTTTTACTGTTAAAAACAAAATGTTACAAAAGATAAAGTTGCCTTATCCGATCTCTTCACTCAGATATGGAGTACGAATAGTAAATAAGGTCTCGAAACTGTTTTGATTTTCAGGATTTGGAAGATAACGTCTCCACTACGGTATCGGTTGTGGAATTTTATTCTATATTCATTTTCAAAAATTGTCTATCTTATTTTTTTAATTTATTTTATAATTATTATTACTATTATTATTATATGTGTGCCTGGATTGTCAATTGTGGGTTATCAAGAGTTTTTATTAAAAATTTGGATTATTTTGTAGCGTCCCGAATATTCATCGCATAGTGACGATTGTACCTTTTTTTAAATTTATTTGACAACAAAATGTATATTCATGACTGACATGATGCTCTTTCGTTTTTATAGTTCTTAAGTCTTTCATTGTGTGCTTTTTCAAGGTTTCTGTAAGTCTGTGAACACAAATTTTTAAATTCCTCGGATGAAAACTGGGAAATATCATTTTCTATGTTTAATTTTAATACAATTGGCGATGTAAATCTCTCCCTAAGAATACGCACGACGGCGTGTGTTTGGACGAATCATTTTCAACTGAATTGAGTGCTAATACGAATAAGAATAAGTTGTCTTCCCAATTTTATGTTCATGAGTGAGAGAGATAGAGATATAGATAGATAGAAAGAGAGAGAGAGAGAGCGTATGGATGACGGTGGAAGTAATGTTTTTATTGATTTATAGCTTACATTTTCATTTTTGGCATAAGGGACTAGCCGCTTAACCCTCACGCACCCAGGCCAGATGGCAGGAAGTCGACTGGTTCAAAACGCGATTCAGTCCAATTTTCAAAAATTATACACGTCTTCAACTCCGGAAGGGGCCATTGAAGGATTGCCGACACATTGCTTTCTCGTAATAGATCACCCGCTGACAATCGCCTCTTCGTCATTGGCAACTGAAGACAATTATTTATGACTCCATTACGGAAACGTTTTTCTTTTCTTTTTGTTTTTTAAATTCTCGATGGGATATCAAGGGAAGACAGTTTTAATGGGCGAAATTTTTAGGCGAAAGTAGGCTGTTATTCCTTAGCAGAAAACTGTGATCAACAATTGAAAAATGGTGTGTTGTGGGGAGGGGGTCAAATGATTATTTTTGTTTAATAACAGACAGGCCGATAATTTATTGCGCTAAATTTCAATATTCTAATTTTGTTTCTTGAAAATGAAATGTTTCACGTTTTGACAGAAGTGGGCCATTCTTGCAGAAACAATAAACAATTGAAAAATGGTGTGTGTGGGTCATATATATATATATATAAACCAGTAAACTTGAAACGTCTATTATTTCGAATTGTCCAAGCGTGAAAATGCATTTGTTTTTAATGAGGCGAGGAGAGTTAACAAGATATTGCAGTTAAAACATTCCATCTGGTTTGGCGATGTTACAAAAACGAATATTAGAAAGTGGTTCCCGCTAAGTAATATTAAGAGGAAGATTGCATTTTGTGTGGTACGAGCGGCGGGTTCATATAGGCCCTCATTAGAACGGCTGCTTAAGCGGTACCATTAAGGTATATCAGTGGCTAATAGCTTCAAAGTAACTATGGCCTCTCCACTTTACCGTTTAGCTCAAACATGTCCGAAGGTTTAACACACCTGTTATCAAAATTGGCTTAGAAATTCTGCACTTTCCTTTCTTTTCTTTTCTTTTTTTTAAAGTATTATTTTTGAATCGGCCTTCTTTGAACAGACCGCGAACAGGCTTCTTTTACTTACCCTAGGGGTTCCTCGAAAAGGCGGAAGGAGGCTATCATCCCTAGTTTGTGACGGTCTTCCAATCGGGCGGAGATCCGCCCCTGCGTGGGAAATACAACTATCTTTGATTCATTTCCCGCAATCCTCGCCCCCCAAAAACGGAAAGCTGACGGTATATTTATTTTCGACACTCTTTTTTCAGAGAATCGCCAAACTGTAACGAAATAGAACAAAGAGTAGGCATCAAAACATCAAACATACAGCGAGAGAGAGAAGGGGTGTGCATGAGAGAAAAATAGTGAGTGAGCTGGAGAGAGAGAGAGAGAGAGAGAGAGAGAGAGAGAGAGAGAGAGAGAGA
>CM077100.1:1139212-1176682 GCA_039619505.1 Cimex hemipterus
ATATATATATATATATATATATAAAATTCAAGACTCGCAATAGAAATTTATTTGTGTTCTTCAACGATTTTATAAAACAAAAGTCCACTTTTGAAGAAATTGTATTCAAATATTCCCTTCTTCAATTAGAAATTTAACACTATAAATGTAAAACTAGATGGACGAAATAACACGTTAGTCAAGCCTATTAAAAAACTGTGAGAATTCCAATATCTAATTATCACTAATTACGACTCATTTAGGAGTTAATAGATTTTGTGTGTCCGTTTTATTATGGACTGTCAACTCATAAAACACATATATATATAACATTTATTATACAATATAAGTACAAAAATGTAGAAATGTGTGGTCTTTAGTAACCGTTAATCATTGATTATTGATTATTCGAAAATCGAAAAATAAAAACGAAACATTTCCTTTATAGTGCCACGATTTACAAACATTGTTTAAATTTAATACATTTGTAAATAAATTTAAACAATGTTTGTAAACCCCAGGCCCTGAAGATGATCTCAATAAAGATCGAAACGTTGGCACGATAAAGGAAATGTTTTTCTGAAACCTACGTTACACCAGACCGCGCATCCCACGATTTTCGAATAATGATTAAATATTAAAGAAAAATACTTTTTTATCTCAACCAATACCTTACATAAAGATTAATTATTGAAAAACGTTAATTGGTAAATCGGACCACGAATAGTAGAATTAAAGAAAAAGGTTAAAATTAATTGGGAGCCATTTTTTTAAAAATAAATTTATATACTAGAACACACAAAAAATTAATCTTTCGATAGAAAACTCTAATATAAATCATTAAGTAAAAAATCATCTCCTTAAATTTATAAAACTTTACAGCCAATTATTATTTATATATTACAATTTTTTTCTTTATGATATTCCGCGCCTCATGCCATGAAGGTGGGGGGAGGTGAACAATTTATTATTACTTTAAAAAATATGTAATATATTTCCATGTATAACGAAATTCACCTTTTTTAAGTACTTTTTTTTAACAACAATTTACATAGTATTTTATTCTTTAGCAAAAATATTACATCATTTCCAATGAATCTAAGCAAAACAATTGACTATGTAAAAAGTGCATAAATTATGAAACAAAGCCGTTGTTAAATTAATAAACATCACACTGTATTAATTTGTCTCCTACATCTCTCAGTACAAGCCTGTAGAATTTTAAATAAAAAATCACTTAGTAGTATCATTAAGTCCGACGGTGTTTATTCTTAGGGCATTTTTGGATTTTATTACAACTCTATTTGATGGAAGAGGAGCCCTTATGGTATTTTTTTTTGTTTTGACAAATCTCACGTAAAATTCCAAGGGTTGGGCCGGGATTCGAACTCACGACCGCAAAAAGTGGCAAATCGCAACACCCTAACTCGTCCAACGCTGTCAAATTGAAATATTCTAGCCGATAATTAAATTTAATTGTATAGTAAATAATTCATTATGAATTTTTTGTTTGTTTTTTACGTTCGAGTTGAAAGTTTTCACTGAAACGGCATTCAAAAGGATCTAAAACACTAGGCGAATATAATTCATAAAAACTGAGAATACTTTTTCTACGGTAGGCTCATTTTATAAGTTTTTTCTTAGACCTAAAACACAAAACGGAAATTAAAAATATCGAGCTTATCAGTGCTAAGATCAAAGTAGAATATTAAGTGCAAACGAAGACTTAAATGCCTAACATTTTTCCCACTATGCCTTTTTTACAATTCATAACAAATATGTTATTTCTTATAGAATAACAAAGTGTAATTAAGTATTACACTTTTACTTTTATATTGTTCAAATCAGAGCTATTTTGTCTTTTTTTTAAAAACTGTTACATTGTTTTGAAATTTTTCACGAGGGGACCCCATTTTCGATTCAATCTCTCTACTGTGATTTATTCCGTTGTTGTTTTGTAATTAATTCTTTTGTCATAAGAACCTTGAATTGATTGCCGCTTTTTCAAACATATTCGACAGGTATGGCCTGTTATTCGTAAAAATGGTCGATAAAACACACTTGAGGATCGTTTTTAAATTTTTAGTGGGAAGAGTGTCGCCAATGGAAAAAATGTGTCTTTTCGTTGCGCATTAGCGGAGCTTTTAAGAATTACACGCCAATAATTTTCTTTTGTTTTTGTGTAAAATTTTCAGCTGACCACTTTAGTGGAAATTCAGCTGACCAATGATTCATATATAAAATACACACCGTTTTTTTGATGTGTGCCAAAGTAACCAAACGTGAAAACTAATTAAAATTGGATATATTTTTAAAATTAATATTAGTTTTGATATGTTTTTGAGTGTGGTTAGGGGGGGGGGATGATTCAGGGGAAAGTAAATAAAAAACTATATTTTAGATGTTTTCACCTATTTTTATTTTTATCTAATAAATTCACGATTCAATCGTTTTGTCTAAGGAACTTTTTAAATAAACATAAATTACATATCTACAATTCATTAGTTAAATAACTATAATATACTATACAAAAAGACCATTTTTTTTGTTCTTCTTATACATTAATATATCACAATGAACATCCTCGAACAAATGAAACAACACATTGTCAGAGTTGCACAACAGTTAGAGGGCACAACAAAAGCGCCGTAAAAACAATTAAAATTAAATAATAATAAAACATTCGAATGGAAAAAGGAAATAGTTAATCGAATGTAGTACCATAACGGTCGGGTAGACCGCCTAATTGCGTTTATAGCAACAAAAATCACAAAAAGTCCACTTTTTTGTTGAATTCCAACAAGAAAAACATAAACGGTGGCTAATAAACATGTATAACTAGGCGATTCACAATGATACACACAAAAAGGAACGGTGAAACGACATTTAGAACTCGTAAACAAAACAAAAGAAGAAAAAGTAGGATATCATGAGGTAATAAATACACAATCGGAGGGAAGAGGTTAGCAAGTATCTTCGTTTTAACCACTAAGGGAGCAAATCGCTTAGTGCGTAGTTTTGTAAATGAGATATTTTGGTGGTGTCGAACTATTTGTACGTTTAGTTATCCAAATGAGGAAAGGGTCAGACGGCTGTGAGCGTCGGCCCGAACCTAAACGTGTAGGAATAGTACGGGGGCTGGGGGTTGTGACTCGGAGGTGGAATGTAATAAAGAGGTGGCCTTACCGGCGGTGGTGGCGGCGGAGGAGGAGGCGGAGGCGGCTGTTTCTCGGGTTCGGGCGAAATAAGGGATTCGATGTCGAAGGGACGTTTCGGCCGAGGAGGAGGTTCCGAAGTCTGCGGAGGCGTCTGTACGATCTGTGGTGGAGGTGGAGGATTCACGACGAACCTGTTCAAACTGGCCAACGCCGCCAATTCGTTCTCAAGCCTGTCTTTGTCCGATTTGAGCAGTTTGAACCTCTTCCTCCGCCTCAGGAGAGAACCGTTCTCGAACATATCCAGGGCGGCGGGGTGAAGGGTCCAGTAGGCGCCTTTCCCAGGCCTGTCCGGACGCCTAGGTATCTTGACGAAACAGTCGTTGAAAGAGAGGTTGTGACGGAGGGAATTCTGCCAGCGCTGCGTGTTCCTCCTGTAATACGGGAACCTGTCACTGATAAACCTGTAGATGTCGGCCAGAGGTAGCATCTTATCCGGCGAGCTCCATATGGCCATCGCCGTCAAAGAGATGTACGAATATGGTGGCTTCTGATCGCCGTACGACTCCCGGCACGGCCGAGGCATCCTTCCCGACTCAAGATGAAATCAGAACTGAAACCTGACAGAGCCGGAGCAAAGGGACCTCCTAGAACCCCTCTCCGCCCAGACGTGCCCAGTCACGCCCATACCTTTTACCATTGGCGTACACGATCTCCACCCCGTTCCCCACCAACGTCCACCTTCTCCCTTCCCGATCACCATCTTTTACATTGTATAAACATTTGCCCTCTATTCTCTACATACACATCCACGATTCTAACAAACAGTAACAGTCCCCCCACGACCCACCTCTTCTCACATTGTGCCCTTTTATATAAACATTACTTAATCAAATAAAAACTGATCCTAATCCTATTATTCTATGAAAACCACCCTACACTGCCTACACCTTTTATATATCGGGCGAATAAATATCTTTCACAATCAAATATAGATCCAGATCAAACCCGAAACCAACCCCTCCCGGGCTACTTCCAGACGTTAAACGCGAAAACAGGAAACAAACCCTATAGGATGTGGAAAAAAGTGAATTTATACAATGCAAAAAAATATTTTTTATATTCAATCAGAGTTTTTCTATTTTTGTAGTATATAGTATATTTGAAAAATAGTAAAGTATATCTATCATACATGTATTTGTTAAATGTAAACAGTGTAAATCCTAGGCCCTGAAGATGATCTCAATAAAGATCGAAACGTTGACACGAGAAAGAAAATGTTTTTCTGAAACCTACGTCACACCAGATTCCGAATAATCATTAAACCCTATTGAGTTCAAACAAAAATTCCTTGAACTAAACCAATGTGACGTTGATGCCATAATCATATGCACTGATGGTTCCAAAAAATTCATTTGTTCTGATGGAGGGTCGCCCTTCTATTTTCCGTTTATCCTCAATTTTCAGTTCATATAATACTGAAATAATTGCCATTTTAAGTGTTTCAGATGTTCCCTCTGTCAATTGCCATAAAATAATTAAATTTTCTGATTCTTATAACGGACTTCAAGCAATTCAGAACCCGAACTATAAAAGTACATTAGTTCAGAACATTTGGCAAAACTTAAAAAAATCTCTCTGAACGGCTGTTCATTTGGATCTCAAGTCGGGATTAAAGGAAATGAGCTAGCTGACGATGTAGCAAAACAGAACTGAACAATCCCGTCAGCTCAGTTTTAAGAAATCCTGAATATATAAAGTCTGCTTTATAATTAATTAAATACTTAAATTAATTAAAAATTGAGAAAATCAGTGGAAACAAACCACTTCCATCAAATTAAGAAACATAAAAGAGACTTATTAGATCCATTATATTTAGTGGTTTGATTGACCAAACGACTTCTTTCAATTAATTAATCTTTTTAAGTAAGGTTTTGGTTGAAATGAAAAATGGCAAAAGGGTGGGGGAATTCGAAAGATTTTGTAAGTTGAGTTGGGGAGTCGAGGTCCGAGTGGATCGAAGTCATGACAGCTCAAGTGGTACGAGCAGCGGCGTATTGAGCCGAAAGTCGTGTGTTCGAATCCCGTTGGTGACACTTTTTCATTTTAACCAAAACGTTACATAAAACATTAATTAATTGGAATAAAAGAGACTGTTCAACCTTGGGAAACATCCAAACTTACAGGCGTGATGAGTTCGTACTACGGCGATTACGAATAGGGCAGATAAATATGGCCCACAAGCACCTCGTGGAAAAATCTGTACCACCAACATGCCTGTGTGGTGATAAATTAAATGTATTACACATATTTGCGCCCAGTCCATTTTGTCTGAGGTGGGCTCACTACCCCAAAATCCACTGGACTATAAAGGAAATTTTAGGAAATGAGCAGAAAAAATTGAACAGGTCTTCGAAATTCTAAAACTAAGATATCTCTATAACCTTACATAAATTTCGTAAATTTCCAATAAACCACTGGCAGTACAAAGGCGATAATAACCTTGGATGGTTTTGTCTATAAAAAAATAATAATAAATATGTGCTAATTAGACGCAGAAAACAAACACTTTGAGTGAGTGGAAATACTTTAATTGAATATAAAAAATATATATTCTTTTTTGCACTGTATAAAATCACTTTTTTCTACATCCTACATGCATTTGTTAAATTTAAACAATGTTTGTAAATCTCAGGCCCTGAAGATGATCTCAATAAAGATTGAAACGTGGCACGATAAAGAAAATGTTTTTCTAAAACCTACGTTACACCAGACCACATCTCACGATTTCCGAATAATAAAAAAAATTAAAATTAACAAAATTAAATTAATTTTCCGGCTGACGCAGAAGCAGGTAAAACAAAATAAAACGCTGCTAAGACTGCCGAAGATTGTAAAGCCCAATGTCTTTCTCATTTCTAACAGAAATTTAAAAACAAGTTCACTAGTTTTCGTGATCCGCTTGACCAATTCATATCATTCAATGAATTAGGTTTTTTAGTTGAGATAAAAAAGTCAACGGCACGAGCGGTTGCGATGGGAAGTTGTTGTCCGAGTGGATCGACATCACGGTAGCTCAAGTGGTATCAGGCCAAAGATCGTGGGTTCGAATCCCGCTCGTGCCATTGGCTTTTTTATCTCAACAAAAAACCTTAATTAATTGTAATGTTAGGTTTTTCAAGAAATAAATTTAGATATGTACTCCGGACTTAGAATTTTAAGCCGCATCGCTCTCACCATGTCCAGTGACTTCGGGACTCTGTTTATGACAAACGTCTAACGTTCCTTGCAGAAATGTCAATTTGAGAGGCTGAAGAAAACATCCTATGGACTGATGAATCCAAGTTCACCTCTAATGACACGCTAAATCGGTGGACTTTTCGAACGTGGGCCGAGAAAAACGGAGAATTTCTCTTGTCATGATCAGGTGGTTCACAGTATCCCCGTTTGGTGTGGACTTCTCGGAAATAAATTAAATTGGGCCTTATTTCTTCGTAAATAATTTAATTGTTGCTCAGTCCCTCCATTTTTTGAGGGAGCTTTAACAAACAGTATTAGATGATGTTGCTCTGCAACAATAACCATGATTCTTCAGCATGATGGATACCCCGCACACAATTCTTTCCAGGTGAGATGGTATTTCAATCATCACTTCCGGTATAGGACCTCATGGCCCGATCTGCTGACTTTCTCGGTCACTCGATTTAACTCCACTGTTTTCTGCGGTGCCATTTAACAAAAATGTCAATCATAACCCACCAATCACAGTTGAAGAACTGCGTTAAATGATAAAAATGCTTGTCAGTCCATCTCACCTGACTATCGCTCTGAGCAGCTGTGAAAAGTGGTTAAAAAAGACCAAACCTTTACAGCTTTACGCAAGGCAGGCAATTAGAACATGAATGGGATTAATAAATAGCAAAATAAATGACTGTTTGTTTTACCAAACTTCCTGCCATAATTTTGTCATTTTTTGAACAATTTTAATTCCGATTGCACCTTTGTTTTCGGGTTAAAAATTCCTTTAAAACGATATGTCAGGATGAATAGGATCGAATTTGAAAGGTTGAAATTGATCTAGGCCTGAGGTACTCTGTATAGTTTAGTTCTCCAAAAAAAGTAAAAACTTTGAAACTAGGCTAAAAAAATTAGACGTGTACTTCAGCCAAACTTCTGAAATTCAGCCGAGCCCTCTAAAAAGGACACCTTGTATAATAGTTTTATTTACACTTTACAGATTAGCAGAAAAAGTTCGTAAAAAACCTCGGAGGACACATGATTTACGTACTTATACTCAATAATGAAGAATTATTAAGTGAATTGAATTTATGTGACAAATAACAAAGCAGGTTTTAAGGGCAAGTTAAATAACGAGTTCAGGATTTTTATTTTTTTTTTTTATGGCCGGCAAACTACATTGGTCGTCGTCAACCAGCCCCTTCTTTAGCTTTACATTTTTTTCTTTTCTTTCTCTGGTTACTATTAATATATGCTATTAATTTCTTTTTCTGTTTTTCCAGCTGAGTTTCGATATTTTATGGCACAACTTTTAATTAACACAATTAACACAATTAATCAGTAATGGAATACAAAATTTATTATCTCCACCTCCAAAGTAATAACATTCCTTAAAGGATCGGGCATTTTAAACACGCCTTAACGATATCTGCTCGTGTTCCATTTGAAGTAACTTTAGGAATATCTTGAAATAACGCCAAGTTTGGCGAAAATCACCGGCAAAAAAAATAACATCACCCACATGTTTCTTCCGATTTCCTAAATCTTTCAGCGATATATCGATAGCGATATATTGTACCTCAGGAAAACACATAACACATAAAAGCTCAACGCTTAATCTTTCGGTACAGAATGGGCACTTAAGAGGTCTCATTCCCACTAGAAAGTGCCCATGTTTAATCCTAGTATGACTTATGCTTAACCTGTTAAGTTTTCCCTTTTCCCCCCGCCCTCCGAGGATCAGGGACCAATTCCAATTTTATCTGCATTTATTTAACAGGGAAAAGTTTCTATTTTACAAATGAACATTATGTAATTTTAACTGTAAATTTCAAGTAATTTTCATTTGGTCTCTAAAAAACTAATTATTTTATCTTTAAAAGAAACAGGAATTTTACTTTAAATGCTTATATTTTATACCGTTTCTAATAAAAAGTTAATTTGAACTTAAAAATAGGTGAATTTGAATTTAATTACAGTGATTTTGAAATTAAAAAAGGTTAATTTGAAGTGAAAAATAGTGAATTTGAAATTTAAAAAAAAAATTAAAATTAGAAAGAGTGAATTTGAAATTATAATATAAACGGTAAATTTGAAGTTCAAAGGGTGAATTTGAAATTGGAAAAATTCATTTTTAATTAAAAAGAGTGATTTTAAAATTTAAAAGGGTGAATTTTAATTTAAAACTGGTAAATTTGACGTTAAAAAAGGTGAATTTGAAGATTAAAAGGTTAATTTTAAAGTTTAAAAAAGTCAATTTCAAATAAAAAAGGTTAACTTGCAGTTAAAAATAATGAATTTGAGATTTAAAAAGGTTAATTTATAGTTAAAAATTATGAATTTGAAATTCAAAATGGTTAATTTGACTAAGAAAAATTACAAACCTAGAAAGTCATCCTGTACTTCTCAGGACATCATGAACTACAGAGAAGGAATTTCGTCTTCTTCAGTGTTGTGTGTTAGTTGATAAGACATACAGTTCTCGCACAACGAACTTTTCAGAAACAAACCTAGACCTGAAATGAACATGGCAAGAAGACAAAACTCCGACATACCCAACTAACGAGAATAGAGGCAGGCCAAAATGCTGATTTTTTTAAAAATTGTTAATTAGTTCAACAATATACCCAAATCTAAGACGAATTTTAATTATAGATCTGATCTTTTTCATACAGAAAAACGTCCATTTAATTTATTAAAGTCCCCTGTCTGTAGAAAGGAGAAAGAAAAATCTTAAGGTAGACCTCCATCCATGAATGGCTTTTTATGAGATTTTATCCACTGATTAGGATTAACTTTCGACGCTATTCAACTATTTCTTGAAGGCCGCATTTATATATATATATATATATATAATACTTTATATATATATAAAGTTATGATTTTCAACATAATCGTGTGTACTAGGTTAATAAGACGAGTTTCATTCAAAAATTAAATTAACAACTGGAAAATGTGTAGATTTTGAGTAGATATGAAGATTTGAAGGTGTTTTTGGAATATGGTTGCATTTTTCAACCGACCGTATTTGGTCTTGAAAGGTCTTCGGCCACTGTTTCTCAATGAGGCAGCGAAACGTTACAAAACCCGCATAAAAAGATGGTATAATTAACAAATAATCCGTATAATTGTATAATGGTCCAAACGTGCCGGTTTCGGGTGGATTGTCCGGATTTATATGGTAATCTAAATAACAGGGGTTGTCATTGCGTTATTGATTTATGGAAATCGTCAGCCGGTTCAAAAGGATCCAAACGGGCATGATTTTGTAATTTTAGCCACAATGCATTACAACAATATTTGCGGTTTTGTGTGTTCATTTTCGTTGTAAAGACTATCAACGTCCTAAGATTATGCAACCTATCTGAAAGATCAATGGAACAAATTGGGCAATCCTTTCTTTCCTATTGATTCAATTAGACCTGATACGTATTTCTAAATGTTACACTGGGCACGAATGAAAATGTAGTTTTGAGGGTCAATCGGAGAAAGCAGCACGCTATAAACACGTCATGATTCAATATCTTATTCATCTGTTTCAATAATGTAGTAGTATAGTAGTATAATATTAACATTATTTCTTAAAAAATTACATAGCTGCTTAGTTACTTAGTCCGATAAATTTGCCAAGGAAAGTACGATGAGGACATCCATCGGCCCTAATCATTTTTACGGCATACCAAATTGCTAAACCCGTGATCAATCAGACAATACGTTCAGAATAAATTGTATTCCATGATTGTAACTATTGTACTAACACCTAGGAATTGTCTACAATAATTGTAATACTGCTAACTGAGCACTGGACTCCAGAAACAGTAGTACTCGTGGAAGCAGTGTTTCCAAGAAGAAGAAACTGAACACGCCTATGTTGTTGTGAACATACAAGATGATATTTCTACTCCTTAGAGAAGAAAAGACCAAACGTGAAAGATACAGCTCTGGATCTGATGTAAAGCCTTAAGTTTAACGAAAAGTACAAGATAATAATGGTGATACAATAGACCAATACTGTCCGTAGAGTCCGTAAAAAGGATCCTTTTAACCTTAACCTTACTTGCATATGGTCAAAAAATGGTAGGTTCAATGAAATTGTATCCCCGGGCTTATACAGAGCTACTAAATGTAGGAGTTGTTAGGGCTAGACTAATTGTAGGACTTTAGACTGAATAATGCAGGCTCCAGAGGCATATGAACTCGTTGCAGCAGTATTGCCAACAAGAGAAACGGAACAGGTCCTAGGTCGATGAGAACATAAAGACTGATATTTCCACTCCTGAAAGAAGAAAAGCCCAGACTTGAAGGATTCATAAATTAACAAAGCTTTTGGATCTGATAAAAAGTTTAACGAAGAGCCATAGTTATTAATGGAGATGACATGATAGACCAGCATTGTTCACGGGGCGTACTGTCTTATAGAAGTTCCTTTTAACCTTACTGGCATATCATCAAAGAATGGTGTAAGAAATGAAGAGACTAAATATAGAAAATTCGGCAGTGGTTAAAATATCTGGCATCTAGAATTGAGAAAGGATGATGTAACCGATGCGGTAGGCACGTCAGTTGTGTTGCTGCTTGTGCTAGTATTTCCGTCATGCTCTATGTGAGTGATGAGACCACATCGACATATCTTCACTCTGCCCTAAGCAAGTTTCCCTCACTTATAATACAGGTGCTGTAATGATGTTGCCATTAAATGGCTGGACCATTGCTGAAGCAGTGACAATGTTCAAAATTTTTGTATGAAGTTTCACGGGTCTGATATTGAACAAATCGTCAGTACCAAGCGAAATTATGCAGACTGGTTAATTTAAATAGCTCACCAATATGACGTCAGATTTTTTAATGATTTTTTTAAATAATTGAAACACCATGGTGACCAGATTGTTTTCAGTCCGTATGAACCTTCGTATAACCTTCTTATTTATTGTTTTATTTTTTCTCTATCAAAATTGTGTCCTGTATAAAATTGGATGTTAAACGATGATTTTGACAGTATTTTTATTACCATGGTAAAAATTTTTTGTTGTTTATCCCTCGCACTTAATTTATTTTTCAAATATGCATGTATAATTTTTGTGAATGCTTTTATTTTCAGATTGTTCTTCATAATTTCTAAATTGATAAGTTTCCTAGAAAAATGGATCTAATAAACAATATAAGGTATATTGTAACACTTACAATTAATAGTATATATAACATTAGGAATGGTAGTAAATACAGCGATAGCATATTTTTACCCAGTTTAGAAATTAATGTACAATTTGATGTTTTCTGATCACATTAGTCTCTGAATGCTGGGTTAGTCAGTCAGACTTGTTGATTAGCTGTCATCTTCCTTAATAGAGCATGTTTGCAAACACTAGCTACAAGTAGCAAGGGTCTCGATAGTTGACGGGACTGCCCTTCGCTTAAAACCGGCTCATCTACACCTGCCGCGCATGGCCAGCAGTCGTTTAGGGATGGTTAGGTTACTCGAAGTATCCATGTTTTTACTTTTAATTTTAGCTGTAAGTAATTTTATGTGATATTTTAAATTTTTGCTTAATTCTCAAATTAAAAGAAGAATTATTTATTCTTATATTTAATTCTGTACTTTGGAAGATGATTATTTTCATCGTGCTGTAACATACAGGACTGTTTTATAGTATATAGTACATAGTACTTTGTAAATATCTCGTCTTAGGTTTTTTTTTTTTTTTTTTTTTTTTTTTTTTTTTTTTTTTTTTTTTTGCCTGTGTGTATTGAAACTAATGCATTTATTGGTGTGAATACATACTACAAGAGGGCTGATGGAGGAATATCAATTCGATCAGTTAAATAATATGATGGAGGAGTGGCAAGTACTCCACCACTGTGAGTGAATGGCATGTAAAGAGGAAAGTATGAATTTAAGAATGAGTGAGAGTGGGAATGGGTCTGGATCTTGAGACTGATTGCATTGGGATTGAAATGACCTAGCTGTTTGATAGCCCTTGGATCTTGGCAGTCTAGATGATTCTCTAGGCCTGCCAGTTATTCGTTGTAAAGTACAAAAGCTCAAATTGCCAGTAGACTGCGAGAAGTGATAGGCTCAACTCTGTACAAGGATGTGAGGATTTGACTTATATAAATCAGTAATCACATGTTTGTTATATTGATAATTGATTAAAGATAATATAACTATTTTTTTCCCAGTGTGAGCTCAGTTTTGAATCGAGACAGTAAGACTTTCGGCAAAAAGAATATAATTGATGGAAGCAGTGAAACTTGTTGGCATTCTGCGGAGGTAAATTCAATTAATTTATTTTAAATTACGACATTAATTGAGTTCTTGTATGTGTAATGAATTAAGTTGCATACTGTTTTAAATTTTAAAAAAAAAAAAAAAAAAAAAAAAAAAAAACCTTCATTTTTAGGGTACACCACAGTGGGTAAAATTCAGCTTCAAAGAGGATGTGACAATAAAAGGTTTTGAAATTCAGTTCCAAGGAGGCTTCGCTGGAAAACAGTGCACCTTTAAAAATCATACTGCTCACGATGAAGACGAACAGTTCTATTCTGAAGACATAAACGGTGTACAGAAATTCTTATTGACGAAACCGATGGCTGGGAATATTTTTTCTTTCCATTTTGAAACCAGCACCGATTTTTTCGGCCGGATTGTGATTTATGGTATAAAATTTCTTTTTGATGACAGTTAAAATCAACAAAATGTTGTGATCGCGGAGAAGACATTTTTCAAATTCTTTTGTAATAAAGCTTGTTTGTTGTTTTAAAACAATTCTGTTCATGTTTGTAAATAGAAGAAGAAGAATAAATTTATTATTAAACATAAGTAATAGTTTACAATAAATTTTAAGCATGGCAGAAAGCCATGATTGTGAACAGTCATATTCTTTACAGTTATTACTGTGTTTTGTACTTTTTTAAAACAAGACTGTATCCAAAAATCCGAAGGTTACGGTTTACAAGTAAGTACTGAGGCCTGTAGCACGTGACACCTCCGAAGCTTGGGTGCTTTCTCAGATGTAGGAATTGCAAGTAAAGTCCTTAGTTCCTTCCTGCTGAGAGATAGTGAACTTTTTGTTTTCCTGTTTGAATCTTATGAAAAGATAGGGAGACTTAGTGTACATTTAAAAGAAGGAAATTTTTAAAAAGATTGTAAAGTAATTTAAAATATACATTTACAACTACTTCTCATATGTAATATCTATACAATTGTTTTATCAGGTAATATCTATTAAGAGACACCTCCCGAAAGTGGACAAAAATAGAGACATGACAGTCTTTTAGCAACAGGTCACACATTACATATATTTGTGCTGAATGGAGTATTAGCATCATGTTTGTCAATGTTCGGGTCATAACGGTTTCTGATGCACCACATTTCTAGGTTAGTCCAGAAGTCTGCGAAATACAATCTGATGGAATATTTTTAATGACTGTCATAAAGAACGGATAAACTAGCTGTTAAATAGGAGGGGTCAGGTTAGTGTTAAACTAAATAAAATCCATTCAAGATGAATTTTATTCAGTTTTGCAAGCCTCATGAAGGAAAAAGAACTGAAGTTGTGTCGAGTGGGGTAAATTTGTCCAGTGCTCCTCCTGGAATTGAAAGAAGTATTTTTTTCAGCCTGTTTACGAGGCCACAAATGGATAATTTCATAGGCTGGGAAAAAATAAAAACAAACAAACTTTTAGCAGAATCTCGAAGAGTATCCTGGATGCAAAAGATTTTGTTGTATGTGCATTTCTGTTCAATGATATAGTACTAAATTTATCGATGTTCAGGGTCATGAGAGTTGCCGATGCACCACATTTCTAGGTTAAGTAATGTAGCCTGTAGGTGAGTATAATCTGGTGGAAAATTTTAAGGGAGTGTCATCAAAAACAAATGAAATATATGTTAAACAGAAGGGTAAATATTCTGCAGATAAATTTTATTCAGTTTTACCAGTCTCACAGAAAAAAATGAAAATTGTTCAAAGTAGGGCAAATTTTGACAGTGCCCCTCCATTAATCATAAGAGGTTTGTACATTCTCTAACCTGTATGCAAGGACACAGCTGGATAATTTCGAATGCTGGAAAAAAACTGGTCAGGGATTGGTTGGAGTGTTATCAAGACCAGATGAAATAGATGATAAACAGGAGGGGTTAAGGTGTGAACCTTGTGGGATGCCTTAGAAAGCAATAAAAGGAAAGCTTGAGATAGAAAAAGGCCATCTTAATGGAAAACTACACAAAATGCAGTGGGGATGGATTTTATTCAGTTTTATGAGTCCTACAAAGCAAAATAAAACAAATTGAGCAGCGAAAAGAACTGAGTGGAGAAAATGTTGCTCAGTGCCCCTCCGAGAATCGCAAGAAGTTGTTTATTCTTTAGCCTGTCTGCCAGGCCCAAACAGTATACTTTTGAAGGCAAATAAGAAATTGAAAAAAGAAAACGCAATTTTTGTAGAAAGTCATGTAGAATTAATGTATCCTGTAGATGAGTACAATCTTGTGGAAGATTTTAAGTCATTGTCATCGAGAACAGATGAAATACACTGACAGGCAAAAGATTCCACCCAATTGATTTTTTTCATTTTCTCATTAAATGAAAATTGTGCCCTTAATTTGTCTCAGTGTTTTTATCAACAAATATTTTAAATCAATTACAGGTAAACACAATTAATTAATTAATCCAAAACAAAGATAATAGATTCTATGTTTAAGTTTTACATAATTTAAAATGTTTATTCAGTCTCATTTGAATTCTGAAGCAATAAACTGTTTAGTTTTAATCTTTTGTTTCTTAATTTCAATGTCTAAATTTAAAAATTCCACATAGTGCTGAGGATGTTGAGCGTGGTGTGGCACTTATTTATGATAGACTTTCCATTAGGTATACTGCTATTGCCATCAAAACTGTGCGAAACACCGTTAGACATTTTTAAGAATCTGGATCCTTCCATAGAAGGCCCGGTTCTGGAAGCCCAAGGGTAACAGAACCACAGAATGACTTTTTTTGACTTTGAGAATTTTGCGGAACCGGCACCTTACTGTTGTTGAAGCATTTCATCAGCTCCAGGAAGTTGAAGGTGTCCAAATTTCTAAACGCACTGCTCGAAAAAGATTAAATCAGTATGGACTGATGGCTTTTTGGCCCCATAAGAGGACCAGAATTGACCAGAACACACAGCTGCATGGCTCACATTTGCTCGAGAACATAGCCATTGGTCTTTGGGTGATTGGTCTGCTGTACATTTTACAGATGAGTTGAGATTTGCTCTGCAATCTCCAGATAAACGTGAACGACTATGGAGAAGGCAAAATGAAAGGTTTGAAGCCTGCAATTTTTCCCAGAGTCAACCTTTTCAATGTACCTCAGTGATGGTTTGGGTGAGAATTCCTATGGAGAGTCCCACAGAATTGGTTGTTGATCGTGGAGGGTCTTTGACAGCCACTTACTTTGTGGATGAAATTTTAGAGCATCATTCGCTGACTAGCCTCGATGAAATAGGCAACAATCCTTATCCCAATACAGGATATTGCCCGTCCATATGTTGCTCGCATAGAACAAATGTCCCGTCAACAACATAACATCAGGTCTTAGCCTGGCCAGCCCGTTCATAGATTTGAACCCCTCAAGCATTTATAGGATATCCTCAAAAGAAGAATAAAAGCCCGCCCATCGCTTCCTGATACACTCCACCATCTTAAAAGAACTCTTCGTGAAGAATGTGAGACCTCCAGCAAAGAGACATTTCCAGACTGGTAGAAAGTATGTCGAAGTGTTTTCGAGATGTAATTAAGGCAAGAGGAAGAAATACGCGATATTGAAATGTTAATTAAAACTCTAAAACAGATTTTATCTGTCCGTCTTTTTTATTCATTTTCCATTTCAATTTACTTTTTTTTCTTTTCTTTTGACAAAGGCTCAATTGTTAAACTTTAAAAAACGTGAAACTTTGATCAATATATAAAAATATATACAAATCAAGTTATATTACAAGTGGGCGAAATTTTTGCCCGTCAGTGTAGATGTTAAACAGAAAAGTGTCAAAGTGTGAACCTTGTGGGACCTCTTAGAAAGCAATGAAAGAAAAGCTAAGATAGAAAGACGGGTCAGCATAATGTTCCACACAACAAAATGCAAAGGACATGAATTTTATTCTGTTTTACAGGTCTCACGAAGAACAAAATCGAGAGCGAGGCAAATTTTCTCCAGCGCCCTTCCAGGAATCGCAAGAACGTGGTAAATTTTCTAGCCGGTTTGGAAGAGCCCAATGAGCGACTAAACTATTTTCCTGCTTGGAATAAAATCGAAAAACCACACTTTTTGCTGAAAATCGGCCGTTTATAGTATTGAAGAGTATTCTTGAGTCGATGGGGAAATTCGTGTCTCATGTCGGTGTGGTGATTGATTAAAAAGCGTCAGCTGACATCCGAGCCCCGTCGTCGAGCCCCCTCTCGTCTTCATCAGTCAAGCTTTTTGAGCCGGATCCCTGTCCGAAAACCGACTCTGTCGTCCGAAACCCGACTCTTTTCACCTCGACGAGCGGCTGGGAAATCGTTCATTCCGACCCGAACCCAACAGATCCGAAACGGTAGAAATCGATGGCCGGCTCTCCGCTCCCTAGGATGCACTAATCTCGACCGGCCCTTTCCAGCGTTTCAGTCTCTGCCCTTCTTCTGCCGGTGTTCGTCGAGTAGAGGAAATTCGTTGAAATGACTTCCGGGAAGGACACGATGGGGTAAGTTAATTTGTCAAAATTATGATAGCACACCCATTATTTATTTACTTTCCTCCCCGCCTGGGGAAATGATAACAGATAACAAGGGTGTAATCGTCCCAGCTCCGTACTTTTCAATTGAATTGGAAATTTTTTCCTTTTTGCATTTCGCTGCTGTGTAAAACACAATCATTTCCCCTGTTTTCATATCTTTTTAACGTTTTTAATAGACCAGACATTAATATTGTTTAATATAACCTCGCAGTTACCTCCAGCAAGGAATTTTATTTATTTATACAGTATCTTTTACTTTTTCTTTTTTTTAAGAAAATCATTTCCTATTGCTTTTATTTTGCATTTTTTCATTTAGGGAGCAGCCGATATTTACATGCAAGGCCCATGTCTTTCATATCGACCCCAAGACGAAAAAGTCTTGGATCCCAGCGTCTGCGTCGGCTGTGAGCGTTTCCTTCTTCTACGATTCATCCAGGAGCCTATACAGGATAATCAGCGTCGATGGTGTCAAGGTATTTTTAAACGATATTAACACAAACTCGGGATTCTGTTAGAAAGAAAAAAAAATAACCGGGATTAAATTATTCTTGAAAATAAATTCCACAAACTTCGTATCAATTAAGTACAGATAAAAGTTCAACCGCCGTGCAAATAACCGTACGTTCAAAAATAACATTTTTTTCTTTCGAAATTAATATCTTTTTGATAGAAAAGTTTTCAAAATAAAAACCTCTCAATTACAACGAAGATTTAGCATATTTTGATGTAGGCGATATGGAAGGTTCCAAGCTTCTATTTATAGAAAAAACCCCGACTCACCGCATGATACGCCTACTAGCTACAGGCCCACAAGCTTACTAAGTTCGGTCAGTCAAATTTTTGAACGTCCCATACTTATCAGATTGGAAAAGCTCATCACTCACAAGCGCATTACAAAAGAATAGCAGTTTGGTTTTCACCTGGACCTCTCAACAACTGCTCAGCTGGCTAAGATGGTCGACTTTATTACTGAGGAGTTAAATAAAAAAACATACCTCAGTCTCAGATAGGGTGTGGCTGCTTCTTTTCCAGTTTGACTCCTGGAGTTCATGACCTCTAGTGAGTCAAAGACTCACTGGTTGGAGACCTTGGCCTAGATTGACTTTTCTTTTCCTAATCATATTTTTATACCAGCTTCTCTGCTGGAATAGGGGTGGAAAGGAAAATTAAAAGTCAGGGGAGTTCCCATGCCGTGGGTGGGCCAGCAAAGACAGGTGTGCACACCTGGTTGACACAACCCCGGCTTACGATGTCCCTCATCACTACATATTTTTGGCTTTGTGACGACAACCCTTCAGCACTAAATAACTCGATGTTAGTTATTTAAATTGTTTTCTTTTATCTAAGGACTTGGTTGAGATGAAAAAGTGTGAACACTATTGGTGTCAATAGCGAAATTTGAACCTATGACCTCAGTACACCACTGCTCTAACCACTTGAGCTATTGTGACTTCAGTCCACTTGTACACCAACTCCTTATCTCAATTTATACCTTTATCTCAACCTAACCTTTCAAATTTTCCCTCTTTTGCCATTTTTCAAATGTTGTGTAATCAAGATTACAGGCATGATAGCTCAAGTTTTCACCTGGAAACTCCTAGTCTCCATTATTATTCTCTTAAAAGTGCTCTTTGCTCAAGAAAGTCCCACGTGATGAATAAGGTCCAGTACAAAAAGATAACCTACCCTAATATTTTGCATATATGTTGCATTTTATTGTTTTCATTTATTTGTTTAATCATAAATAACATTTTTTGTTATATTTTAAATGCATCTTGTAAAATGTATTAAATAAATACACTACTTAAATGTATCTGCCAGTAAAATATAACTGCCTGGAAATAATAGCAAATATTAATTTTGAAGTGGGAGAAAAAGAGCATTTTTTTTTTGCTACATCTAGCTTTACGGAAATCTGATGAAGTAGGGCAGACAACCCCAGGGCAGGCAGTCAGGCTCTACAGTCTTATTGTTCTATTTTCCTATTTTAACAATTAGTGGAGAGGGGGAATAAAATCATTTGCTTGACAAGATGCCCTCCTCATCAGGAGGTTGAAGGTGGGTCTCATGTCTCATGGATTTTAATTTTACTAAAGATAGTGAGTTTGTTGTTGGACACTAACCATATACAAGGCATGCACTCTGTTAGCATTTTCCACTTTTCCAAAAATTACACTGCTTTCAGTAGGGAGTGGTATATCACTCCTGGATCAGTGCTTGGCTACTATGAACTTCCATAGGGGCATGATCAATGTTGGCTGTGGTGGCCCCATCACATTCACATGCCGGGGAATCAGTCATGCCTATTTTATACAGCTTGATTATGGTTCATTCGGAGTCTTGTCCATGGGATGGCAGTTCCTAGGGCTATTCATTTTCATAACCCACTGTTTGGGGGGGGGGGGATTTAACATATCTTTAGAATGTTTTTATTAAAACTTGAATCAAAAAATAATAAAAAGCACTTAAAATGAATGACAAAATATTCTAATGCCCTCACCTTTCTCCAGCACAGTTACCATTAGATATAGGTTAGATAGAGGTGATGGACATCTTGAAAAAATACCGTTTTCACTAGATGAGGAATACCTAATTGAATACAAATTAATCACTTGGTATTGTCTCTGAGATCCTTGTTAATTGATTTTCTATTAAGTATAGATACAGCATTCTGATCATGTGGTCAAAGGCGAACTGTCTATGGCATTCCTTATTATCTTTATGTAGTGATGGTATCTGCTTCGTTTTCTTACTCTGGTTGGGTGTGGCATCATTTATGGCCCTCTTTACATTTTTTGGATAGTTGACACTCCAGCTCTTTGAGCGATTTGCCAAGCTGGCAAACAGGAATTTGAAGGGCTCATTATCTAGGGGTGTCGGCCACAACGGTTTGGTAGGCATTGACATGGCTCTCATCATTATGAAGTTAAAATGTCCTTTGTTGGGTTGTAGCCATGTTAACATTATCATTTTTGAACCAAAAGTGAAATTGTATGTACATAATTTAGTACACAAACGAAAACAATATTGGGCAGAAAATAAGATTGAATGTGGGAAGAGAAGTGCATGGAAATACTCTAATTCAACAGCCCAATAATTGTAAACATAATTAGAGATTGTTTTAACACTCAGATATTAATGAACCCTAACCCCCTAACCATCCCTAAACATTAAGATAATGTTTATGCTACCTAAGAAAAAAGAAAAAATATCTTTCCTCACATCTATCATAGTAAGTGCAATTAGAGGACGACATGGCAGTGCCCTTTACTGTTATTTTGAGTGAGGCATTCTCACGATTCAACTTTAATTCATCAACAAAAGTTGAAAGCAAATTGAATCTTTTCTTTTTTGTTCTCACATTTCCAATAAAAATTGATCAACTTTTGACATGCAAACCATTATGCTTTCATGTTTTTTAATCACCTGAATTTTGTTTTTCGAATCAGCAATAGTAACGCAGTTTCCATTTCTTTTATGAAAAAACTCAACACATTTTCTCTCGCTTCTTTGACTGAGCCCCATCCCTTTCCATCTGCAAGTCTTCTCTCCTTGATTATTTCTTGTCCTTCCAACTTGACACCAGAGATGCTTAATTGTATCTTTTTAGTTTATTTTGCATAGTACAGTAATTTCACTTATCAGGCTTGTAAACTGTAAATGTTGTATTCGTTTTAAACTATAAGATTGTAAGTCCCTGAATAAAGTTTATTTTCCAATTCATTCATAAAATGTAGCATTCTAGGTAATTTTTCTTTACTAAAATAGGTAAATTAGTATCTTAACAGTCTTGTAATAAAACTTTTTTTTTATTTATTAATTTTTTTGTTTTATATACAGACCTGAACTTCAAAATAGAAAACTTTCCTTCATAAAAGAATAGAGTGCAACGTAATGAAATAACACATTTTTTCCATCTGGAAAAGTTAAAAATTGTGAAGTGCTCTATTGCAGGATTCGTTGAAATAAACCGGGAGTGTAAGTAAACACGAGTTTTGACGACATCAACAGCTTCATGGTCTTTATGTTAAATCAAACACAAGCGTGAATGTGTTGTTAGTCTCAGTTTTTCTATTTTACATGTTGGGGAGGTTTTTAATTTTCCCAAATCTTTCAATTTCCATGGTGAATGTTTGGTGTGATCTGCTTGTTAAGTTTTTCAGTCTGTAACAAGTGTCTTATACTGTGTGATATTTTGATATTTTTCTTTCTTTTAAAATCATCAGATCAAATACAGTGCTGTATCTGTCTTTCAAAACTTCTGTTTCTAAATTTTGAAATGTACATGTAACTGATTTTTGGATAATAGATTCACAGTTGGAAGAAGCCTAGCCCTCTAGAATAATTTAATATAGAATGATACAAAGGCAATCATTCAAAGGTTAAAATAAAACACTGTAGACTGTTTGTCTTTTATTACATAATTTATAGTACATTCAGTTTGTGCAAGGTTGTAACACACCACGTCTAAGTTCTTGAGAGTTTTTCAAATATTTCCTATCTTATTTAATTTTAACTTCATTTTATTTTAACCAACCGATTTTAACTTCTTTTCATTGTTTTTACATTTTCTTTTGTTACCCTTCCTACAGGCCCCATGAAGATGTTAAATGACCGGCAACGTGACTTAATTTCCTAAATCATTTTTATTTGTCTTGCCATGTAAAGCTTATTTCCAGCAGATCAACCTTTTTTAACTTGAGATTTATCATTTTAATTTCTAATTAACTTTTTTTAACTTCAAATTAACCCTTATTAATTTCAAATTAACTCTATCTTTAAATCATTAAAAACTTAGGACATTGTGTAAGATCATGTAAAGTAAAATTCTTGTATATTTAAAATACACTGAAAACTCCTTTTTTTTTTTTTTTTAATTCACTCATATTATGTTGTTTACCTCTGAACTGTATGTTTGTATTTTTATCCTTGTAATAATTACAACATATTTATCTTAATATAAACCAAATTAAACAATATCAGAGATTCACAATTTTAATTAAAAAAATATTTAATTATGATGGTTTGAAAGAAAATAGACCAAAATACTGTAACATCATTTAGTGATTACAAAAGCTTAGAATTTACTTGCAAACATTTTTTTTTAATCTTTGAGTGTATAATTCTTAGAATTTGAAGTTAAATCCATAAAATTATTATGTAAATGATTAATTATTATTACAATAATTACAATTAAAATTTAATATAAAATCAAATTATTATTTTTTTAAGCATATAAAGTAATAATTCATACATAGTTGTGACATTTGTTTAAATAGAAATAAATGAACTATAAAACACGCATTTCATCTTTTAAAAAAATTATAAAAAAAACTCAAATTAATAGAAGTCATTTGTTTTTATATTTAATTTGTTTTAATTTTAATTAAGCTTCATGTGGTATTTTATATAAGAATCCAAATAGATTTTTAAAAATTCTCAAATTAAATGAACAATTCTTTATTTATTTCAATTAATTTATAATTTTAATAATAATTAATTATGGTCTTATAAGAGCCCAATTATTTTTACAATCGAGTGACAAAATTATAGACACATCAAAAGGAAGAAGGTTTTTTGATGAGGAGCATTGGTTGTTTCAATTGCTCAATGAAGATGGAATGAGCTGCCGAGATATCGCATAAAATGAAGTTTTTCATCGGTACTGAAGATAATACAACTAGGTGAAGACTACGGAAGAGGGCACCTCCTTCCTTGACCAGAAGAGACATCACATATCCTGCGCGTTGCTTCAAACAGCTTTTTGACTACAAAAAGCCATTGCAGAGAAGGCAGGTTTTGGATGTTTCTGTTTGAACTGTTCAGAGATTACTTAAAAAAACTGAAAACATAGTCCGAAGAAGACTGAAACGCAAAACAGATCTGAAACCCCACCACAAACTAGCCCGTGTCATATTTGCTGAAAACCACATTTTGAAAAATGAAGATTATTGGAGAAAAGTTATTTTTTCTGACGAAAAAAAATTAATTTGGTCAGCCCGGATGGATACGCATACTACTTTCATGATCTAACTAAAGAAGAAAAAATTTTGTCACATCACCAAATGGTTGGTGGGTCTTTGATGATTTGAGTGTAATAAAAAAGGAATCTTTGTTTTCTTCCAAAAAAAAAAGTCGATTCAGAATATTACGAGAAATCACTGGACATTTCTAAAAGAAGAAAAAACTAGTTTCAGCGATTTAAGCGAAGGGACTCCAATATTCCAGCTGGAAAACGCACCCATACATAATGCAAAAATAGTTAAAGAATGGTTTTCACAGAACAGCAATGAAAAACTTGAATGGCCTGCACTTTCACCAGACTTGAACATTATAGAACATGTATGGGGAAAATTATCGAGGATTTTATATCAAGAGTGTAAGCAGTGCAACTGAACTTGAACATCTGTTACCACTGCCTGTAATAATTTGCCTCAAAATTTTATTCAAAAATTGTTTTGTACAAAACCATTCCAGAAAGATTACTGGAAATAGTAAAACCTAGCGGTAATGCCATAAAATATTATAACCTTGTTTTAAATTGATTTTATCCCACATGTCTGAGACAAAATTATTTAATTTTAGTATTTTAATCATTTTTTCTCTTATTTACTAAAAAATGATAGTTTAATGAGGATAAATATTTATTTCAGGTGTTTTGAATAAATATTTGTAGTACAAACCCATTACATCAAAAAATCACAACAATTAGTGGTGTCTCTAATTTTGTCACCCGGTTATATATTAAAATAAAAATTTGCACATATACAGGACTTTGACTTTACATGCTAATTAAAAATTAAGTTCATCTGAAGTTAAAAAAAGGTTAATTTGAAATCAAAAAGGGTTCATTTGAAATTAAAAGAAGGGTTCATTTGAAGTTAAAAAAGGGGTCCATTTGAAATTAAAAAAGGTTCATAGATGTTAAAAAAGGTTAATTTGAAATCAAAAAGGGTTCATTTGAAATTTAAAAAAAAAAAGGTTAATACAAAGTTAAAATAGGTTATTTTGATGTGAAAAAGCTATTAGTTTAGGTATTTATGATGAGTCTATGTTTCTAAGTTATGTGTAAACTATAATTTTTTCTAATCTGCAATGTTCAAATCAGTGAACAGAGTTTTATTTAAAATTAGGAAAATTACAGTTGGCTTTGTTTTTAATTTATTATTTAATTTTTTGTAATCTTGGATTATTCAGTAATTGTTGTATGGGAAATAATCCGAGATTTATAGGTAATGTGTGTTTTCTAGCCATAATCCAAAATTGTCCAAGTAATGCTTATTTTAAAGGGAACTTATTGTGTGATATGTGGCGCTAATGTTCATTTATTTGTTTATATTCAAACTAAAACAATCTTGTGAAAAACAATGATTGTTTCCATTTATGTTTTTTATTGATTTCAGGCTGTTATAAATAGCACCATAACACCCAGTATGACATTTACAAAAACATCACAGAAATTTGGCCAATGGTCCGATATACGCGCAAATACAGTGTATGGTCTAGGATTTTCATCGGAGGCCGAACTTACTAAGGTAATTATCCCTGTTATAAACATACTGCAATTCAACTGTTAATTGTGTTTCGTTAGTTTATCGAACAGTTTCATGAGGTGAAAGAAGCAACGCGGACAGTTAGTAATAGATCTGCTAATGGTACTATTACTACGACACCTGTTACCAGTGCTAATGCAAGTCCTATAACAACCAGAGCGAGCGGAGGTGCGTTGAGCGATGCAGGGCCACTTCTCGACCCGCCATCTCTTCAACCGGCCTGCACATCTCCTGCGCCTATTTCATCGACCTCAGACGAAGGCCCTCATCACAGATCAAATATGTCTCAAATACCAGTGAGTCGATTATTATTTTTGGGGAATAATTGCTGAAATGTATTGTTTATAATTTTAATAACTTTTGGTTCTGCTTGATTATATAGCCGGGTGAAAGCCCAAAGCATCAACCTGCAGAAGCGAAATCTCCTGCACCCGGCCCCACATCAACTGCTGAAGTCCAGTTGAAATATGAAAATGACCGACTGAAATTAGCTTTAGCACATAGGTGAGTTTATTGTTGTTTGCAAGGTTTATCGTTTGCTGTATAAATATTAAATTATTAAACTAGAAATAAGCTGTGATTAACTTTAAACTTATGTAACCTGTTTCATTTTTTTAAATTCTTTTTTAGTTCTGCAAATGCCAAAAAATGGGAAGTTGAATTAGCAACCTTGAAGAATAATAACTTACGACTCACTAGTGCACTTCAGGAAAGTACAGCAAATGTAGACGAATGGAAGCGTCAGTTACATTCTTATAAAGAAGAGAATCAACGATTAAAATCTAAATATATTGAACTAGAAGCAGCAAAAGGTATTTCATCTTCTATGATAATCTATTCACATAATCTCCTTTTTCATTGTTTATTCAATTAATTTTTAAATTATTATTTTTCTTTTTATTACATGGTTGCATTAGATTTTTGCTTGTAACAAAATCAAACAGTATGCAAATTTTTATGATTTGATCATTTTTAAGGGGGCACTGAGGCAGCAGGAGAATTAAGGAAGGAATTGGCTACACTACGCTTGCGGGTAGAAACTTTAGAAGCAGAATTAAAATCTAAGGATGATGAAATGAAGAGAATGTCAACTGGAAAGCAACCGGCAGAAGACAAATGCAAAGTATGAAGTTATTGCCATATTATTTATGATTTAAGTTTTTTTATTTTAGTTATTTTTTTCAAAGTCTGTGTGTGATCACCTTCACTGCTTATTTATAAAAAATATTTCTCCGAGCCTTAATATGAACTGAATATGTCCTTGCTTCGTTTGCAGGTTCACTAATTTTGGATTTTTTCACTACCTCAGCTCAGTCATTTGAACAAATACTTGGTTTCAGCTCCAGTTAATTTCTCCACCCTCTCTCCTCTCTTTCCGAGCTTTCTCTCTCCCTTCTCTCCTTCCCTCTCCCCCACTCTCGCCCTCTCTCCTTTCTTCTCTCCCTCTCTCCCTCTTTCCGTACTCACTCACTCTCTTTCCTCCCTCTCTATTTTTTTAATATATAAAATGTTTAAGTGTGTTTGTAGTTTACAACCTAAGGTACAAACGAGAGGCTAGCATGTAAGGATATCGATGTAGCATACATATAAAAGCAGAGTTATGAACAAGATTAAGTCAATTGAATATAGCAGTTTAAAACAAAATAAGCATAAAATATGAGAAAAAGAAGGAAAATACACAGAGGGCTGGTTGGCTAGAGTTATCCTCAGCTGTTCGTTGTCCGTCAATTTCCCACTTTTTATATGTATATATACAGGCATACATATTATATACATATGTAATGTCCACTATCCCAAAGTAAAAAGACATTTTTGTTTGGTATTAAAAAAGAAGAGCTTTTCTAAATACTCTTCTTTCATGAACAACTAACCCGTTTAATTTTATTCTTATGCTCACAGACTACTTGTACTTAAGGAAAAAAAGAAGAAAAATACCATCTACAGATTTATTAAAATAGTTTGTTGTACAGAAATATTAAATACCTGTATGGAATAATACCACTTTTATATATGAAGAGTTAGAATTCCTCTCAGCTAATCAATTTTGATATGGCTCATATAATTTGCTAATCACATTTGGAAAGCTTTGGACCAAAAATAGGCCACTGATATTTTTTCTCCCTCAGTCAGCCATTTCACAATGTCTGGTGTCTTAGGAAAAAAAAGCATTCCAACAGAGTAAAGAATCGGTGATCAGTCAATGTTCAGCCATGCACAGTCACAACCACAAAGTAGTTGGCAACTGGTTTGTGATTATGTGTTGGAACAAAACCTTATCTTTAAATGAATTAAAAACACCTTAACTAATCCCTTTTCAAAGTGTGTACAATGCACGATTGCTTCAAAACACGAGGTACAAAATTGAATTGTTGAAAAAACACTACAAGCCTATGTTACAACCCAATACTTTTGATTGTGTTCTAAATAGTTATAGTGAAAATAAATATACTTACATGATTAACCTCATTATAGATTCAACCAATGAAGTAATATTAAAACATACAAAATCTTTTTTTTTTTTTTTTTTTTTTTTAATGAGAATTTAACATCAGTCAGTCTATTACAAGTAACTATAAATGTTTCTATTTCAGGCATTACAACAAGAAAATGCAGAATTACAAGCAGGAGTGTCATTAGCACAAGCTCAGCTTGAAACAGCGCTAGCGGCACACGAATCTCAACGAAGGGTAATGGAAACACTTAATGGCCAATTGGCGATGCGAATTCAGGAGCTTGCAGCTATCCATAGAGAGGTAATTAAAAAGTTCACACTCAAGTAACTTTCAAATAGTGTTGATCAAATTTAGTCCCACAGTAAAAATAGAAGACATGCTTCTCTATTTATTGACAGAACCCATATCTATCCACCATAAGTATTCACCTTGTTCTGTACTGTCTGCCACAAATTGCTATTGACTTTATAATCTTAATAATTTAAGATAATCCTGCTTTACCCTCTACACACTTCTTGAACATTTGATGTACATGTTGAATGAATAATTTATCGTTTGTGATTGTATGTTTTGTTAGGAACCCAGATGAAGATTTTTCAAAATTAAAACTCAATTCCTGTATGATGATTTAACTAGTTTTGTTTTAATATCTAGATTTAATTGTCAATGTTCAAAATTTAACTAAATTCTTCTCACACTTTTTTTTTTTTTTTTTTTTTTTTTTTTTTTTTTTTTTTTTTTTTTTTAATATAAAGATTTCTAAATGTTCTTTATTTTTTAAATAAGTGGTTTGGTAAAATTCTCTTTCTTGTAAGAGATGTATGTAACAAATGTGGGTAACACAACCTGTAAATGATTTGTGAGGGAAAATTATGTTTGGAAAAATAGCACTGCCTGCCTGCCTGCCTGACACTATCTGTGAATAACTAACCTAACTGTTTTGAGTAGTAGCACAAGTTATAAAAACTACCGTATTTCATATCCTGTTTTACATAGAAACTCGTGCGTCGCAATCACATATTTTTTCCATATCATCGATAGGTAATCTAACCCATCCCTAATCTAGCCTTAACCCCAACCCTACCTAAAATAATCTGTATCTAACCCTAACCTGCCTAAAATAACCCGTCCCTAACCTCCAACTCCAACTTCTTTTTCCTATTAACTAAATATTTAAATAATAAACAAACCTCTTTCTGGCTTTGGTAATTGTGTACCTTATGACTTGGCAGGGTTAGTAACTTTTGATTAGTTACTCAATAACCAGAGTCATCACACAAACTTCACTCTCTGTCCATATACCTGTAGAGTATAGATAGTGGGGACCTCAAAGCCGTTAGGGAAATGGTGAGGAGCATTCTCAGGATTATTTAATTTTGAGAAGAGCCCCCCCCCCCCACCGATGGTCTGTTTAGAGTGCTCAGGTTTGCACCCTCATGCCCCACCACAACATCAGCTGCTTAAAAAAACGTTTCTGGTGTATTTCCATGAAGGCTTCATTTAATACCCCATATTTCCCTTTCCACCCCTTAAAGTGTGTTACTCAATCCAATGTGAATGCTATATAAATGAACCTGTCCCTAACTGTGACATCAAACTAAACTAACCTATACCTAACCCTAACCCAACTCACCTAACATAATCTGTCTAACTCTACCTGGCCTAATCTGTCCCTAACCCCAACCTAAACTAACCTGTTTATCTAGCCCCCTCCCTCACTAACCTAATCTGTCCCTAACCTAACCAGTCTATTCATAACTGTAACCCCAATCCTACCTAACCTAATCTTCCCCTAGCCTTAACTCCAGCCTAAACTAACCTGTCCCTAACCCCAACCCTACCTAACCTAGCTCAACCCATGCATTTCTCAGATGACATGAAAATGGTCATGCAATAAATTGTATTCCCACCTCAAAAAAAATAATTTAAAAAATAATAATATGAACATAAATACAGTAGCAAACTGGAGCAACACACACAATTTGGGCATGGGCAAGTGTCTTCAGATAATTCAGCTGCTATTCTTTGGAATAGAAAGTAAATTTCATTAATTATATAGTTACACTACTTACAGTCAGAGCCAGAAAACCACATATAATAAATAATTCCAACATTAGTTGAATGTGTCTGGCTAATGCAAGAGATTTGATTGTTTTTTTACCATTTCGGAATCTTGTGGTATGGAGTGCCTTCAATTCGCCTTTTCATCTTTCAGCTTCAACTACCTCACATGTTCCAGGAACCTCCGTTCACACACAACTCAACTTTTAACTCTAATTGGTCTTATAGTTAATCATACTGTAATTCTACTTATGGGCACGTCCAATCCTTGATGGAGTTGAGGAATTCTGAATCCTGGTCCATCGACTGAGATTATCAGCCTTCTGTTTTTTTTTGTTTTTTTTTTTTTCACTTATTTAAAATCAATTGTTTTTTGTTTCAATAAATAATATACAGTTAACATAGCGTGTTGGGATTTCTGAGCTCGTAATTAGTATCTTTCTTAGATAACTTAGCAAAGCAATTGATTGATTTTACATTTTGATTTAACATTTGGTAACTTAAGTGGTATTTAAGTGTGTTTTATACTGTTTATGTTTCCATTAGAGGAAACCAATTTGAAAGCTAGGCTAATATTTGTCATTGCCATATGACTCAACATCTGTGTTTCTTGTACTTGTAAAATATAAAAATTAAATGTGGGCTTAACTAGATGGTATGTGGTGTTAGAATAAATAAGAATTATTGAGACAGAGACTTTTCAGCAGGGTAATAATTTCTTCTTTGACATGTAGGCTTCTAAAGTGCTAAAAAGTATATGTTTCTATTTAAATATTTTTGTCATCCTAACACAATAAACAATAATTTTTGTCTTCTATAATTGACAGCCTTATTAATATTAAATGTTTTAATTAGATTAAATGTTTTATTAATTATGACAATTTTGACAGGGTGCATCTATATATTTTTTATGTAGGTTCATGTGTCACTTACTTTATGGAATGGAGAGTTGGACGATTATGACACTGACTGCCTTACTAACAATTAACAGTATTCTGTAATATTAGTGCATAAAAAATAAACCTAGAACATAACTGAATCCAACAACCAATTTTTTAAAGTTCTTCATTTCCAACAACATTGAATAGAATAAATAAATAGTACATAAAAGTATCAAAATATTCAGATAAAACTTTGTATTGATTATTTTGTTATTTAGTTATTTTTGATGGTTAATATTCCCTTTAATAACAGTTTTCCTCCGAGTTCGATTTCAAATTAATGGTTTTTTATTGTTGGGTTACAGATGTCTTATTGCGTAAATATTTAATTTAAATATTTCAACATACAACAGAACGATTCTATATAACTGTCATGTAAATCATAAAAAGTAGAAGAAACAATTGGGATAATAAACAATACGAGAATATTGACTGTTACAAACTTTTCAGGACAGTGTAATTACCGTAGTCATGACTGTTGTGGGATGGGCTATGTTTTTAACCCCCCCCCCCCTAAATTCTGCTTTATTTATTTTCAAGACTATTTGCTTATTAATTAAAATTACAGTAAAGCCTTTTTTAAAATTGGGTACAAAAATTTGATCACAATGCTTTGTATTAAGTAATGAGTCCATAAGACAAAAATATGTTCAGATGTTTGAACATTTAATACAATTGTTAAACCATTTAAATTACATTTGCATGTAATTATAAATAATTCATCATTCATAACTCAATTTTGCCGTTATGTTTACACTGTTAATCTAAATTATAATTCTCATTTCATAGAAATTTCATTTAGCCGTAATATTATCCTGTAGTCATTTATTTGACTACAACATGAGTTCTATTTGACCCCGTAATTTTACTCAAACTATTTGCGTTTGATGTTTACAGATTGCAACAGCTTTACAGACATGAGTAAATCCTCACCTACATATGGCTGCCACCATATCACAAGCGCTAGTTAACTGTATTTTTCAAAAAGTTGAGCGCAAACAACATTGAAATTAATTTTGTCCTTTTTTTTAAGGATTGGGAAATATATTCTATGGTACATAAAATATAATGGATTCCTTGTTGGATCAATGTTTATACGTATTTAGTGTGGTGATTGAATGATCGATTATAACCATTATTCTTGGTGTTATCTGGGATCATTTACATTTCTAGGTGTAATACAAGGGAAAATTGCATAATAGATTCTTTCAAACATCTTTTATGTAATTGTCCAAGAACCTATGACTATAATTTGTTTTTGAAATATTAGTCCATTGCACGGTTTATTTTTTTATTTGTCGTAAAATTTACTTGGAATTTAAAATCGATTCAAAGTGTAAGTAAATTCAACGACTCCAGTAAAACTGAAAAGTCATGGGATATTTTAAAATCATTAAAGCGGTATGGCTGTTGCATCTCATTGCGTTTTCATTATCTGACAAAGTGTTGAACCAATGCTATAGGAAATTTCACTGAGTTGAGTTTTTTATTTATTTATTTTATTTTTTTATATTTTTTTATTTTTTTTTTTTAATAACATCATTGATTTTGTGGATTTGGTCAGTTTCTATTATCCAACTCTTTTTGATAAATGGACAAATCGCACTGCAATCAAATAGCATCTTTTACATAAAAAATTAAGTTAATTATTGCATGTTGAGACTGAAAAACTGATGATAATTAATTTTCTACCTGAATATTTACAATAAAAATAGAAAAAATACAAGAATATTGACCCATTGGCTTTTTTAAAGATTTTTTTTAAGTTTACTGCATTATTGCTATATTATTCGGTGAAGATAAGAAGGATTATATATATAGTTTACTTTACAACTTTTTTCATAGAGCTTAATTTTTTTTAATTTGTCATACAGGAAGTTTTGGAGTAGAAATTATATATCTTGATTTTTTCCTGTGCCCATTTGGTATGGAAAAGTCCACTTTTTAATTGTTTTTAACAAATTTGATAAAAATAATATTAAAACAATTAGAGCTTATGAGGTTGTAATATTAGTGGAAAATGCATTAAACAGAAGTATTTAATAAAATGAAGTGATAAACTTGAAAAAGTAGATATAGGAAGTTAATGGTTTTATTTTTTTAAATTTGCTTATCTTACAATATTAGCCAGAGATACAATTTAGGAGGTTGCGGTTTTAATTTTATTCTTGGAGAATGGGTATCAAGGGAAAAAAATGGGCCAGGAGCGAAGGTAAAAATTGAACCTATGATCAGGGGTGTTTACCAGCCAGTCGCCTGCCACGGTTCCCATTATTGAATCTCATTTAAGACATTTTTAAGTCTGCCGTAATATTCAAAACTCGTGTTCGATAATACTTCACGGAACCAGTAGCAATATATAAAACATTGATCCTTCTTATCTTAGCAGTATAGCAGCAAGGAAATTATATCACATACCACTTTGGCTTTATTACAACTTAATTAAATTTATAACAATTTTTCTTGTTAAAAATAAAACAGAATTGAAAGATTTGAAGCTATGTCCTAAAACATATCCAGTATAGAAATTATTTTAAAATATGACCTATGGCTTTTCCTATATAGAAATAAATGTTGAAACAGAAAACAATTAGAATTGGCTAAAAAAATTGTATTAAAATATTGTATTAAAAATTCTTGCTTCAATATGACGATTTCCACAATGTTTTATCTCTTGTTGAGTTGCATTTTGTCATGGCTTCTTGGAATAACGCTTTTGGTTTTTTTATATTTTGTGAAATTTAATCCCTATAAAAAATATCTTTCTTTTTAAACATTTGCCGTTTTATAACTTTAATAACTGATCATTCCATTTAATGATTACTTAACGATTATAAGTGTAAATTTAATAATTATACCATGATATTGTACATCAAATGTCAAAATAACTGAGAATTTTGTCTGAACAGCAAAGCTTAAAATGACAAGTCATTTGCAATGCTTCAATATGCCTTATTAAGAATATTTCCCTAATCGTTTATGTAAAAACCAGTCTCAGCACACGAGACTTCCCTTTTTTCAAGGTTTTGTAGTTTGTTTAGATAAAATGACGTCATAGTACCTGTGCACAATTTTTATTTGGTTTAAGTTTATGTTAGGTCTAATTATTTTTCTTATTTGATTCTTCGTTTTTATATCTTCTTTTTTCAGTGTTCTGAAGCTTCTATCAGTTTTTCACTCACAAATACTCGGGATCAAGGTATGGTCTTGAAGAAAAAAGCAAATTCAGTTGTTACTGACATGCTTTCTACCTATTTGAAGGTCATTATCAGTGTAAAGTGGCCTATAGATTGACATATTTAAGTTTTTAGAAGCAATCTCAAATTTTCAAAAATTCAAAAATTAAGTTTTTATTTTAGTTTATAAAAATTGTAAAACAACTCAAACTAATAAAAATTTTAAATTTTTGTCCTGATGATGACATTACAAATATATTGAGAGTTTGACCAGTAACAACTGTATTAGCTTGTTTGTTTTATTCATGCCCTGATCCCGAGTGTTTGGGTGTTTATATCTTCAGCACATTTCTCCCTTTTATGTGAAGTCATGAGAGTGCATATAAACTCACAATTGAAATGCCATTGTAAAAGTTAAAAAACAATAAAATAAACTAAAGATAGTGCAACATCCTCCTTTGATACGGAATTCTATTTATGGAATTATCTTATTTTTTATTTATTTATCATTATTTTTGTTTTTATTGTCCCATTCATAGATTTTATTAATAGGCAGTTCCCACTGCATGTTGGTTTATTTAAGTTCTTAACTTTGAAAACTACCATACAAAAATTGTACGGTTTTATGGTCTGCATGTAAGATCATCGGTATATTAGAAGGAATCCTTTTATATTTGCTCCGTTTTTCCTTAGGTTTTTTATATGATCAAGATTTCTTAAACTGGATCTGAAAGTCATCTTCCAAACTTATTCTACATCAAATACTGTTTTGTGTGATAACTTAGTATTATATGATTATTTAGCAATTTATGGTATGGCATTCAATATGTGATATCAATTAAATACTTTGTCTGGGCCTTTCTGTATTGGATGGGTGATCCTTTCAACTGTGAAAAGTATAATTCCGACTGTAAATTTTTTACAAGTAATAATAAAACAAAGTGAAACATTGTGGAGCTCTCATAAAACACGCTACCTTCAAAGTTAATCAACTGATAATAGGATCTTAAATATTTTTTGGCAGTCATTCATTCCTTTTCAAAAGCTTTTTCACTTAAACGAGTACAGATGATTTTTGTAATAGTGTGAAAATATATTCATGTTTGAGGACTATACTCTTTTTTTTCACGCACACACAAAAAAATAAAATATGACATAGACATGTATAAGTTAAGTTGAACCACAAATCATCTATAATAAAAAAAACCTGTAAGTGCAATTTTATCTTTATTCAAATATTTGCAAATGACTTGTAAATAAGTTTGTGTATTTTTTAAATTATGTTTATTAACTGTTGTACTATTTGAATTTACAGTAAATTTTATGATTCACTATTGTATCCAGTTTTTTATATAGTCTCTTGTTCCAAATTATTAAGGTTCATTTTCAAGCTTTGTCTTAAAAGAGAGGAAAGAAATATGAGATATATTTATAATAAATTTAAACTCTGTTCATTAACCGTTGTATAAATAGATTACACTTTCAATCTCTTTGTAAGAAAATCTTGTAATAAATTACAAAAGAAAATCTGTTCTTCAATTCAGTATGGATTAACTACTTGCATTCTGGTTTGTCTAGATTTATGTATGTACATTATCATAAAGTGTATGTTCTTAAATAATTATATAAAATTATACATTGTAAATATCCATAAGTCGACATTTGTTTTAAGAAAGAAAAAAATATGTACAAATTATGAAAATACTCGTATCATTGTTTCCTTATTCATTTTATGGAACGCTAAAAAAAAAAAAAAAAAAAAATACTTAGCTTAATTTTGTTGTAAAGATTTTATATAACATCAATTATTAAATATTATTTATGTTTATAAAAGGTTCTATTATGCATAAAAATTTCTTTTAGATCTGATTATTGGATATTTGAACGTAAAAGGAAAAAATCTATAGCAGTTTTCTTTAAGTTGTATTTGCTTTAAATTTTAATTTATTTAGTTTAAAAACAATTTTTTATATTTGTAAGTGAAAAAAATGCGCACAATTTGCACATCGTTAATTTTTTAAGATACTTTTTATCGACCTATTTTAAAAATGTTACTTTTTTGTTTTTGTTCACTCCCTAGATGTGGTGATAACTTGGAAACATTGGAAACGTGATTTTGAAATCGATGTCTTTTTAGGTTTTTTAAAAATTGGGTGAATCTCATCGGTCAATACTAATTCAGCGGTATGATGGCCCCCATGTGGAATCTCGTATTCCTTCTTTTATGTTTGTTTTAATCTCTGAGAAAAGTGGGGAATAAACCACAATAAAAAAATTTAAATGAAATAAAAATAATATTCTATAAGAATACAAAAGCCCAGAAAGCGCATTAGAAATATAATTCATTTGAGATGGGCAGACTGGGCTGATAAGCAGGAAACTCTTCCTCGCCTTGTTCAATATCACACATTTGTGAATTTATAAATGCACTAGGCTAATAAATTATAGAAGTTTTCATTCTTTATGGCGGTTTTGTAACGTGAGTAATTTTAAATTTAATTTTGTCGCCTCTTTTTTCAATCAAAAGATATAGAGGATTTTTGAGTACCATCATACTCGTAGATTTTGATCTTCTAGAACACGAAGAATATAGATTTTCTGATATGGTTAGTCTTTTAGAGCGTGGGTCATTTATTTTAGAAAATCGGCTGTGGGTGAAGTGTCAAATATTGCATAATCTCGGAGCCAGAACAGTGACATTCAAAAATCCCATAGCTCCTAATGTTGATTGTTAAAAATTGTTCCAATTAATTTTTTTTAACTATTTATTAAAACAATTTTTAATGTGATCAAATAAAATCTGATACCAAAATTGCAAAATAAATCACCTGAAACTGTTAAGCTCAATGTTTTTAATACAAATACTTTTTACAATATGAATTAAGTCCCTTTATTTTTTAGTATTTTTCTAAGTTCACCATAGTATCTGTGAACAATTCACCTCTCTTATGGGTTCACTTATTTTTAATTTGCTGTTTTATTTGTTCGTTTATGTACAGCATCTCTTATTTTAATACTCAAGATTTTTTTCTGTACATTACCAAAAAAAAAAGCTCTTGTCTTAAATGTTTCATGTATCTTTGTTATTGCTTTTTAAAAGTTTATTATTTTTCTGAGTTTTATTATATTTTATTGTCAAGGTTTTCCTTACCTGTAGTCAGATTTAAGCATCCCTACGCGTACAAATGTACCTAGAGTGAAAATGATAATGTACCTTTTTGTTTGTGTTTGTGTTATTTAAGGAGCAAAATGTGATAAATTATCTAATAATGTTTAGTATATAATATGAGCTTGTGACAAAAGTGTACTATGATTTTATTTAATTATATGATTTTATTATATTTTATTTAATTATATTAATGTTTAAACAAAACAAAAATTTCAGTTGATGTAGTTTTAATTAAATATTTATTACTCCAATTGTAATCCAATACTTACGGGCTAATCTTTTGTTCACAAAGGTGCATATTTTCAGTTATAATAAATTATAGTTTAATTTAAAAGATGAGACTTTGTACATCAAAGTACATGAAATGCATTAAAACTCAAATATTGAGATTATTATATGTATATATGTATAAGGTTATAGTGTTTATTGCATACATTTTAATACTTATGCTGTTTATATTAAATATGGATATTTGTTATCTGATATGTGTAAATGAAATTCATGAATTAAAAAAAAAATCACAGCCAGTAGGTTTTGTCTAGTTTTCTAATTTTAAAAATAAAGAAATGTACTGATTATTTATGAGGATGCATGAGACCACGTTGTATTTTGTAATCGATTAAATGTTTATAAATCGTCTCTAAAAATATATTATTAAGTATATTGTAAGTTTGTTTTTAAAACAAAAAACGACACCTTTTATTTTTAGATTTCCATTTTTTCAACTTTCATTGCTATCGTTTTCAATAATGTTTGGTGTATAAATTAATTGTAAAGTTGTTTTTAAATATATTTTTGCTGGTATAGCTTTATGATATATGTAAAATTGAAGTAGAGAAAATTAGAGACAAGATGAGATATAATGGTTAAAAAGAAATTGTATCGATCGTCTTTGAAATAGAAACTAGTTTGTAAAAACGAATTATCGAACTCAATGTTTACTGTACTTTTTTTTTTTTTTTTTTTTTTTTTTTTTTTTTTTTTTTTTTTTTTT
>CM077100.1:1176692-1323024 GCA_039619505.1 Cimex hemipterus
TTTTTTTTTTTTTTTTTTTTTTTTTTTTTTTTTTTTTTTTTTTTTTTCTGTTGTCCGTGTATAACATACGTGATGAAGTGTGTACATTTTTATTGTTTCTTTTTATCTGTAAAATGGTGTAAGTTAAAAAAAAAAGAAATCTGTTATATTGGAAAGCCGGGTCATTTTTAAACATTAGCCGCTGACTCAGTTAACTGTTTCCATATGTATTTGTACCTTTGCATTCACACAAAAAAAATCCACAGTAAACGAAAGACATGCGAAGTATTGGTGCTATTTCTACGAACACACATTTTGTGCATATCTCGGTGTCCTTTTTTTACCCTAATTAAAAAGTGTTAAATTATTAATTAAAAAATAATAATTATAGTTTATCTTTAAAATCCTTTCTTATTTATTGTGTATTTATGTAACAAGAAATTTTCAATCGATGTATTGTAATGACATACACCGAGACAATTTTTTTTTTTTTTTTAGATTAATGAAAAGTAATTTTTGCTTAATTAAATTAAGTACCATACACTTTGACAATGGATTTTTAAAAAAAACTTATTTCTTTTATAAATGTAAATCTTATTGATCTTTTTAGTAAGAATGATGTCATAATCCTCTTTTTTACTCTGAGAAAAAAATCTAGTTTGACCAAATAGAGTCTTATTGCTTTAAATAGTGATAACTGATAATAAATCAAGTTGTGCCAGCCTAAATTTGATAAATAAAAGTATATTAAAAAAAAGAAAGATTGAATCTAAAATAGACTTTGTTATAGCTGTTTTTGTAGCTTTAAAATAAAAATTCCATTTTATTTTCTGTTGTGAAAAAATTTGATTGAAGATTTTCTTTAGATTGTAAAGTTATCAACAGGATTACATAATTTATATAAGTCGATCTCATTTTTTCTTCTAATTAAATAAAAAATAATTTTATAAAGCAAATTTATGAAAAATGTTTAGTCATCGTTAGTCTATAATGTGTTAGATTACTGTGAATGGATGTTATTATCTGTTTCAGTTATAGTATTTCACAATTTTGTTTATAAAACAAATACACTGCTAATTTAAAAAAAAATATATATAAACAAATATTATAGAATTGTGTTGTTTTTAACTCAACATAGAAACTGATAACTACTTTTTTAAAAAAAACAACAACTAAACAAGTCAGCAGTCAAAAGGCAATATGTAAAATTGCCCAGAGAACTGTTGAAATTTAGACATTTCAACGAGAAATTATTTTGAAAAATAAGTATCATTGAGCTTTTTTCTACATTTGGAGCCATTAATTTAGTACATAAACTTTCCTCAATGGTAGCTGATCTCTGCTGTTTTCTAAGATTTTTGTTTCTTTGATGAAGTAAACAATGTTTTTCAAATAATTATGGCCTCTAAGTCTATATTGCACAAGAATGGCTTTTCTAGGAACCATAACATTTTTCTTGCTATTGTAATTGTCTGTCTCCTCTAGACAAGTACTGTAAACCTGTTAGGCACGAGAGAGGGTGCCTCAAATGGTATTCCTCGTAGTAGGGTTCCTTTCAGTGACCTCTGCTGTCTCTTTAGGATGCTCGTCTGAGAGGCTTGGAGGTGTAAATGGGGTGCCTGCACATGAAACAAGCTCCTCACAATAAATAAAGATGTAAAAAAATTGGGCTCTTCTTCCAGGCCTTCCAGAAAAGAAGAAACCTTCTAATCCAGCTTCAAATTGGCACCCGGCTCTCCCATAATTTCCTCCTTGAAAGAACCCCTTAACATGTCCAATTTGTACATCTCCTATATGTATATGCCACATCATAATTGATTCTCCCTTATAGACCTCTGCCTGCAAGAACATTATTTTTTTAACTTCTTAAAAGAAATACAACAAATAGATAAAATTTAATCTCCTATCCCCTCTTGTTTCCTGAGCCTGTTTGAAAACTCTTGTTTCCTCTGCTGGTACCCTATGTTGGTGGTATGGCGGAGCTTGGTTGTGGCAACACCCGTCCAGGACTAGATTGAGGTGATTGATTAAGTGCCTCCCTGGAATATCAAAGAATTTCCCCAGCCCTTCCTCAAAAAGCCCTGTATGCAGTATTAAGAATAGAAGCATAAGTTGCAACAGATCCTTACAATTTTTTTTCTTTCTACAGAGTAGGATATTCTCTGTCCCATTAGGTTGTTTTCGTGATTTTTTGCTTAATTCCTGGCTTATGTTCCTAGTATTTACTTCTTTCTTTAGTAACCATAGGTGTGGATGGATTTGGCCCTTGTTGGTCTGTGGCTCCTTTTTTTAGCTATCTTTTGCGTGAAATTCACAACCTGGGACCTTAGCATTCGAAGGCTTGCAATTAGGCTTGAAAGATGACTCATAGTTGGGTCACTTTATGCCTAATGCCCATACAATTTACCATCTTTGAATCTTCTGTATATCATGGAACAGTTTTTCCCCTCCCAGTAATTTAAAAAAAGTTTATTAAAAGTATTAGAATTTTCTGTAATAAAGTCAGGGATAGTTTAAATTTTAACTTTTTTTGAAAATTTTCAAGTATAATATGTTAAATGATTCCATGACTATGGACTTAACCTGTTGAGATACATGAACAAGGGGTCAAACCACTTTACTTTCATATTCTAATCAATTGAAAAAAACCATGGGCTCTGCCTAGGTTCCAAAACTGCTACCTTGGCAATTACAAGTCAGATACCCTAACCACTTGGCTATTGTGGTCCCCTCGTATGGTTTGTATTAGTTCTGTCAGCCATAGCAGCCTGAGGTCATGTTCCATTGAGGATATGGGTGTTTTAATAGCATCAGTTAATACTTGCATTTTTTTTCCATTTTTGCAGTTATTCCGTCTTTTCTTTGTTACATATGATCATGTGTCTGACTGTAAGGTCATTTTACGATGTTGTACACTGTAGTGGGCTCTCATGAGGTGTGCCATCCATGCCATCCCCCCCCCCTTTAGAAAATCAAAATTCTATTGAACTTTTTTTCAGTCATTGTGCAAACATGTATTCTTAATTAAAAAAAAAACTCAGGACGCTGTATTTTCTTTGACAATGTTCAATTAAGTCTGTACTTTTTAAGTAAGGTTCAGTTGTTTGGTCAAGTAAAAAAATATGGTTAAAGTTAGAAGTACATGGCTCATGTGCCCTACACAATGCTGAAAAAAAGTTATAAGCACGTCTATGAATTTAACTAAGTTCAAGCTGTTTGAGTCAATTAATTACAGATCATTAAAAGTAAAAGTTATATAAAAATAAATATAAGAGCAAACGATTCTTCTATTATTACTTTGAGATTAAAAAATATAAACATAGCTTTTTTCCATCAAATTAACCCTTTTTCTCTTCCAATAAACTTTTTTAAATTTCAAATTAACCATTTTTAACTAAAATTAACTTTTAACTTTCAAATTAACCCTTATTAAATTAATTTTAAAAGCATTTAAAGAAACTCAGCAGATAGTAAGTATGTAAAGTGAAATTCTTATATATGTAAGCTTTTTTAACCTGAAATAATTGACCTCTTTTTATTTAAAATTAACCCTTTTTCCTTCAAATAAACTTTTTTTATTTTAAACTAAACTTTATTCGGTGAAATTAACCTTTATTTAAATTTAAATTAATCTTTAAAGCATTAAATAAACTCGGAATATAATATGAAATGTAAGCATGTAACATGAAATTCCTGTATATGCGAGCATTTTAATTTTAAATTAACTCTTTTAACTTCAAATTGACTTTTTCAAATTAACCATTTTTAATTTCAAGTTAAACTTTTTCTGTCAAATTAACTGCTATTTAACTTTAAATTAATCTTTAAAAGTTAAAAAATATCAGGAGATATGAAATATAAGCATGTAATATAAAATTCCTGTATATGTGAGCATTTTTTAAAATATATATTTAAAATTTAAATATAAATTTAGTTTTTTCCATCAAATTAACTGTTTGTAACTTCAAAAGAACTTTTTTCCAACAAATTCTTTTTAACCTTGAATTATATATCAAGATGGAAATATGCCAAAGTGGTGGTCCTTACAAGACTTACAATTTTCATTAATTCTTGCTCACCAAGAGAAAGCTTATTTTTGACCATGTTTGATATGATGAGGAATTTCTTTGATTGTTTTCCACCTTTCAACTAGTGTGTCATTTTTTCCACTTTTGCCAGTTTGTCAGCCTATTGCCTTCAATACACCCAGTGGCACCTGGACAACTTGATTTTGTCTAACCAGCATTGAAAGTTAAGCATTCCCAGGCCAACTTTGAATTAAAGATGAAGTCTAAAGTCTTCAGTGGTGCTTTTTCAACCAACTCTTATCATTGCATCGTAAGATGCAACATTTTCAGCATAACAAAAAAGAACCTAGTTGGAAAATATAAATTAAGGAATAAAATTATTTGTACCAAGTGAAAATATACTAAAAAAATAACAAAAAATAAAACTATTCTAGTCTATTGAATAATGCAAAATACTGAGAAATGTTGAAAACTTTGTTTAGACAATGGAGTCATCTGAGAGAACCTGAAATTTGATCATTATCATTCTTTGTCTGCTTTAATCGTTAGTTTGATCTGCCCTATTGGACATCATTGGTCCATAACTTGCCTGAGCCAAAGCATATCCAGATGTACAAACAGGCCAAGCGAGTCGAGGCAGTCCAACAGCAGTGACAACTTAGATCAATTGAAATTTTCTTTCTTAGTTTAAAGAGTAATATTTGATGGATTTATATTTACATTGGAATAAAGACGAGTCAGACAAGAGGGCTTAATGTCATAATGAGTGTCATTGACAAGGGATCAGGACCGCTTTTTCCGTATAACAAATTAAAATTCCATGGTCTGTGCCAGGATTTGAACCCAAAACTGCGGCTTAAAGTGCAATGAATATACATCAAATTTAACTAAATTGCCAAGTTAGGTCAATTTCTTAATCGAAAGTTTTGAAAGTTTATTATTTTGTTGACTGAGTAGTACTTACCTTGTTCTTGTAACACTTGTTTTTTCTCTGCATGGGTTTTGGTAGTTATTTTTCTAATCCCCCCTCCACTAATATTTGAATGCAAGTTTTTTTTCAACATTTTTTGTCTCAAATTTTAAATTGTTTTCCCATATAGTTCTCATGTTTTATGTGTTTCAAGTGTAAATTCCCAGGTGCGACAAATAACCCCCCTCCCCCAATTGTACCATTAGAATTTTTTGTTGGTATGAAGTAAATTAGTGCTGTTATCTTTGTCACCTTTAAATTTTAGCTGTTTTTAACACTTGACTTACCTTCATTTTGCCCACATAGAAAATCAAATTTAAGTTAAGCCTCCAAAAGCTTACCTGTGTACGCTTCCCAATCAAAAACTACACTATGAAAATTGAATTTGTAATTGTAAGTCAAATTAAAGTGTAGTAGACTTGAAAAAGTTTTACTTACCTGGTTTCGCCTCGAGGTTGCAGGTTTTTCACTTGCATCCCTGCTCTCTTTTGTCCCACCATGCAACCAAAATAGAATTAATGTTTTGTTCGCAGATTGAAGAAGCGCACCAAGAAGAATTACTGAGCTTATGCTCACGTTTCATGTATCTACCATAGATTGACCAAACATTTGAGCCTCATATCACGTGATCTCATTAACAATGATATTGTCGTATTAATTTCAGTTTTAAATTGTAGACTTGCATTTGTCAAGATGTTCGTAAATTTAATTGAAAATTAATTGTAAAACGAAAATTAACTTATAAGACATGTGCAATGGTGTACGTGAATTTTAGTCATATGAATTTTATTAAATAAATTGTTCATATATAAATAAAAATTTCAATTAATTAATGTTTTGTCGATTTTGTTACATAAATTTGTTTTTTATCCTGCATCATAGGGTTTCATTTCAATGTTAATATTTATTTTCCTTTCTTTTTTTTAAATGACAAGATTTATTAACTGTTATTACTACAGTTGGACTTTTCGAGGCAAGCCATACATACAAAATATAAAGCTTATTTACTTGTCAAAAATTCTCTTGGGTTCTGTACATTGATAGAAATAGTTGCTCGTTTACTGTTATTTTTCAGCCTTTCAGTGCCTTGCTGTCTTCAGTGCTGGCTCCAAGGTGAAAAATAAAAATAAACATACTGTTTGACTATAGCTTTTTTCCATCAAATTGCCTCTTTTTAACTACAACTTTTTTTTTTATAATAAACGAGGTGCTCATATTTTTGAATAATAAGCCCATTTATAAGTGTGCTGGATAACCCTTTCTTTAAAACATTAAAATATATTTAAAAAATAATATAATTGAGCTCTTAGAAGACTATGTGAACACTAATTGCAATTAAAATTTAAAGTTGTATAAAATCTTTATAACATTAAAAAAGATTTGGTTGATAGAGAAGGGCCAATTTACAAATTAATCTAGGTCTAACTATAAGTTTAACAGTATAGAAAGAGAAAATGATAGGGGGAGGGTAAACGCAACTCTTAACAGAATTCTTCACTTCTCTCACTATTTTCTCAGTTTAAACTTTAAGAAACCATGTCATTTTATACATCATCGGAAACAGTAACATTTTCTACTAAAAAAGATAAATGAATAATTTGAAATTTGTAAACAATTGATATCAATACTTATTTTCATCTGTTAGTTAGCTACTTTATCTTTTTTGTTTGGATTAAAATTATGAAAGATTTTTCTGCGAGGACTGTCATTTTTTTGCATAGTATTAAACAGCTATTTAAGACCAAATGAACAAGAAATAAAAAAAATTGCTAAAAACAGATTGCAACTGCAGCAAAAAATATTTTTTTTTTTTTCAATTATAAGAACCATTGCTTGGACAATAATAGTGGCAGATCTCTTCTCATATGGATGGACAGGACATAACACAATTCGGTTAATGTTAAATTTAATTGAAGACGGAATCACACTGAACCGGTCACATAAAATGAACAGACTCCAAGAAACTGGCATTTTCATCTGGGATGAAGCATTTGCTATGGACTTTCAGCAATTCAAATTGTTTAAGAATATTCTTGTGGAAAACATCATTTTAGACAAAGCGTTGGAGTAGTGTAAAAGTTATTTTTTGTAGCAGCCTGCTAAAAATCAACAGGTGTGCAACTTTTTGAGCATATTTATTTGGAATTGCTCTTTGTGACTTATATGATAACATAAAACTAGGACTCGCTTTCCAACCCCTTGGCAGCTAGTGCCTGCTAGCTTTGTCGCAGGTAGGTGAGGGAGCAAAAAAAGCCAAGGCCCCAGGGGATGGGCTGGCGTGCAAAGTGAATAAATAAATTTTAAAAAATAGTCTTCTATTAATTTGAGATTTTTTTAAATTATAATCATTGGTACTTAAAAATCTCAAATTAATAGAAGAATATTTTTTAAATTTAATTATAGCATTTAATTTTAATTGGAATTAATTTTTATATGGTATTTTATGTAAGAATCAATTTTGTAATTTTAATTAATTTTTATATGGTATTTTATGTAAGAATCAATTTTGTAATTTTAATTAATTTTCTTATGGTCTTTATAATAGCCCAGTAATATACTATTTAAAAAAAATTTTAAATGCACAAAAACTTCACTTTTCCTTATATTTTCATGGCATCTCCTGTTTGTTTCACATTTTAAAGTTACAAAGGAAGGATAATTATTAAAGAATTAAGAAAGGATAATTGGTAGTTATAAAGAGTTAATTTGAAATGAAAAGGGTTAATTGGATGTTAAAAAGGTTAATTTGAAATTTAAACAAGTTAATTTGAAATTAAAAAATGTTAATTTGTAGTTAAAAATGGTAAATTTGTGATTTAAAGAATTAATTTGAAATTAAAAAGAGTTAATATGACAGGGGAAAAAAGCTATTTTACTACTGGCTACCACATGGATTAGATAAATTAAAAGAATAATTGTGAATCCTGTTATGGATTTTTTTAAAGGAAATCATTTTTCTCAAAATACCTCTACCACCTCACCCACATTTTCGTTGTGTCCATGGACCCCATGGTGTAAAGTTCATCGTCTTGATGAAAAAACTCCAGGCAAGATTTCACATTTGAATTAAACACACATTAAAATTATTGATGTTTTATTAAAATGACATTCTTGAACAGTCATATAGACATATTCTCAAATAAAATAAAAAGTCATTCTTAAACATTATGCATTATCAGTGCTCAATCTTTTGAGCATGACTCTGACCCATCTGGTCAGATGTCTGTAGAGTGCCCTGTCATACGCGGTCATTTCTTCCTGCAACAAAAACCCTCATAACTTTTATGCATTTATCATTTAAACAGCCAAGTTTGATAATTGATTTTGCAATAAAATTGTTGTAATAATGGAGGTCAAAAGAGAGAAGATAGAAAAGATGAAGTGTGGTGAGTATGTAAATTCAGTATGTTTGGTTGTAAATTCAGATGGTTCTACTCATAGAGTGGCCGTTTACAACAATCCAGATTTCAATCATTATAAAAAGTTCATCATTGGAGTTAGGAGTTAGAAACACATCTGTCATGAATGGTAAGACTGAACCTGCCAATGCGACGTTTCACTGAGAAGCCGGTTTTTAATGCCGCGAAAAACTTAAAATTACAACACAACTAAAGATTATTGTAATAAATGCTGTAAGAAAATTATTTTAAATTTGTGTCAAATATTATTTAGGTAAAAACCTAACAACTACAAACACTATGGTAGATACCAGCATATTCTTCTCACCCATGGACCCAAAAAGCTGCTTGATTCATTTGGCTCATAGATCAATACTGACACTTCGATTAACACCTGATAATTGGAAAAAGGCATTACAAACAATAAAACCTTGGCTAAAAACGGTGGATATCAAGAAATATTTATCGATACATTGCTTATGTAAATAATAAAAAATAAACTTTAAAAGAAGGAACAATTGGGCTCGGCCACCCCACCAAAAATGAATCTTTAGGTTTTCGTTGCCATACATTGGTGAACTATCAGAAAAAGCGGGTAAAATTTTTAAATGAAATGGTTTTAGAGTAGCTTTTAACGGTATGTGTTCACTCAGAAACATTCTCCCAAAATCTGAAGACAAGTTTGACAAGTCAGAAAAGAAAGATTTGCAAATTTAATTGTAATGACAACAATATTAAGGATATAAGACAAAGTGTGAGTTAAATTGAAACAACTGTTAAATAACACTTGCCTAAATTAAACAAATTTTCTCAATTTAGGGACCATCTAAATAATACAAAACGCAATTTAAATTTAAATACAACAATGTTGAGGTGTTTATAACTTCTTCAACCTGAGTGTTTAATGCTCGAAATACGGATCATTGAAAACAACAATTCTGTAAGTGTTCATCAACCATCATTTACAAAAAGGGAAAGAAAAAAAAAAAAAAAGAGTCCAGCTGACAAAAGAAAAAATGGAAGGCTTAATACTGATTTTTGGACTAAAGAAGATAAACAAATGTTTATTATTATTTAATATTGTTAAGTTATTACGTTTAGTAGGAAGGACAGAATGTCACAAAGGGCATTCCCTTCAAGGTTCATCGGGATACATCAAAATTTGTGAAGGTTGTTCGAAGAAAGTGTTCATCGGATAAACTGAGAGTACAAAAAACGTAAACATAGCTCTTACCAACAAAGGACGCAGTTTGTAAATAACTAGTTCATCAATTGTTGTAGGAGTGTCACCGCACAGGAACTGCCTACGTTGTAGCAATTCGTTCATGCGCTAAAACAAACAAGACAAATTTTATCAAATCCTAGATGCCGACACCTGCTTAAAATGATATTTAAAAGAAAGGCATAAATGTAACTCCAAATTTAAGGATTTTTAGCTTCAAATTAATCCTTTTTTTAGTTCAAACGCAACCCCCCTCAAAAAAAAAAAAAAAAAAAAAATCTGAAAAAAACTGTAGTCTTTTTAGATGTAAAAGTTCAGAGGACACTTTTTTTACATTTTTTCAAAGGAAAAAACAGCAAAAAACAAAAAAATCTTAAAAAATTGTACTCTTTTTCGATTTAAAAGACTCATATAGGACACGTTTTTTGACTTTTTTTTGTCACAAAAATAGAAAAATGTTTGTTTTTTTTATGTAAAAGGCTCGTAGGACATGTTTTTTTCGATGTAAATGACTCATAGGACAAGTTTTTAACATTTTTTTTCAAAAAAATTTAAAAAAATTTATTGTCTTTTTTGATGCAAAAGGCTTGTAGGACACGTTTTTTACTTTTTTTTTTTTTTTTTTTCAAAGGAAAAAATCTTTAAAAATTGTACTATCTTTTTCGATGTAAAAAGGACACTTTTTGGAATTTTTTTAAACAAAAAAATAGAAATTTTTTCTTTTCTTTTTCGATGTAAAAGGTTCGTAGACGAGTTTTTAACCCTTTTAACCTCAATTTGGCCCTTCTTTAAAGCAATGAATAACTTTGGAGATAAAGTCAAATTCCTGTATATTTCCATTTTTTAGTATAATTTAAAATAATATGGTTCTCGATATAAAAATTAATCACAATTAAAAACTAAAATTATATACAATCGAAAATAAAAAGTATATATTTGCATCTTATGTAAAAACTAAACACTGAAGTATACAGGGTAAGTTTAACTTCTGTCTCTAATTAAATGGGCGGTTGAACAGAAATTAAAAAGGGTTGAACTGAAGTGAAAATGCATTAATTTATAGAAAAAAGCTATAGAAGCAAATAAAAACTTTTTTTATATTTTTGTTTAATTATACAATAATTGGGCCCTAATAGAGCTTTTGGTTGGAATTAACCCTTTTTTAAAATTCCAAATTAACCCTCTCTTTAAAGCATTAAATACTTATAAGAGGATTAGGAAAAACTAGGAGACTATATTAGATATAAGAATATAAAGTTAAATTCTTGTATATACGAATTTTTTTAAATGTAAAATAAATTTGCCCTTAGAAGACTAAATGCAAATTAATTGCAATTACAATTAAAAATGATAAAAAATTACATATGAAAAATGTATGTAACAAAAATATTCTTTTAATGCTACAGTAGTAAGTTTCTTCTTTTAAAAGTGAAAATATTTGTAATGCGAAATAATTATTTTATTAGCTAATTGTTTATTTCAGATAAGATTTATTAAAGAAAATCATTTATTATAACAACTGAATTTTTTTAGTCGTTGAAAAAAAGGATTTATTGCAGGTTAAAAAGTGTTAATTTGAAGGAAAAATGGCGAATTTGAAGTTAAACGAGGGTTAATTTGAAATTAGAAAGGGTTAATTTAAGGGTTGAATTTAACAAGGTTAATTGTATGGAAAACAGCTACACTTAATCGATTTAATTAGTAACCATTATGAGTATAAAAATCATTCTTCTTATTGAAATGAGTAGAATGGAAAATGGCGCCACGTGGCTGACCACGTGCAGAATTTCTGATTAATTGTTAATCAACGATCATTTTAATATAAATCATATAATAATATAAGAATAATTAATAAAGACCAGGAATTTCTTTTTCTTTGTCAAATACTCACAAAAAGAATTCGGCTGGCCCTATCCAATTCGACAGTCCCGTCTTCGTGTACGACCAGCTTTTCCAGCTTCGCCATCTCGTTCTTGCCCTTTAAATTGGACTTTTCGCCCCCTGACATGCTGAATTTGAATTTTACTGCTTGAACGTAAGCAACTCGACAAGCTCGAATGTGGTCCCTAAGCGACTCGCGACCTGTGTGAGAACTACCCTCGCAGGAAGAGTATGGAAAAATACCCACTGAATCGAAGACATAGTTACCCCAAAATAAAAACAGGTCCCGTTATTTTTCAGGCGGACGTAATAAAGAAAAAACTGTTTTAATATTTTCGACGCTTTGTATATAAAATAACCTACTTGTGGATTAGAGTTGAGCCACGAAAAGTTTTGTATATTTTTTTCTATCTAGAAAGATCCATCCTCCATTGAGAACCATTGCCATCGAAGGTGAGTTGACAGATTTGATCGTTATATATACAATTAAATATTGCAGCAATAATTAATCAGTTGTGCTACAAAGCTATTAAAAAAATTTAAATATTTACTTCTAGAGGTTTGCTAATACTTTAGGAATTTAAGCAGTTTCGCAGGTGGCGCTTTTCTCCTTTTCAAAATGGCGGTACCTCCCAAAAGATATGACTGCCATTAATTTCGGTTTATTGATTATTTTTATATACCGTCAAAAAATTAATCGAAATTCTTCACTTTTTGGTAGGTTTTTTTAAGCCGAAATAGAGGAAAATGGTGGTTTTTAAATTGTAAGTACATAACAATGGTCCATAATGAGGAATAAGACCATAATTACAAGTCTGCGTTTCATTTCAATTTGGCATTTTATTATAGTTGCCCTACCCAAAGTAAAAAGGAGCAATGGAAGCTTCGGAAGAAAATAAGATTAAAAAAACATTCAAATCAAAATACTCAATAGCACAGACAAGGAAAAAGGGATTTCAGTTAATACCGAGTATGAGCTGGAGTCTACAGAAATAACCCAAAGGCGCTGTCCTTTATTCTAGCGCCACTCCCTCCTTATAACCCTGAAGTTACACTATTCTTTCCCATCAATCAATATCCAGCTTATCTTTTCACTTTGGGAGAAAGGGGCCTCAATTAATGCTGCCTTTATCTGGCTATAGTGGTAGTATTGGCCTTCCTGTTTCAGATTTGGCTGGAGAACAAAGGCAGATTAATCAAAAGGCTAAGTATTACAAACAAACGCAGAGTAGTGACCACTAAAGGCAAGTAGTAAACTCCAGAGCTGGATGGTGGAATTGTGCATCAAGGCCGTGCTGGAAATTGTGGAAAACAAACCATTGCCTCTCAGGGGATACAGGGCAACAAGTGTGCTGATAAATGACAAGAAACAGTTGATCAGAACAAATCAACAGCATCATACCAAATTGGCAAAAAATAAATCCTCATTTTAATAAGAATGTATCCCAGGACAAAGGAAGGCAAAAAAGTTCATCAAATGGCCATCACAGAAACTAACAGCATAACTACTGAATCTAGGGCTTAAAGACTAGAATGGAAGGAGGACTGTTAACTGGACACTGCAAACTCCAATGTGGACTTGCAGTAAAATTTAGAGTGGAACGTGCCCTCTTGTAAAAAGCCTTAAGCTTTACGAAAAGTACTAGGCAATGATTGAGATTGCTCAAAGTTGTAAAAGATGTACATGCTTCAAAGTTTGTCGATTTTTTACTGCTATCCTTTGTCATTTTTCTGTGCATGTCATTTTTTTCATGGGCTACAAAAACTTAAAAAAGTGTAACCTTTATTAATCAAAACACCAGGTTGCAATAAAGGGTAGAAAATATAAAAAACTTCAACACATTTTCACCAGTACAAATTTTTTTTTAAATTAAATAATATGCAACATAAAATTACAGCAAAGAGGTTTTAATCTGAGATGAATTAATATAACAAGGAACGGCTGAACAAAACGGTAGACTGAGCAGGTGAAACCATTTTGAACTGCATCGTGTTGAACCACCTTGAAAGATGGATGTACATTTCTTTCTCATACAAACTCAGCCTTGCCTAAAACACAAATAAATTCATTATTAAGTGGAATTTAAAAAAAAAAAGAAAAAAAAAGATGAGCAATATATATAATATATAATCACAAGCTTATAGGTAAGAAGGAAAAAAACACTCAGCATACACACTTAACTACTTTTTGTATGGGGGCAAGGTAAGGTTTCAAAAATAAAATAATCCAGAGAGATAGAGTCGTAAACATTTATTGTTACACGGGCCTGTCTTATTAGGCTGATGCAAAAATAATGCAGGTTTTGAAAAGGCAGTCAAAACTAATTTTAATTTTTTATAAAATAAACGAAATTTATTTAAAATATATTCCATCACAATCTATACATCTATGCCAACATTAATAATCACTTTTGACGCTGACGTAAATATCCCTATTTCAACTCACAATAAAGTCTTGGAAGGTGTTTTTGGCCTCACTGCATTCTATAAAAATTTTATCCCACAAGAAGTGATAAAGTTAGGCGATAGGTCGGTTGAAAATGGAGAGTGTAGTAAGGTTTCATATCCCAAGTCCTTAAGTATCCGTAGGGCAACATGTGGCTTGGCATTATCTTGAAGAAGGCTCAGCTCCTTACCTCACGAGGTCTTGCACGCACGTGTGTGTGTGGAACACCATAAATTTGGGGACCAAGAAGGTTTAATCACCTTAACAAACTCCTTCGACTGCCTGTGTCCGAGGGATAAATTCCACTCCCTAAGGAATTGTTTCATGCCCCAGTATTAATACTCTAGCTGTGCTCAAAGAGTGAGGTAATAATATAGTATTGGAGCCTTCTTTGGCCAGGCCACCCGCTTTTTCATTGCCATGGTATCCTTTATGTGCTGGTATTCAAATAAGGGTTACCTTGTTCTCAAACCTGAAAGAGATCCTACTGATAAGATCTATAGTTTCCTCCACCAGTCGTGGTGTGGTGACAGGTTTTGTAATGCCCTAAGACTAGCCTGACTGTCGGAAAAAATTCTAATAATTTTCCCCTTAATTTTATTTTCTATGTGTTCTGCAACACACATTGATGGCCCAGATTTCTGCCTGAAAAATGGAGGTGTTATTGCCAAGAGGAGAGGAGATGCTGATTTCTAAATTTGATATGTAGATACCTGCACCACTCCCTCTATCTTTGATAAGTGATCTGTGTAGCAATTTTTGTTATGATGGTCATCATCCAGACTATAATTATATTCACAAGACATACTACCTGAAAGTACTTTTTCCCTGAAGGGATGGTGTCCCACAGCTTGATGGACTGTCTGCAACAACCTTCCCACACTAAATAACTCTTTGACATTGTTATGGACTATTCGTCTGTTGTGTTTCTATGACTCCCTCATTTGTGGGAAACATCTCTTTGCTCTTTACTGGCTGAGAGACCCATCAGATTTACAATCTTATTTCCAACATATGTCTGAAATTCCTTACAACTAGTTTAACTTATGCTATCAAAACAGCTTACATCAACTTATAGAAAAAAAGAGCAAACCATGCAAAAGTACATAATATTTTCACACAGTATGAAAGACCTATAGTTACTTTGTAGTGATTAAACACTCATGAATCCAGCTTTGAAAATTAAAATTGGCTAAATAATTTAAAACTGTAAAACATACCATGAGATGACTCAGCCTTTGAAACATAACTTCGTCTACTTCCGAAGGAACATTTCCTGTCATGAAAGACTGATGTCCCAAAGCTCCATTCAACTCCTAAAAAGCAACAAGTTGTCAGAACCAAATATCTGAAATAAGCTAATGAGAGGCAAATAAAAGTGGCTACTCTTGTTTTTTAAACTGGGATCTACCAACAGTGAAGTTATTTTTAGCCCTCTCCTCACTGCTATGACGGGTTCTCTACATTCCACCATGAGATCCTTCATGTATCACACACTCACAATAATTTAATTATTTACAAAATCCACATTATACATACATATACACACAGTATGTACAATTTCTACATGTGAGGAAACACCCCCGTAAAGAAGACCCAACAATTGACCAGCTCACCCTCGTACCATCTTTAACTCAGAGCTTATGCCTACTTGCTCCCTGCAAGGGGCCAACACATAGCCCTGTCCAATGAGACTTGACAACTGAGCAACGTTTCTCTATATACAGGACTGCTGTATGGGTTGTGACACTTAAGTAGTCTGTATGTCTGTCGGATGTGGCCGATCCTCAATCGGGTTATCATGATCCTTTCCATTCATTCGTACTCTATAAGGGCCAGTATTCAATCATACTCTTAACACCCAAGATCTTCTAGGCCACCTAGCCAACTGATGCTGGCAACGATCTCCCACAATTTTCTTTACTGCTCACACACCGTCACCGGGCTGGCTTATAGTAGGTAAGTCTGGAGGCGTCCCAGTGTTTGTCTCGCTTTGTCTGCACATTCGCTGCCCTCCAGCCTGATGCGTCCAGGTACTACAGATGATTATCAACATTTTTCCGAGGCATTCCAGCTCGGCATATCTCTCTAACAAGAATGCGACAAGAGGGTACATGAGAACCTGTACTGAATTGCCGATCCTGCACACAGGGAGTCACCCCAAGCACATTCTAGGATACAGAGTTCCACTATGTACACGATACCGTGCCACGAGAGCATGAGACTGGCCACACCAAGCTGGTTTTAGGCCTATGCAAAAATACCAGGGAAATTCTGATCCAAGTTCTAAGCCTGCAGCTCGGTAAAGGGTGGTAGTGTGACTGGACAATACTGTGTGTCGTGGACAAGCATGACCAGAAGAACCCAGAGCAGTTTCAGTCCAATCCCTACCCCGAGTACAGTCGCCGAAGTGAGTTCCAAGAAGTGGTGTCTAAGTCCAAAGTCACTCGTACTCCTGGCTGTACTTGTTCTTCAAGATCGTCGCCAGCTTGGTCAACAAACCAAACTCCCTTTATCAATATATTTAAAATTGGCTGTTAGGGGGGAATTGCAGATGAAGATGCGGCTCAATAAATTCTTTTCAGTCAATATCGATCAGACATATACAGCCATTCTCTATACTGGAACGCTTGTAGAGATACGTCAAGTGTTGGCTATTTGTGACAAAGTCTGCAATTTGGTCCATCATCAATGGCTTAAGAACGACAACACGATAGATTTTTCCCCAATACCACTATGTCTAAAAAACTTTTTGCGGTTTTTTGTAAGTTGAAATTTAATGTCACACTTGTGAATTGACAGCTAGACTATGATCTGGATGACCAGGGAAGGTCAAAACGACACGTTGTTTCAAACATATCTGAGATATTATTTTTATTACCATATTAGTTTTTATGACTGTCTCACCCTTAAAATCACGGCGGAATGCTCTGTCAAAGCGTCCTGAGTCAAGTAAATGTCACAGTACTCCTGCCACTGTTTTTTCAGACAATCGGCCTCGAACGGATCCACTGGCTTACTCCAGGTGTCTAACATATTTACGGAGATAGTTTAAGATTCAGAAGAAAAAAAAGAGGCAAAAAATGTAAACAAGCAGCAGTCATTTACAAGTTGGAAGTAAGTTACAACTTACAACCTGCCTTCAACAGAACGCATGTGGTGTTCATCACTCAATGACATCATAGCTTTTTGAATCACAGGGATTTCAAATAGAATTACAAATTCTGTACAGGATACCAAAGAAATTTAACTGCACTCGAATTGTTCACTCTACAGTAAAATTTAATTCAAGGACTCAATTTTTGCTAGTTTTCCAATCTTCCAGATAAACTGTGCTTTATTACAGACTCCAGAAGGCAAATAATGGCATATTTTGTATATTTTTAATTGCATTTTTGGCACTATTCGATCGGTGTTCTGTAACTGTGATTTATACTTTTGGGGATATCTCATCATTTTTTTTTATAAATAAACAGATTTATGCATGTCATTATCATGTTTGTTCACGTAATATTTTATGCATGCATCTCCTTCATCTTTTCAAACACATTTATTTTGTCATTATAGATTTTGGACAATTTTACAACCTTTTGCTCCATCCAGTTGGTATCCTGTCATTTTAGATTTATATTTTGGTGGATATATCTCCCAAAATTTTATAAATAAAACGATTTATGCATTTCAACTATCATTTTTGTTCACGATTATTTTATGCCTTTAACTTTTCTGGCACCTTTTTTTCTTATTATACATTTAGTACAATTTCACAACCTTCTACTGCATCCAATAGGTATACTGTAATTTTAGATTTATATTTTGGGTATATCTCTTAATTTTTTATAAATAAACAGATTTATGCATGTCATTATCATGTTTGTTCACGTAATATTTTATGCATGCATCTCCTTCAGCTTTTCCAACACCTTTATTTTGTTATCTATGATTTTGTACAATTTTACAACCTTCTGCTCCATCCAATCGATATACTAATTATACTTGCTAATTCTCAAAACAGTTCAGGTTCCATAAATTCAAAAAGACTTCTTTTTCTTTCTAGCTGAACATTTAGAGTAGTAAAATTTGAAAACTGCCTTCGTAGGCAGATTGAGATGATTGGAAATTATGCACAGTGATGGAGTGATCATTTTGGTTCTTCCTATTCACACTGGGTTGACCGCGCAGTTTATAATATATACACAAAACTATTATAATTTGGTTGGTGGTCATCCATTGGTGATCTTGTTAGTTTATTGAAATTTGTTAGTCTACAGAGGAAGTTCATAGTAGTGCTTGGGTTGTCGTCTCACCTTTCTGTTCTGTATCTGTGTTTCATTCAGATGGATCGACCATCGAATTGAAAGAAATGGTAAACTTTGTGAGTTTTACTGTGAAAAAAAGCAACATTGGCGTACTGATTTACCAAGAACTACTAATGATAGATAATTCTTGAATGACCTTCATTGTTTGATACCCGCCAATTCATTCCTGTGATAAATTATCACAGAAGACCACAAATGGTTTGAGATGGTTGACATCAGTTTCATTTGACAATTGAAATCGATCCTGATTGAAAACAACTCCATCATCTTAGATTGATAAAAGCTTATGATATGTGAACAGATTATTTTCTGTGTGACATCACCGTGTATAAAGTTGGTGACCAGCCGGAAGTAGTTTCTATCTAAAAAACTTTTCTATGCTATACCTATAGACTGGCATAAATCATGACTGACTCGTTATCTGCAGATTTATGTGCTTATTTCTTTTTGTATTCATTTCTTTTATTATAAATTGTTTATTCAGCCTGGTATAAGCAAAAATAACTTAATTAGTAACAATGGTGTTTGTTCTGTATGTAAAAGACAAAAATCCACAATATTTTCAATATATTTGTACTCGTTTTCAAATGGAAACGACCCTGTTGTACCTCAGGGATCACTTCTTGGACCGTTTCTTTTTAAGGGCCCTATCAACGACATTATGAATTGTTTTTCTCCAGTACATTTCTTGATTTATACAGATGATCTGAAGATTTATGTACAGAGGAATGATTCAAGACTTCAAAAGTGTCTATTCAAAGAAATGTAATAATAAAGATAAATTGTACATTTTATTTTCGGCTCACCCAGAAGGTCCTACGTTTCTGTAGACCGACTTAAATTGGTTGTACTCTTCCTTAAGTGCCAGAATAAAGTCAGGATCATTTGAACATGAGTAATGAAACTCGTTCAAATTGAATATAGAAAATTGCAATTTATTTATGCCTTTGACAATTAGACATCTACTTTACATAACACATATGTATATACTTATTAACACTGATTTCACATAGTTAACTTCCTTAACAATGTAAAAGTGGTTATGCAGTCAATTTAACAACGTATGAAAATAAAAGGTTTATAAACTTAATTTTATGGTAAACATTTATATATTTAACACAAAATAAGATATGTTATATTACAAAAATATTATTATAATATTTCATAATACAATTTATCTTAATCTTCATCCATAGAAAGATGAGCATTGGTAAAAATATTTGATTCTAATCCCTCATTCATGGCCTCCATTCTCAACATTTTGCTCTGTTTCTTTAACTTGTTTACATGTATTTTCCTCCTTTTGTTGCCCAATTTTTCTGCCGGTTGGACGTTTTCTGACGTTCCAACACTTTCTTCTTTCACATCGGCAACGTCATCGCTTGTCACACTTTCCGACGATTTGCGTTTTTTATCAGATCTTCTGGTAGGCATAGCCACTGGCTGCGGTGGCAATTCTTGAGTGAACCTATAAGCAAAAAAATTTAATTTATGCAGTTTGAAATATATTTATTAGCATTAAAAAAAAGATGAAACTTATTAAAAGGAATAAAAAGCACATTACAGCTTAACTAACTACTGTTACCTGGCAACACAGGATTTTGATGTTTTGGGGGGAAAAACATAAGTAGTCTTATATTTGAGGGAGAGCTGCTCAGATTCAAACCTGACACCCTTTCGATAAAGGGGTTAAAATAAAAGCACATTATTTTTTCTAAATACACAATATGTTTATATGCTATTCACAATTGGTAAAAAACAGTTTCACTTCTAAAGGATCTGTTCCAAATTGTGAGATTTTTCAGATTTATTATCATATACAATGAGAATGAATCACTCATATACAAGGTGCTTCAATGCTCATAAGTCAAAGTTTCAAAGCCCAATTCAGACCTAATTAAAAAGTACAAATAAAAAATTAAATTTAAGAATCAAACAAAGCACATAAAAAAGAGACAATAAACATTTCCAAACTTTAAAAACTTTTTTGTCCTTTTTGATTAGGCTAGAGTTGAGTTTTATAACTTCTGTGTGAGCTTTTCTTTTCTTTTGTCTATATTCAACATATATATTTTGTCAACGTTTAAGCTTATTGCCTCTGTTTTAGTTGTATCGTTTTTCTTTCTCACCTTCACTACTTTTTTCCCATTTAGCATGAAATTTCTGCATTTTGGTTTGATGTAATTAAAATGTAAAATTAATGTAAATGTTAAAAAAGAAACCGCTAGCAAATTAAATTTTTTAAAAGTTTAAAGACGAAGAAATTGTTATGAAATTGGCCAAGCTCTACTATGAATTTTTCAAAAGAGGTTGCAAATTTTAGAAATTTAAGTTTGCCATTTTTTTTTTCAAGATTTAGTGGATTTTTTTAAAGCAAAAATTAAATGGAAAGTTCTAGAGGGGTGCCTTTTTAAAGAAAATAATTAACGCTCCTTTCAATGGGGTTTTGCATTTCCCAATCGAGAATCGGGGAATGTTTTTGTTGCATTTGAGGTTAGAGGCATATGAATTTTGTCATATGAGTTGAATCATCCTGCACACTAGCCCAATTGGACATTGCTAATGTTTATTTCTGTTTTTAAACATAGTGACCCCATTAGAAAAAAAAAAAAAAAATTAAAATACTGGAAGTTTTTTTGCACATTTTACGAATAATAATTTTGTAATTCTGACAAGTAAAGTTTTCATTTTTCAAACTGCAAACTTTTAAACGAGAGCACCCGGGTTAACAATTTCAAAGCCAAAAATTAGCAAACACTAGACCAAGAAAAACATCGCACAATACTTTTATTCTGGAGTAGTATTGAATGATATCTCGATCTCAATTTATAGAAACACTACATACACTAAAAAATATTGTGCAATATTTACATGATGGAATAAAAATTAAACTTGCACAAACTTTTGTCCGGCCACAGAGAAAATTTCAATACCAACACTAATTGGTCAAAAATATTGCCCAAGTTGTAATATTATGCAATACAATTGATCATAATGCCTTACGGTTTCTGATAAAATTGAGCAAATAAAAAAATGTAAATTTTTGGTTTGGAAAACCCCTAAGAAAATATTATACAATATTAACTCTACCTGGTGCGATGAAAAAATATAGTGCAATAAAAATTAGAATCACTCAAACTTTTGTTTGATAACTGAGCAAACTTCCATACCTACCCTTTAATGGTCAAAAATATTGTGCAATTCGCAATATTGTGCAATATAATGATCATAATGCCTTATGATTTCTGATAAAATTGGTCAAATATAACAAAAATCGTCATCTTTCGGCTTGGACAAATCCCTTGATTTTTGAAAGAAAAAAATTTAAATGTTAAAAGATAATTGTTTTAATAGTGTATAATGTTTAAGAATTTTGAACCAACAGTACATCATTAGCAGAATTAAATAGATGTCGAAGCGCCAGGCTGATTGGTAAAACTTAAAAGATAAATTCCACTTACATTTCTTCTGGAAGTTCTAGCATAGAACACATTTTTTTAAACCGTTTCATTTCTTTTTTCTTAATGACAGGTCGTCTAGCTGGGAAAACAGTGTTTTGTACGAGAGTCTTCCATTTATTCCATTTGACACAAGATGATGCTTTGCTTTTGAGGAACACCATTATAAGGTTCCAGAGGGCAATATAATAGTTTGAATGCAAACCGCCACTACTTCCATCCTAAAAAAATTAAATAAATCAAAAAATTGTTAATATTTAAGTATAAACAAATAAAATGTTATAACTCACATCAAATTTAAGGATATAATTGCCACACTTTCTAATATTGATTTTTTGTTCAGGTGTTATGTTAGTAAAATATCTGCCATTATTGAAATAATTTTTCAACAATCTGAGCGCATCTATCCTTTTTTGACATTTGATTTCATTCGAAGCTGAATATTCTGCTATTTTTTTCACATATTTATGCATTCCAGGTAGAACAGATTCGATCAAAGATTTAAAAAAACTTAATGATAAATGGCACTTGCTGTAAAATAAAATAAATGAATAAAAATGAAATTATTTTGGTGAGTCTGACAATTCTGCATTTGAGAGGTCGTCCCGGATACCCATGGTGTGCCTAATCTAGTTATTATTTACTTACAATCCAGACACCTACTGAATAGCCAAAAATAAATAAAAGGCACCATATGAGCGGAACACACCAGTGAGCCACAAAAACAATCCAAACAATACAAACAAATTACTAAGAGCTAAAAACATAAAAATCACCTCGAGCAGAAGTAATCATCAAGAAATTTGGAAACAAGATTGACAATGTCATTATCGTTTTTTTGGCCTTGTTCGTTTCCCATGTTTTCAAAGCTTTTGATTAGAAAGACACTGAAAGCTGAGAGTTGCGGTCTTATTTCAGAGTTGACACCAGATGCTAAGGACGCTTGTGTTAATAAATGCTGAAGCAAAGTAACCACTTCTGCTCTTTCCTCAATGGTTTCTCCGGCGAGAACTTTAGAACACACCAATTTATGAATGGTACCCCTAGATAAAAAAATCAAATAATAAAAATAATTTATATAGTCTATAATAACCATTTCTATGCTTTATTGAACTTTCAAAAGTTGACATGCTATTAAAATTATCATACCTGAGTTTAGTTTTTAAAGCATCTTGGCTCTTGGTAACTGCTGCTTTGTATAAATTTATAAGTGCTGGAATTATTGTAAGCCATTTAGAGCAATTCATCCCAAACTTCGCAATAGTTTCTATTAAATCAAGGACTCTACAAAAACCAAAACAAAATAAACATGCGAAATTTTACAAACCATTTCTAAAAACTGAAAGAAAATTACTTTATTTGAAAATACATGGTGTTATTTTCTCTAGTATTCAATCCATTAAACGAAGATTTAGCTGAGGACTTAAAAGCTTCAACTAAAGCTGCATCAATTCTATGTCCTTCATCCTCACCTATATTTTCAACATCAACATCACTCTGCAATAAAAACAAAATTAATCAACAAGAATATTTTTTCCTACAATAGATTTTTTAACACGTTTGATAAAGCTGTCGTTCTAAACCCTTCCCCGTGTACAGATGTCATTCCAGAACGATGCACCTCCCCTAGATAAACCCCGCTTTCAAAGCTTGTAGGACATTGGGGGTATTTTTGGAATCGAATTGGCTTCACAGGCCTTTCGTATAGCTTTCTCAATGTTACAACGCCTTCCTGACGATGGTTGCCACCTGCGTAGGGGGTACCACAGTGGTGAAGAGAGGGGTGTATTGAAGGGAGAAACGAGTGGTGGTAGAGTTTAAAAAGAATTTTATGCTGGGCATGAAGGTATCATTGGGGAAGTGTCAACACTGAAGAAACCCTAAAAAAAGATAAAAGGCTGCAAGAAAAGTAAAAAATGAGAGGAGAGAGAGAGAGAGAGAGAGAGAGAGAGAGAGAGAGAGAGAGAGAGAGAGAGAGAGGAGATAAAGTAAAAGAAGAACCCTTAAGATCACTCTTGAACACCTAGGTCTGCCTCCAGCTGCATCGTGTTCACTGTGACCTACAACCTCTCTGGAAGTTGCCTCATCTGTAAAATGTACTGGGTCTACAGTACTACAGAACACATACACTACGACTTTCTTTTTATTTTTCTTTTGCTCGCAGAGACACTTCTTCCTGTGACCGCCTCTCGGGGACTGATCACTAGCTTGCTTTTATACCAAAATCTCAAACCCAAGGTCCACCAGCTTCGCTAGACCAGTGGCCACGAGGTCATCTATCATATCATGAAATGCTTCTCACTGACTTGCTCCGTATATTTACCTCTGCTTAGATCCAACTACCTTTTGACACTATTCTGTACTTTCTAACTTTTATTATTATTATTTTAAAGACCATTTTTCGATTGGATGTTTTAGAAATTTTTTAAAGCTTTTTTTTAAATCAAAATGTTTCCCGCATTTCCGGGCTATCTTTTCAAATCAGTGCTATAAACAACTTGTTAACCTATCATAAAACACTTACCATATCATCTCCATTCGGTCCCAAAATATCACGCAATTTTTCTTGCAAAGTTTCCTTCGAAAATTCATTTTGATTCGGTACGTCTTCTTCTGTGTCATCATCTTCATCATCATCTTCCGACTCTTGGGCACTGCCTTCACTGGAAGTGTCACTGACTTCATCGGCTTGACGACCATCTTCGAACACTTTATGAGCCCAACTCGAATTGAGAACCTAAAATTATTCATTAATGAATTATCATACAAATAAAAAGTCGGTGAAAAGTACTTACACTGACTAACTGAGTGAACGCCTGATCGTTAACATGGGGAACTAAATATTTAAAAATGCACGCTATAATGTGTCTATGGCTGAAACACTGTTTTGACAATAGATTTAAAAATAAATCCATAATCACTTCGATCCAGGCTGGGCCTTCTTTGTCCTGGGCAGCGTCTTTTGTTAGCTTATAGAAAATTGAGCCAATGTCCTGAAAAGTATTTGAATTTTTATTAACTGTGTCTCGCTTGTTTATAATTCATTTACCTGGAGGTTAATTTTTGTGTCTTCTTGTTCTTTGAATAAAATCAAGCACATGTATAGTGTCAAAACATAAATCGACTGAATGATTTCATCTTTGTTATTTTTTAAATGAGAGTCCATATGTTTTTCAAGCTTCATTGCATGTTTCCAAGTGTTGGCCATCTACAATTTTAAATTAACATAAAAAGGGTTATCTATTTTCTAAAGAGAAAATTATTTGTTTTTAAATGTGTAGGAGTTATGAAAAAGAAGAATAATCAAAAAACAAACCTCTGGGTCAATTTTAATTCTTAACAATTTTTTTGTTAACCCTTCATTGATGAACGTTACAAGATCCTTCAAAACAGTTGTGTAAGCAGCCAAACTTGGAAATCTATTTGCAATCTGGCTGTAGAAAGCATTTTTAATCAAACCTGAAAAAAATGGAAAATTCAAATATTTATAATAAAAAATATTAATTTTTATTATACCTGCAAATTCAGCACAGTAATTCATATCGGCAAAAAATCCCGATCTCAACAGAAATTTCAACCCTTCAAGTCGCCATTGAGTGTTTTCATAGCAGGCTCTGTGACTGACCAAACTAAAAACAAAAGTTTTAGCAATGGACAAAAACAAGTTCATTTTTGAAATGTATGTATAATTACCTGCAAAACAAATTCAGAGCGATCAAACGTTCTTTATTTGGTACTGCTTTAGTATCGATAATTTCCCTTAAATTTTCTGCAAGCTCTTTAATACTATTTTCACCCATCATTAGAATGACGGATGATGCCGTTTTTGATCCTAAAATAAAAAGTAAATAAATAATTAAAACAATCCACAGTAGAACCATCCTTCTCATAAAGTATTAAAAACTCCACTGTGCATTTATTTTATTGTTTGTTGAATAAATTCACAAATATCTTTAAAAAAATTTAATTTTTATGGCAGCCAATTTTAAAGGTATCTATTTTGTATGAATAAATGAATAAAGGTTATTAAAAAATCCAAGAAATCCGTGTTACGTTTTTATTTTAGAGATCAATATTTTTGATTGTATGGATTGGATTTTGTAGGAATTTGATTTTTTTATTGAAACCAAAACTTCAATCCTGTCAAGTCCATACCGATCTCTCGAGGGTCTCGTAAATGGTGAGTAAAGTATATGTTGGGTCAAATAATCTGAAGGGGTAGTTTGTACCACCAGTTTCGTCTTTTCTGTCGTGTATGGGGATTCCATGTTAAGGGTTAATACACATGGGGTGTTGAATTGTGCAATCAATAGCACACAAACACATTGCTTGGACAAGAGCAATTTCACGATGGAAGTCGAAGAAATCGTTTGTCTGTGGTATCTCTATTAACACTATAAACTAATTTTCTTTATCATGCCAACATTTCGATCTTTTATTGAGATCATCTTCAAAGCTGAATAAAAAATCAAAACGTTGGCACGACAAAGAAAAGGTTTTTCCGAACCTTCGTCATACCTTAATTATTAGAGCATTATTAGATTAATGGTCACTAATCACCATACACGTATTTGTGAAGGTTGGGACAGATATGAAACTGTAATAAATATAAAAATAACTACACTCCATGTTCCACAATGCAGGCCTTTTTTTCTTTTTTTTTCAATTTTGCTGCTCAAGAGATTGGTGTTAACAAGGTACATTCCGTCATGAAAAAAAAAAAAAAAAAAAAAATTCACTGATCTGAACAGACTGGTTAGTTATTTTGTACCAAAGCTGTGACAGGGAAACACAAGGCGAGGGCTCTAATCACCAGTTGGGTTGATCACGCGTGATCATGTATATATTCTGCTTTGAACTTCAGTATTTTACTTAAACAAGACTTCATGTGCACTAGGCCTAAATCTTTTGTCAATGTGCAGTCCCAAGAAGTGGAAAATTTCCAAAATTGGAATGTGATTGCCATTGAATCGGACTGTGGGACAAGTGGATTTATGAAGATATGGATGGATATAATTTCATTAAATTTTATTCACTGTCTGTGAGATCAAGATTGCATAGCATTTAAATGGAGGTGGGTGTCAGGACTAGCCTGGGAAGAATCAGGAAACTTAAAAATATCTATTCTGTTCCTGACAAAACTAAGGAAGACCTCACAGAAAGAATTCAAATATTCTGTGCAGTTATGAGTGAAAACTTGAAGGATGAACTCTCAGGAGGAGTAAAATCTGTCAGGCTTGCATTCTTAAAGAAAATGGACATTTTGAACAGTTAACTTAATTATTAGATTATTTTTTATTATTATGTTCAATTTTGTAACAAAGAGTATTTTTGTTTACTTAATACAAAAACCAAGAGGTTAAAATTAAATGTTCAAAGTGTCCACCTTCTTGAAGAACACAAGCCTGGCTTCGCTTCCTGACGGATTTTACTGCAATTGTATTCGCAGTCTAACCAATTTTAAATAACGAAATACTCACCAGACATTTTGTCATAAGACAAACTTCCATGTGGAGGAAACATGATCTTCTTCAAAAAGCGCATTCGAGATTCATCGTCCACCTTCTTAAGCAGAAAACAAATTGAATCTGAAATACCCGCCACCATGCGAGAGTGCTTACGCCCGTGAACTAATATTACATTCACTACAGGATCTTGAATGAGTATATCAACCTGCGAAGTACAATAAATTGACATTAAACAATTTACATTAAATCATCGAGAGAAATAAAGAGCAAGACTTACATATTTAGGGTCTAAATCCTGTTTTATAACCTGTTTCAAAAGGGTTGAACACATTTTGAGAAAAGCTTCAACCATAGCGAAAGGAGGATGGGCATCCTTCATTTTTTTCTCTTCTGTGATGAAGTTGCAAACAGCACCCCAGAAACTGGTGGTAAATCGTATTTTCTTCGCTATCTTTGTGCAGAATGATTCATAAAATTTATGCTCACTCGTATAATTAAAGGAGGATCTCTGTAACAATAATATATTAAAACATATTATTTATGAGCTTAATCATGTAGAAAAGAATAAATTTATTGAATTAAATATTCCTTTTGAATATATCTCAAGTTTGTTAAATAGGCCAAAATCAAATAATAGTTATAAGCAAAGAGGAAAGTTTTAACTAATGTACATGCAAATGAAAATTGTGTATGATAACAATTCAAATTTAAATTCGCCCTTCTTCTTTTGATATTAATAACCTAATCCTGCTGCACAATTTAAAGTAGTTTCAACAATTATAATCAGGGTCTATATATATTTTAAAAAATCCACCAACAATATAACAGATAATTAACTTTTGTTTAAAGCAAAATTGTAATATAATTGATTTGTTTAAAGTTTCCGTACCATAATTAATTCTGCCAACTTAGAAGCATTTGATTTTGACAGAAGTTTGTTCGTTCCGAAGACCTCTTTCACAGTTCCACTTTCTGGGAAAGAATTTTGAAGATACATGAGGTAAAGTAATTTATCCAGTGTGTAGCTGTTAATGGCTTTTAACCGCTGAAGAAAACCTTCATTGACAAATTCCTTTGGAACCTGGTGGGACAAGAATGTTGTAAATGTTGACCCAAATTGGTAACTTTATTAATAATTAATTTCAACCTTAGAAATAAGAACACAGAGGCACTCGAAACATTGGGCACATAAGTAGGAGCGTTTTGTGCTCAAGTCAATCAAAGCTAAAGCGATAGTTTCCAAATGCTCTGGTTGGTCGTCTAGATGATTGGTGTGCACCAAAGCTGAATAAGCCAACACTTGGCCCAAATAAGCTTCACCAGTTTCCTAAAATAAAAGAAAATTTTTTTAAAACATTTCTGTTCATTATAAACATTTGTTGTAAAATGTTTACTTGTTTAGAAGTTAAGGCGGGGTTGAGCGTTTTCAATATTATGTTATGTATCATTGAAAAATCGAAATCCTCTTTTGGTAATTGCTTTAAAAGGCATGAAAAGTTTGCATAATGGCCCTGGCGCAATTCATGCTTTGTAGCTCCTAGTCCTCTTATCAATCGTCTGAGAACAGTCAATCTACCAGTCACAGTATCTTGCTGAAAACAAAACAAAATCAAAAAATTACAACGATATTTTTGCATTTCGTAAATTAAGCACACCTGGTCACTATTTATTAACTCTGACACCATGATTGCAATAAAGTAGGTGTGAATTAATTTTTCTGACAAATTTTGAAAAATATCTTAAAAGCCTTAGAGTTTATCATCATTGCAGGCTACAGAACATGTTTTATCTGTAATATTTCTTCGAGCTAAGAAAAGTGGAGTAAAGATGAAGACTTTAAATAAATAAACTAACTTTTCTATTAATAGATAATCCAAAAGACAAATGTTTCGTTTAGCTTATTTCTGTAATTACAATCAGATGGTAGCCCTTTAAATATATATACCTTTGAAAATCAATAATAAACAATAACACAAACCCCAAATTTAAAGACAAATATACTGTTAAAACACACAAGTTTAAAAAATTTTAATCCCAAAACAATTAGCTAGTCAATTCAAAAGAGGATGGCAGAAATACGACTAATCCTTAAGAACTTGTTTTCATGAAAGCATCACCTTATTTTAGGAACTTCAAAAAAAAATTTTTTAAATCTTTTCACAATCATGTTTCTATGAAAATATTTGTCTGCAATTGTTGTGCATGTTTTTTTAAAGATTTTTATACATTCTTTTTAACCTAGAATAAGAAAATAATATACACACACAATTGGCTACTTTGCATCATTGCTCGGTCACAAAATATGTTGCTTGTTTGTATGTTTTTGATTCTTCAAGTCTTTTAGCAAAGTAGGTGAGAATTTTTACACACACACACACGTAATTGGTTAACGACAAGAAAATATTTTATAACATTTCGAGATTGCAACACAGCTCTGGGTAAACATGAATAAAACTATAACATTCTAAAAATAAAACAAAAATAGATAAAAACCCGTGGTTTAGCATGGAATTTTAAATTCTATTCCAGTGTAGAACAATTTGTAGAAAATTCTAAATAAAAGTATAATTTTGAAGGTAAACAGAAATGATGTAATTATGATTAGCAAATTTGTAATATAAATAAAACAGAGTTTTGTCAACATTTCAAATGTTCAACACTGCTGATGGAATTTCACTTTGTATTCGAAATGTTGCAAAATTAATGACAAATGTTAAGATTTAAAACATGCTTGGATATTAAATGACGGTGGGCAGAATGAGCTGAGGTCTAAGCTCAGAGGCTAAGAACACTAAAGTGATGCTAATGCTTCAATTTTGAACTATAAAAAAATTAGCTCAGGTTTTTCACAGGCTTTTGTTTTAAAGAAATTTTCCTCATGGGATTTCAAACTTTTAACAATCACCTACACTTCTCCTACCGGCACCTTCTCTAAAATGACGAGTTTTTAGTATACAAGAACCTGTAGAAAAAATCGAATGAACCATCATCAACGGTCAATATCATTAGAGAGAATCCAAGCTGTGGCACAATTTTATACTAAAAATCAAGACCAATTTAAGAATTATTAAGGTGTTTCTGATATAAAAAGAAAATTTTGCTAACTATAAATTTAAAATGTCATTTGTTTTAAAGTCATAAGTTTCAACGATGTAAAAGGAGGGCTGAGAAGAAGGATTGAGTCGATTGCACTGAACTTGGAAACTGGAAAGGTACATAAGCAAGAAGGCTGCTGCACCTGGGGAGCAAAAGCTTCCTCTTTCTATGTATACATCTTTATCAGTATCAGATATATGTTGAGATTTAAAGTTTTGAGCCAAAGGAAAGGGTCCAGCTCATTTGCAAATCTTTTTACTCTGCCTATCATATCTGGTTTCTTTGCCATCTTTTTATCACTGGTGTGAATCAAACTGGTGAAGATGTGTGAACTGAAATGGCCAGAACTGACCAAACTACTGATAGCTCATTGTTGAGGCTTTTGATAGAAGTCTTTTTTGGCTCCTTATAGGGAACAAGAAAGAATCCCACCAGATCACTGCAGTCAATCTTTGACTACCATGTGTTAATTTTTAAAAGAAAAAGGGCATGCTGTACTACTGTGAAACCAATAGTTGATGCATTTTTTGTAAGAATGTGCATATGTGAAACAGCCGAACTACAAGTTCTTTGTTTCTCTTGTGTTCATTTGTAAAAGAAACATGGTGCTCTACAACAGTGAAATTTATAATTATACTTATATTTTTAAAATTTTTATTTAACCGTGTGTGTGTGTGTGTGTGTGAAGTAAGACAAGATTAAAGGTGCACCTCATCGATTCCCATTTAAACTGGTTGAATAGTTAGGGGGATGATGTTCAAGTACTCTGCTCGGTCAAACACTAATAAGAAAGACTGAAATGAAAGAATCCAACATGCAGTTTGGTTTTGAGGATTGTTTTACTATGCCGATCATGTCTGAATTTTCCCCCATCTTTATTGCTGGTGTGTACCAATCCGGTGAGTATATACGAATCAAAATGGCCATGACTAAACTACATGCAGAACCTAACAACAAATCTCACAATGCACAGAAAAACCGCTCAACGCGAAGGCTATTGATAGGGCTCCTTATAGGGAACAAGAAAGAATCCATCAGATCACTGCGGTGTATCTTTGACTTTCCTGCGGTTATTAATATATAATGTTTTTTAAAAGAGAAAGGCATGCTCTACTACAGCAAAACCAATAATTACATCTATTTTGTAAGAATGCATGTGCGTCTGTGTGAAACCGTCAAAAACAATGGAACTACAAGTTCTTTGATTCCCCTGTGCAAATTTTTAAAAGGAACATGGTGCTTTACAACAGTAAAATCTAAAATTTATTTATTTTTTTTTTTTTTGTGAATACTTATTTATAAGTGTGTGAAGGTTAAAGGTGTACCTCATTGATCCTCATTTAGACTAGTCGAATTGTTTGAGCGATGATGTTTAAGTTCTCAACTCGATCGAACGCTAATATGAAAGATTGAATTTAATTACAATTGTCATATGTTAAGATTTAAAATAAACAAATGCTGGGGATAAATCATTGTTGTCGACAACAGTGGACAGGATGTTAAGGTGATCAAACAAGCAGAATCGAAATGGCTATTCTCTATCTCAAGGAAGGGAATTAGGAGGCTAATAGGTATTCTGACGGGCCATGGGCCACTGAGAAGATACCTCTCCGTAACGAGTATTCTGCCAGATCCGTTTTACAAAATAAAAGGCAAGGCACTACCTTGCAGAGTGTGACAGGTATGCTAGGTCTAGATTTGAAATCTGTGAAGGAGTGGACATCACCAAATCACTCCCCGAGATAGTACGGTCTAAAATCTTGGGTTTTGTGAACAAGTCCAAGAGACTTATGCAGGATACATGAGCCGACTAAGTCCAGGACCTTTTAAGGATGGGGTACGAGTCTACCCAGGCATTTAACCCCTCGGATCTCGGTCGCCCACCCTGCGTAATATAATATAGTGGGCAGGACCAAGAATTAACCTCGAGCGGTTAACTTACTACTTGACGGATATACTTGAGAAAATGATTCTAATGATGTCATTCAATTTTAAGATTTCTTAGAGGCTGTCTTTTCGCGGCGTTTGTTAAGATTTTTTTTAAAGTTAATAATAATAGATGTTATTATAATTGTGTTTGTGCTTATGCGACGGATGTTAATGTTGGTTTTCCTTTTTTGGCGAAACGGTAGGCATTGAATTCCCATGTGGATGACGGGCGTACGTTGCCACGCAGGACACCCATCTCCTGTGGGAAATGACTGAAACCATCTTCCGTGGTGCGATGGTGGCCGAGGAGCTCGGCATGGTCGGAAATTTAAATAAAAAACACCCCCACGAAGAAAATCTTCGCATACCTTATGAAACATGTGAATAATTTTCAAAACGCATTTGAAACGCAAGTCGTTGCTGTTGATGGACAGGTTCTGGAAGTGGTCCATCTCGCTGGAGACCTCGACGTTGTCGGATTCCATGTCGGCGGTGGAAACTCGTCGGCGAAGCGTGTCTTCCTGTCTTGAAGATAGATACGGGCCGAGAAGAACGAAAACAAAAATGAAGTTTATAACCTTCGTCCCTGTAAACTTCGGCCAAGTGTCACAACCCCACGTGCACCAGTGGGAGGGTTCGATTTTTTTTCAACTGTTCCGCCAAACTTTTTTCTCCTCACAGATCCGGGCCGGACGAATAATTTTAAACTTGACAATATTTGATAGACTTGCAAGTTTTCGCTCGGATTTGAAGTGTGAAAGGCAAATCGGGCGGACCTTCCTAGATTCTAAGAGGTTTCGGTTCAACTGATTTCGGCTGTCGTCGATTCGTTCAAAACTCTCACGTCAAAAATTCGCGTCTTTTGTCAATCCCAGGCCGTCTTTATCTTTATATAAATCTAAACAAAAGAACAACTTCCTGGAAACTTCAACTTCATATTTTCGATTATCAAGTCGATGTCTATAGTTTGTATTTTGGCCAGTTCGATGTCTATGTCTCGGCTTTTCCACATGGCATCGATTCTCGTAAACGTTCATGTCGTCCTTGAAGGCAATCGTTTCTTTTTTTATTATCTTATCAAAGGACCGAAGGAGAAAGCTGCGAGTTTTCCGACTAGTCTCAGAAGGATTTGAACCAAAATTAACACCTGGAAAAAATGTTCAACACACTGAGGACGAGCAAATTGGTCGGCGGAGGGTCCAAAGTAAGAAAGCTTATTTCCAACACTTCTATAAATTGCAGGACGAAATTCCGTCTTGTCCTTCAATGAGAATTCTGTTAAGATTAACAATTATAAAATGCTCAAAAATGGATTAAGATATTGCCAATTTTGTAGTATTTGTTTTCCCTACCATTTTTATTTTATTTTTATTTCAAATTGCATTAAAATTTATTAAAAAATTATTGCTTTTTACTGAGGAAAATTTAATTTATTTTGAAAAATAATAGGTTTTATACTATAATTTTGTTTATTGAACCAAATAATTTTTTAAATAATAAATATCGTGTATAATGTTCTCTGTTGGTTAAATCCTATGTGCACCTGTTAAGCCTAGCACTGAGATTCTTTGAATTGATTCATGCTGCCAGGCAGAGTTGGGGCTGCATAGATTCATTGTTCCGATGCTGCCCCGACTTTGCTCTGTGACAAAGAACTGTGTCCAGACCAGTTCACATTCATCAGTGCCTGCGAAAATGACGGAGGAACTAGCTCTCTCGGGAATTTCCCGTACTCCGTAATTTGCAGGTAGTGTATCCAATCGGAAGTGAATTAAAAAACGCCCAAAAAGATGGTGGGTTCGATAAATATTTCATGGCGGGAAAAATCTTTTGGACACGTTGAGATTAAATGATGGGCAGGGTTCAGAAATTGTTTGAGCGTGTCCTTGACCTTTGTACAGGTCACTATCAAATTCCTCAATAAAACATTCACTAGAACGCCAACTAAACAAATGAAGCAAGAGCGCTTGTTTTGATTCACATCCACACTGGCAAATGTTGAGTCAAAGAATCCACATCGGACGGGATTCAAAAGAGTCCGAAAATGCTAGTTCGCAACACATCAGATTCATCGCAACAATGAGTCGATTGAAAGAATCCCAGTGCATACTTCTATCTATACTATCTATATAGATAGGCATACTGTGAATAACGTTGTCACTAATTTCATAAGGAATTTCAATCCATAGATGTTGCAATGCTGCATTCAGTTGTTGCAGGTTGCAGATCATGATCGAAAAACCTTTGCAATGCATCCAACATGTGCTCAATGGGATTGAGGTCTGGAGACAACTGGGGAAGGGGCAGATGGGAAATGCCCAGGTTTCTTAAGCAATGACAAACAAATCTGCCTCTATCATTATCATCCAGGAATCCAAAATCCCTGCCAATTAGATCCCTGGGTTGATTATTCCTTGATAATTTCTAGGACGTAAAGGACTGTATTGAAATTGTCTTCAACAATACGGAGTCCAATTCGTCCTCCAGTGTAAATCCCAGCCCAGACCAATACACCTCTTTTTCCAAACTGCACTGAAGGGAGCACGAACTGGGACATTGTACGCATCCACTGTTCTTGGTGGACTCTTAGGTGCATGGTTTCACTATACAGACAGAAACACGATTCATCAGTAAACATAACAAGAGGCCAGCATTCCAATTGGTGTTTTCTTCATAATGCTCGATGCACCATAATCTGAGGAAGTTGGTGTCCAAGTGGATCGAAGTCACAATAGCTCCAATGGTAGAGCAGCGGTGTATTTAGCTGAAAGTTGTGGGTTCGAATCCCGCTCGTGACACTGACTTTTTCATCTCAAACAAAAACCTTAATTGATTGATTCAAAAATAACTTTGAAACTAAAGTTTTGATTGATACTTGATACTGAAAAGTGGACATAGTACTGATATTATGTAGTACCAAACAGTATTCCATAACGTCAAATATTTAGCATTAATGTGTGGTGTTTAGTGACCATTAGCCAATGATTATTTGGAGATTGTGAGATGCGGACTGGTGTGATGTTAGAAAAAGTTTTAGAAAAACATTTTCTTTATCAAGCCAACGCTTCAATCTTTATTGAGATCATTTTAAGGGATCAAAGTGTTTGTTTTCCGTATAGATGAGTCATTCATGTGTGTCATGTTGAGTGTGCCCACTGTTGGCACACATCTACATTGAAAACAAACACTTTCACCCCTGAAAATGATCTCAATAAAGATAGAAACGTTGGCTTGATAAAGAAAATGTTTTTCTAAAACCTACGCCACACCAGACTGCACCTCACGATCTTCAAATGATCATTGAGCATTAATTTAAAATGGAATAGGGATGGTGATAAAATACACAGCCACAAGTTCTTCTATACATCAGCCTCGAATAGATTTATTGTGATACTCTATTTTTATAACTCACTGGCCAGCTTCATGTTGTTAATAATCCTGTAGAGCTTCATTATCAGTTGTAAAGTGTTCCCTCCCTTGTATAAGTACCTAGTACTTGTTGGTAGTTATATTTCAGAGTATCAACATTGATTGGCATGGCTAGAATGGCATCTGCCTGTATCTCCTGTTTATTTGTGAGCCTGTTAGCTGCTGCTTAGGCTCCTCTTCTATAAATAATTTAATATTTAATTTTTTTTTTTTAATATGTTGAGGTTAACATTTTCAGTATATGAATTATTGTCATTAAAAAAATTTTAACCTTGTTTTGTAGGTATTTAAGAGATTTCAAAGTACTTTAGTGGTTGCAGAACACAATAATGAGAGCCTAGTCCCGATTGTTTATAACACCGTGTCTGCTGCAAGCAAGGTCGGTGGTGATGTTTCAGTTCTTGTGGCTGGAGAGAACTGTGCAAAGGTGGACATTTTTATTTCACTTATAGTTTTTATAAACTCATATAAGATGGTGTCGATTAAATAAGTACACATTTTAGGCTGCAGCCGAAGCGAGTAAACTACCTGGCGTATCGAAAGTTTTGGTAGCTGATGCCGCGGATTTTAAAGGATTCCTTCCCGAGAGCCTAACACCTTTGGTAGTCGCTACTCACAACCAGTTCAAATACTCGCATATTTTTGCCGGAGCGACTGCTTTTGGAAAATCTCTTTTGCCTCGTGTTGCTGCTAAGCTCGATGTTTCTCCGGTGTCCGACGTAATCGAAATCAAGTCGCCTGACACATTTTTGAGGACAATTTACGCAGGTTGGTTCTCATTGTAACTTGACTGTAAATGTTGATTGTTTTTATTTTGTTTATTATTTTTATTAAAATACTAGCCCAACGACATACAAAGAATTTTACATTAGTGCATGTAAGATATATTTCATATATAATAATTTGAGACATCAAATTGACCATTTGGTTTTATCACAGTATTCACTAGAGGAGAAATAGTTTCTTAATAAATATTATTATAATTTGACATAAATTATATAACACTGTATTGCAGATGTTGCTAACTTGTATTGTAGCATATGTGGCTCTCTTGGTTTGAAGTGGACATCACGTTTGATTTTACTGAGTCCTAAATGGAAGGTTAGGGATGGTTAGGAACTTTCTGAATTTCTCTTGTATAGTCAGGAGTTGAAGTTCTTTCTGTATGTGTACTACTCAGCATTTATTGCCATTCAGACTATTTTATTTTGTAATACTTGCAGCCACTTTATTTTGGTTGAAGACGCTGCTTCCCATATTTCGCACCAATAAAAGACCAGGGGCCTTATAATAGATTTATAAATTAGCATAGCGAGTTTGGACCTTATCTTGGATTTTCGGTTTCTAAAGATAGTATACCCGTGATGTGCATATCTTTCCATATTACATTAAATTTCTGTTTTCAAATGTTTAAATGCATTTAATATTGATATGTGTATTACATTACATACTATTGTATGGGCATTGTATTGTCTTGTTGATATCACTGTTACGGCCACCAAAGAAAATGAAAATATAAAGAGAGGGTGATGGATTTGCAAGTTTTGTCAATTTGCTATATGAAGTGCAAGGAGTTCAAAAGCCTGATTCCTTCAAACTTTGTGGCAATTTTCATTCCAGTTGGTAGCTGTTTTTGAATGTTAGGAAGTATTTTCTGGAGTCTGTTCAAAGATTATTGGGTTTCATATACAACATTTACCATATATTGTGAAATTGGAGAATGAAGAATAAAAGATGCACAGGACTGAGGGATGATGATGATGATGATAGATACGGGGACTAGGGGTTGCCTGCACTATTGCCTTCTGGCTTATTGTACTTTCCCAGTTCCTTAGTTGAATGCAATCGACCTTCTCTTAAGAAGTAGTATGTCATTGTTGCTGCAATTCCTTTTATGTCTCCATTGAAGTGGTTGCTTCGTTCTAAGATGGTATGAGTGAACGGTTTGTCCTCCTCTTTGCATAACCTACAAAAGGAGTCATTGAATATATTACCATGTTAGATGTTTTAATGACTGGTAGTCCTATTACTCTTGAGTTTAGCCCTTTCTGTACCAGTGAGTTTGCCATTCTTGGTGAGGGTTGTTTTGAGGGGCCCATAGAGTTTTTTCATTTATGAGATTTTTTTTTAAATCCCAAGAATAGATTCAGGGTATATGATTTTACAGATCCTCCTCTGGTCAGTGTGTCTGCTTTTTGTCACCCAATATTCCTTCGTGTCTTGGTACCTAACATCTCATTAGGTTGTTGTGCTTCCTCAGATTTTGGAGATTTTATGTCCGGAATACTGAAGGGTCAAGACACCCATAGATTATACTGCTAAGGACAAGAGAGAATGGACTGTAATTCTCCCAGGTCCCATTAGTATCAGTAGAAACTTTGAATGAGGGCAACGTATATCTCACGGGAGCAGCAGATTTTCTCAAGTTTTTGACCAAGTAATTGGGTGAATCCATCCAAAATTTTGGTACGATTAAAAGAACAGTACAGGGAAGAAGTCTGAGTCAAGAACCTGTCTTTGCGTGGCACAAAAAAAATTTCTGGAGGTGAAAGGGTCGAGGAAAAGAAGGGAGAAACAATCGGCCAGAAGTGTCATTATTTGCATGCCAACACCAGTCCTCTTAAGGCTGACGGATGAATTAGGACGGGGAAATGTTAGAACATCCACTCTATAGTCAGTCCATCCCTTGTCACCTTGTGACTTAAACACTCTGAATCCAATAGGAAAAATATATTTCTGCAGGGACAGAGGAATATGTAGAAAAGTAATATATAGTTTCAAGCTTTAATTAAATAATGTTAGGTTTAAATAAAAGTCCCTTTTATATTTGATACTCCCTTGTAATTTGATTTGCTGTACATGTTTTAGTTATTTTCATTTTTGTTTTGGTCTGTCAGGTGAGTTTAGGCTTCTTAACTGAACATGGTGTTAAAAAACGAAAAACACGAAATTTAAAATAACTGCTGGGCTAACTCAATAACGAGGTGTGGGTGGTTGCAATGGACATTATTGGCAATTGACACAACGCTCATTGCTGTAAGGTAAATGTCCAAGGTTGAAATGCGGTGGTTCTGCATCCAACCAACATACTTACAAATCAGTTTTTAATTTTTTTTTTTTTTAATTTTTTTTTTTTAATTTTTTTTTTTTTTTTTTTTTTTTTTTTTAAATACTGGCAATCCGAGAGTTCATATATCTCATAGTTCACATTCCTTCTTTTAACAAACAAACAAAAAACTCATAGCTGAGTCACCACACTTCTTTATTTATAGGACACGATGACTAAAGTTCAGAGTTTCAGAATTTTATTTTTGAGCAATTTACATTTAAGATAAGGGCATTAAAATTATGATTCTTTTTAAACGGAGTATTCATTTATGTGTTTGTACAACCATTAATTTATACAAACTTGTTTGCTTGAAGGCACATGGTTACAAGTCTGATGTTAGTAATATTTTTAACTCAAAATAGATTTCTGTTGTACAATGTACCATGATATAACAACTACTTTTCACTGATTGTGCATCATTAAATTTTTTTAAAGCAAAATTCAATGGCAGTACTTACTAGACAAGTACTTGTATGCTAAGTAATTTTTTTAAATTACACTTTTACAATTATATTAACTTGACTTATGATTTGTAATGTCTTTAAACTGATACTTTAAAGGTTAATTTAAGTAGAACAGTAATGATTATACTTGTGAGTTATTGAAGGTGTTTCAAAATGTTCACAAGCATATCTCGCATAAAAATTGTTACACAGTTTTTCACCATATAAACTTTTTTTTTAAAGGAAATGCTATGCTTACGCTTAAATCAAAAGACAGCGTCAAGGTAGTAACTGTAAGAGGTACAAGCTTTGCACCTGCCACAGGCGAGGGTAATGCTACGACTGAACAAGCCCCCGCCGGAGATTATAAAGCCCCAGCAACAACATTCGTCAAACAGGAATTGACTAAGAGTGATCGACCCGAACTTTCAACAGCCAAAGTAATCATCAGCGGAGGTAATGCTGCAATTTATTTTAAATTGTACCGTATGTAATTTTTATGTGCCCTTGTATGCAGGCAGAGGAATGAAATCTGGTGAAAATTTCCAACTGTTGTATACTCTGGCCGATAAACTTGGAGCCGCCGTTGGAGCCTCTAGAGCCGCTGTCGATGCAGGTTTTGTACCCAATGAATTTCAAATTGGTCAGACGGGAAAAATAGTTGCACCAGTGAGTTTTTTTTAATTCTTATTTTATTTATTTATTTATTTATTTTTTTTTTTTTTAAAGCAATTCAATCACACACCCAGCTAATTAATTGTTCTTCACCTAGGAATTATACATTGCAGTTGGTATTTCTGGAGCTATCCAGCATCTGGCAGGCATGAAAGACTCCAAGACCATCGTCGCTATTAATAAAGACCCGGAAGCTCCAATTTTCCAGGTTGCTGATTATGGTTTGGTTGCAGACCTCTTCAAAGCTGTACCAGAATTAACCGAGAAAGTCTAAAGGGTTAATGAAAATTTAACAATTTGAATAGTTATCACTACAAGAAATGAAGAGCAGCTGAATAAAAGTTAAACTTTTATGCATTAAGTATGAAATTTTAAAAAAGTTTTCAGTAAAACAAATGTCGATATATAGACTCATTTTTGGAATACAATCATTGTGATAAATTACATTGAATAATCCAAGATATACAAGTAAATATATTTTTTTATTAAGGAAGATATTGTGTTGTTTCTTTCATGTGGGTACCCTTTACGTTTTGCACTCGAGTTGATATATATTTATCTATTTTCGTTTAGATAACTGCATAAAGTTTCCGTAATATTATAACATTAAAGAAAAAGTGATCATTGATGATTTTGACCCCTTTTCATTTCTAAGTGACCTGTGATAGGGTGGATCACTAGTTATTGCTACAAAGCTCTGTTTGTGACCTGGGATGGTTTTGACCCCTTTTCATGCTAATCATGTTGTGTATGCAGCTGGGATGTGTTGTGTACAACAAAGATGTTTTTGCAATTTGGGGTGGCTTGGATCTCTGGTCATTTCTGGCAAAGCCTGACTAAGCAACCTGGAAGCCAGGACCAACGAAACAGGTGATGGAATGGTGGGAAATGTGAGAATGCCAGGAAAGGTTTTGGTCAAACCCCCTAACCATCCCTAGAGCATAGGCCATAGGCATTTATGACTTCTCTTTGTAGGAACAAGGGTTTCAATACCAGCAAACAAACCACTAGGGCTATTGGCACATGCCTTCTTAAAACTTATGGTTCATTTTTCAACAAAAATTTTGATTGTGTCCAACCTGCACATCTCATGCAAAAGCCCAATCCTTGTGGACCCAATTATTGCATATTGACTGCCAGGCAACACAGGAATAAATAAGAGCTGGTCTTACCATCATTTTGTATAAAAGCAACTTATTATTCAGATTCAAACCCAATACAATACTACTACTCAATACAAAATAGTGAAAATATGAGTTGGACAGCTTGTTTTCTATTTGTAACCTGTACATTAACGTGTTCATAAAATTTAGTTTGCTGTTGCATACTGCCCAAGTATTTAATCGAGGGGAACAAGGTATCATATTGCCAATTATCACCATGTCATCAGTTTTTTATGAATTAATTCTTATTTTATTTCTTAAAGTATTTTTTGGATTTTTGTAAAACATTGTTCAGCTTTGGTCTCTTAATGACAGTGCAGGTGTGAGGATGTACAGAGCGGTGTCATCTGCAAATAGGACCAATCGGACATGCTTTAATTTTGGCATTTCACACGAGTAAACAAGGAACAATGTTGGTCCCAGCATTGAATCGTGAGGAACACCCGGTACTACCGTAATTTCTTCATAGATGGCTTCCCATAGTGGAACTCTAGAGCCAATCTATTAGATAAGATCAGACTATTTTTTGTTGTGACGTATTAATTTGTAAATAAGCCCTCGAGTTGTGTTACTTACATTGCTCTGGGAGCATAAAAATTTTAGATCAAGAGTGAAAAGAAAACATATTCATAATGTGTCATCATATGTATGTTCCAATATCTTAATACTAGAAGCAATCCTTGAGCCTGCTATTTATAATTTTCCTTTGAATCTTTTTTCCTTTATTGAAGAAATGCAATATTATGACCAGAGCAGGGAGTCATTGAATATCTTGTATTCTTGTTTTTATAAATCTGAGCAATTAGCCAGGAGATTTTATTATCATAATATATTTATTTAGGTTAAGAGACTTGATATTGCTATTATACCATTCAGAAACTGTCAGGTCAGCAGATATTTGCACAGATAAAGAGAAATGGACCTAAATGACTGCCCTGAAGTGCACCTGATTTGGAATTAATTTCTTTTGTTATAAACTATTGATTTAGCCCAGTCTAAACAAAAATATCTTTAAAATACATAAAATATCAGTAACAATGGAATATGGAATAAATAGGAAAAAAGATTAAAATCTTCCAGTTCTGCTATTTTAATGTTTGCACAATTCTATGCTTATTCCTTTTGATATTATTTAATTTTTTGTCTGTTGTTTTAATTCTTATTTTACTGATTTCTATTCATCAGTAATACATATTTTCTACATATTGAAAGAAATTTTCTATTCGTGTTAAAATCATTTTGAATTTAATTTGCACAGTAAGTTCTTGGTGTTGATTTTTGGTTTTCACACACAAAAAAAAATTATATATATTACTATATTATACACTGTCACTAATCAATTAATTTATTTGATTGTATTTTGTTTTTTATATAATATGTGAAACTATGGTGATGAGAGTGAAGGTTAGCAATAAAATTTACTAGACCTAGAAGAAATAAAACTTTTCGATATCCTTTTTCTTGGAAGATCACCACTCCTCCTTGACAATCTTTGCGATTATCCTTATTCACTACAAGATTTGTGGAATTTAAGGTAAGTGGGAGTCAACAACTTATCTACCTTAAAAAAAAAAAAAAAGATGTACAATAATAAATCAGTTGAATAAGAAAAAATAGTTTGTTTAATGGGTCTCAAGGGTTTGAGTAGCGACCTGCAAGTACAAATTATGACTACCCCTGTTTTTCAAAATTATACATTTCTTGAAATAAATTTTAAAAGTTACAAATAAAATTAATTCTGAACTTTTGCTAAATATCATTTGCTTTTGAGGGTGAAACTACAGAAAGTGAATTGTAATGATGTGATAGTACGGGTTGCGTTTTTCTCCTAGCACATTCCAGGTATTTTTCTGCTGTTGCAAGGCTTTATGGATTTTGTTTCTAGTTTAACAATGAATGCGGCTGTAAGTTTGCTCGAGCAACATATTTTTCTAGTTTATGCCATTTTACTACTGCTTCCACTATCACATTGCATCTTTACCAGAACTCTTTTTTTAGTATAAACTTTGATTATTTTTAGAAAGTCATATATGACAAATTCTACACACATTTCTTCTAGGATTTTGAGTATGTTAGTTAAATACTACAATAAAAATAACTGGTCTTAACACAGACTCATGTCGGCAATATGATGTACCTTGTCACTGTTTCTGCCTGACTATCTTTGAAGTATCCATCAAACAATTTTTCAGGCGTACTTGGATTGCTGTTTTTGAACGTAGGGTTTAAAGGGGGAACAATTTCTTTCATGACTTTTTCCATGGTGACTTTCTAAGCTATTTTCCCATGGGATAACCTTTTCCCATTTCTTGGTGTATTCCATCCAATCTATCAATCTACTTACTATTGCTTACCAAATACATTTTTCATTGATGTACAATTATAATTATTTATGAGCCCTTGTAGTTGGATGACTGGTTATGCATACCATTTTTCATTGGCCATCTTTTGAGGAGTGCTGAGTCGTTGTTCAACATTGACTTTTTTACACACCTTTGTGATCCCTTCTTATTCCATTTCAATATATTGGCACTCTGCATCAGAGGGCTGGCTAGCTTGTGCCCAGGGTCAATGCTATGGCAAACAGCCTTGTCATTGTCTTCCAAGGTTCATGGCATTAGGCCTCACCATTCCAGCTGCATAAACAACACTGTTAGCATGACCAGGGGTCAAAACCATTCCAGGTCACAAACAGAGCTTTACAGCAATAACCAGTGATTCACCCTATCCCAGCTCACTTAGACAGCCTTTGTCAGTAATCAGCAGGGATCCAATTCTTACCACCAAGTAGCATATACAGCGTTGTTGCCAGAAATGACCAGAGATCCAAGCCACCCCAAATCGCAAAAAATCCCTGTTGTACATTACACATCCCAGCTGCATACACAACACGATTAGCATGAAAAGGAGTCAAAACCATTCCAGGTCACAAACAGAGCTTTGTAGTTAATAACCAATGATCCACCCTATCCTAGGTCACTTAGAGAGCATTTTGTCAGTAATCAGCAGGGATCCAATTCTTACCGCCAAGTAGCATATACATCATGGTTGTCAGCAATGACCAGGGATCCAAGCCACCCCAAATCTCAAAAACACAAAAGTCTCTTCAACCGCTGCCGAGTCAACCGACTCATAGCCCCAGAGCTCAGCCATCGGCACATATACGCCCATCAAAAAACATAAAATAAATAAAGGGTCCACGCCTTCATCAATGACCAGAGATTCGCGGCTTCCCAGGTTGCATAGACAGCCCTTGTCTGCAATGATCCAAGCCACCTCAGGTCGCACATACACCTTGTCAGCAATGACCAGGGATCCAGCCAGCCATATTCTCTTAGACAGCTTTTGGCATCAACATGGGAACCACGCCAACATAGTGTATTGCCCGGAGTTTTTCCGGGTAGTTTGTTTGTCAAAAGAGGGCCTCCAGCGATCCACCGATTTCATTACCTACGACCAGTGCAACAACATTCCTTAATAAATGGCGCTTAAACGGAACATTTTATTTAATTAAGCCTTTTCCCCGTTAAGACAGTTTCATGTCTTTGAATGAGATACCCCGGTACTTTAATTATTTAAATCCTCGAGTAATGGTATTTGGTACTTGTCATTTAGTACATGAACTATTTGATTCGTTTAAAATAGTCTAACAAAACGAACTCTTCCTCCTCGGAACGACTTCGGCCAACTGTAGCTTTACCTGTTTCTAGTCTGCCGGTTTTGCTTGCAAAACCACCTGTTTCCAGTTTTGTATCGTTGGTTTTCCTCTTTTATACATATTTTGGATTCAGTTATGTTTATGAAATATATAAAAGTGTTTAAACCTTTCAATTATTGTTGTTTTATTTAAATTGATTCATTTTTCTATTCTATTCTGTCAAAATTGTCTGTTTAAAAAGCTTGTGGGCGGCGCGAAAAAAGGGACTTTTCCGGGCGCCAACATGTGACCACATTTAGACTTCGACAAGAACAAATCTGTCTCTCGAAACAAATTATGGTGGTTTTATATTTTTATACGTTCTGTGCTATTTGTGTTGAATAGATTTTTTCGAATAAGAAAATTTCAAGAGTAAGCTATAAGTTAGTTTGTAAGAAGACAGTTCAAATTGGCCGAAGCGGCCCGCGTTTTTTCTTTTCTCGTACTGATTCTTACAATTAACGTATCTTTGGACGTCCATCAGTTCCGACCAAAAGTCAAATCTAAATTGTCGTCCCGGCGAGGAATTTTTGTCGTATTCGTTTAACTCGGAGTCGTTGAAATTGGCTTTGAATCCCTTCGCCGTGAGTCGATTGGCAAGGAACGTGCCAATCCTCGAAACACGACTTCAACCTTCGCCGTGTGGTTACTCGACGGGACTGTTGTCAGTGGCAGATTTTTACTTCGGTTTCCTCCTATTCTTCGTTATGGGATCGGTTTGAACCGACGAAACGTCTGGAATCAACTTCGTCAGAGTAAGTCTCGAGCGGCTTTTTCCCTCCAGGAGAATCGTTCTTTTTTTTATATACATCTATGTATTTAATTTCCGCGTTTCTTCTCTTTCCCATTTTCCATTTACTGTGTGTCAAGACTAGCTGCACGTGTTTTCTGTTTTTACGTTGTTTATTGTTCGTTTAGGCTTGTTTTTTTTTCCCACTCTCTCCCATCAAACGGCTTATTTTAACTTTTGAACCCTTGTCGCGTCTGCCTCCCTGGCAGTTTCGTAACGATGTGGTAGATCCTTTCAAAATCCCCTGTGTTTTCTTTCTAATCCCTTCCCATATTTTTAGTCTGTCTTTTGAAATGAGAAAAGTAAAGAAAGCATTTTTTAAAATTCATACCGTTAGTTTAAAAAAAAGAAAAAAAGAGGCAAATGGTATTTCGTAATAAAGACGTAAACCCACCTGTGAAGTCGCCTCCAGCTAATAATTAGTGACCGTTAACCCTTTTAAAAGTTTGAAGTTCAAGTTTGAAAAAATAAAAACTGCCACGCATTAAAACATTTTTTATTTATTCGAATATTACTCGAGTATGGGACCACCGTGATTACCTCGCAAATCAGATCTAGATAAGAATAAAATTCTAAATTTGATGGATTGATTTTTCTCTATTCAATTGAAAAATTCATGATATTTGTTCCTTTTTTCTTATCAGTCATTTGGAAGCAAACAATGTAAAATGGCACTGGTGAAAAATGAATCATTGTTTGAAGTGTCAAATTACAGAAAGCAACATTAAAATATTGTTGAGTTTAAAGATCATGGATAATCTCAAGATCAAAGTTTGATGCTAGCATGGCGCATGCAAGAAACATGGCACTTTGATCCTTTGGCCACAATTAATCATCGTCAAAGGGTCAAAGTGCCATGTTTCTTGCATGCGCCATGCTAGCAGTCATGGATTCGAATCATGCCACAGCCATTATAATTTTTAAAAAATCAAACTGTGAAAAAAATACCAGTTTTGATTATTTTTTCAAATTCAAATAGAGATAAATATAGCTAACTGAAATAACTTCAAAAATAAAATCTCCCAGTCTTCTAGGTTTTGGGCGTTAAGTTGTTAGATCACCATGATTCTTGTGTATGCCATGCTACCAGTCATGGGTTCAAATCATGCCACAGCCATTATAATTTTATAGAGAATCAAATGAAAAACGACCAGTATTGTAAGTTTTGGGTGTTAAATTGTTAGATCGTCTCGATTCTTGTATGTGCCGCTGTGTTAGAAGTCATGGGTTCAAATCATGCCACAGTCCTTATAATTTTATAGAATCAAATTATGAATAAAATGGCCAGTTTGGATTAGTTTTTGAAGAGAGATTACTTTGAATATAAAAATTTATGTATCACCTACATCATTGGACTGAGGCATTTTTTCAGACGCATTGTAACAACTGTTTACCATACCATCCCTGTAATCAGCATGTAACACAGTGTATGGGCATGACCAGGAAACAGTACGGGACCGGGACCATATTCATTTGTCCTGTCCTCCTAGACTGCTGGGAGAAGTGGCTTGTTCTTGTCTACCAAAAGGAGCTGCATAAATAAACCACAAATCAGTTGCACTATAGCTCCATTGTGGCTAATAAAGTGGGTTTCTGGGCAGTTTAAGCCCCAGATAGTGGAGGGAGATGGACATTTTGATAGCACAAGTTTATAAATTGCTTTTACTCATGTTCGTCTGATGTCCAGTTGTAGAAGAATAGAAGAAGTCATGCACAGTAGTTGGGTCGTGGGCTGCCTTTGCATTTTGCCCTCAACGAATATGGCAAATTTGATTTTCGCAAGGAAAAACATCCTAGCATACCCCTTGTAATTTTATGTAAGAATTAAATGGTGAATAAAAGGCCAAATTGTATTATACAATTTAAATGAAGGAAAATCTAGCAAGGAGAGATAACTTTGAATATAATATCTCCTGGTTCTTTAAGTTTTGGGAGTCTCAGTGCTTAGGACTTGTAGACAAGGAGCACCATATAGTTCAAACCTTAACTTTCTCCAATTTGGACTCTTGAGGTCGTTTTCTTGTTCCTTTATGCAGATGAAAGAACTCTGCTTGAGAAAAAGTTATATTTTCAATTATTTTTAGTGTAAGCCTTTTAATTTTTTACGTTTTAGATTACATCTGGATATAAAATTTTCAAACCAATGTTACCAAAACTACAAAACTTGGCATAAACTTTGGCAAATAGGAGATTCAATTGGCTGTTTCCAGTGAGAAACTTTTGTCTGTACTGCTCATATCTCATAAATATATATTTGATTGTTTCTATAACAGAGATTTGGGTTCTTTCAGCAATATACCGACAACCATATAGGTTCAAATTATTAATGATTAAGTGATTTTCACGAACCAGTTGCACTGTTTTGCACCGTCGATTCATTTTCGGTCAAGAAATTAAAAACTGTTAGTAATAAAGAATATGTACATGATATAGGTTGAATGTGTTTCTGTTTCTATTAAATTTTGTGTTGCAATGAAACAGACTTTTAAATTAACCGATTTTGTATTGTTCAAATTTTTATCTTGGTTCTTATCTTAACTATCTTAATATCAGGATTTTATAATAAATAAATGAAGTGAAAAAAAAACTTAATCACAGATTTGAATCATTCCTATTTTTATGGTCTTGCTATACTCACTGGGGGGCTCTTTGTGCCCCTTCTCAGCCAGGGATTTTTACCACCAGTAAAATTCCTAGCTAACTTTTACTCTGTAGTCACTGACACTCATTTTGTCTGTAGCCTTAATTCAAACTTAGTTTTATAATTTAGATCCAGTGGGGTGATATAGACCAAAATTATTTGTTGAAACTTGAACGGCTTTCAGTTTTACTAATTTTTTGATTTGTTTCAGCTCCCTTAAAAATGAAGATCATCGTTAAAGTTCCTTCGGTGTCGATTGCTAATGTTATAGGCCCGTCTGGGTCGGTGTTGAGACAGTTGCAAGGCATCAGCGAAACGAAAATCAAGCTTAAAAATGAAAACGAAGACTATGCTATTTGTTACATAAATGGTCAAAAAGAGAATGCAGAGCTGGCTGAAAAACTGATTCTAGATATAATTGCTAATAAGTCACCGCTGATGAAAGGTAAAAAAGACAGTGTTACCGTTGAAAAAGAAAATTACTCTCGATATGAAAGATTTTCTGATACAATTAATGACACGATGATACAAGTTTACGTGTCAAGTATTGCTAACCCTTGCCATTTTTGGTTGCAATTGATCACACCAAAAGCTTGCGCTTTAGAGCATCTTGTAGATGACATGACAGAATTTTATTCACAAGAAGAAAACAGAAAACAGTACGCTCTCGCTAAAGTTACAGTCGGACAGATAATCGTTACGAAACTGCCGACAGATGAGAAGTGGTGCAGAGCAGAAGTGTACAGAATCAAAGGGAAGGCTAAAGACCAAAATCCAGAAACGATGATTGATCTTTTCTGCGTTGATTACGGTGATTTTTCATACCATACATTAAAACATTTGTATCAGATAAAGACAGAGTTTCTATCTCTGCGATTTCAAGCGATAGAAAGTACGATGTGTGATATTGTACCAAAAGACGGTTCCGAGTGGTCTGAAGACAGCAGAACGGCTTTTGAAAATATGGTTTTTACTGGAGAGTGGAAGGTGATGCTTGCACAAGTGGTGGACTATAAGAGGACTGCGAAAACAATCAGGAAGGGCTGCCCGTTACCGTGCGTCCGGCTGTACGACCCGGAGGATCCTCAGGGTATTGACATCGCTCAGAAATTGATCAAAATGGGGCTAGCGAGCCCAGCTCCAGCACCTGCTTCAGTCATAACATCTAGCCCAACAGCAAACGTTTCCACAGTTATAACAAATGGCGAAAGGAAGGATACCAAAAAAAAGAAAGGCAACGGTGGAATCAAACAAATTGCAACAACCAAAACTGGCGACGATGATAAAGAAATGAAAAGAAGCAATGTCAATGAAAGGAAGGAGTTCACCGTCAAGGAAGCGCCCAAGAAAGATCAGGTCAACAGGAAACTCGAAGGAGCTGCTAACGCTAGTAAACAAAAAAAGAGATAGATAAAAAAACATTTAAGACTTTTTCCCATGATATTGTGATGCTATATTTAGAAGCTAATTTATATTGTGTATCAAAACCCAAGTTACTTTAATTATTTATTTTAGTTTATTTTTTGATTTTTTATGGTTTCTACTCTACTCCTCTCCAAATGAAAACTAAATAAAAATGGCTGCTGGTTTATGAAATAAAATCATTTTTGTCATGCATTTTTTCTTGTGCTTTCATTGTTAATTAAAATAGTTTTAAAATTACTTTCCAGTAGCCCAACTTGCATATGTAATACATATTAATATAACATGAAGACCGGTTATTAATTATGATTTATACTGTAGTTAGAATTTAAGTATGTGTGTAGACAATTTTTGGTTTTTATACACAATATAATCCAGTATACTTAATATGTACATCTGTTTGTTTATATATAAAAAAATGGATTTTATAAAAAAAAAGCAAAATAGTGATATTTTTATATTTAAACAATATTATATTATCTATTAGGTTTTCCTCCCTCTTTCACTTGTGTCCTGCAAAATTCAAAATTTTGAATTAGCAATTTTTCTGCTCATGTTTTAAGTATTTTCAGACATTTTAAAATTGTTATGATTAAATTAATCAGTTTATTACAAAATGTGTTTATTATTACCAGCATTGTTTTAAATAAGATAGTATATAGATGTAAGTTAATCGAGGCTCTTGATTGAGCGAAGACAAAACGAAACTGTTTTTTTCATGTTGTTTTATAGAGCAATAAAAATGATGTGATAGTTACATTTTCATTTTGATTTTTCATAATACAGAAGGAAATGTTTTCTTATAAATTTCTAACTAGTAGAAGGAACCTTTCCATTTGTTTGGCCTTTTCCCCGATCCTTAGAAAAACAAGAGTAAAGCGAATTAATTTTATTTAAACCGTTTCTTACAATATTCTTTGCATAGAGAGTAGATTGATCTGGGATTGGATCTAGAGTTTTTCAATTGTTAGTGAAGTGCCTCTTTGGAATTGGTCTAAATTCCATTGGAGGATTATTTGTGAGCAGTAGAATTTTGGAAAATGTCTTTACACAAAATCACGCCAAAATAGTGCTGTTCAAACAATAACCCTCTAAAAGAAGAAACAATAAAGATGTTCATTCATTGATAAATAAAAAAAGAATTATTTTTATTTTTTATCAGACTAATTGCGATTGTTGAACAATGCACACCACAAAAATGGTAAATTTTTTCCGCAATGTTACTTTTTTTTATATATGTTTTATTTGTTTGATACATGTGTAATTAAAATGATTTTTTCCCAGTGTTAATTTGTATGTTCAGAATGACTAATTCATGGTCCAATTTCTACCTCTTCACTCAAATATATTAAAAGTAGATGATGGGTTTTGGTCAGCTAGTCAGTGTCAATGCATCTTCAGTAAGGACTTGTGATATGTGGCAGAAGATTGTATGAAGCTGAAACACATTTGAGTAACATCAAAATCAAAGAAGATAGAGAGACCTGATGCTAGTTCAAAATTAGCTTTTTTTTCCATCAAATTAACTCTTCTTTTAAAGCATTAAAAAACTAGGATATGGCAAGAAATATAATACAGGCATCAGAGTTGGAAAATCAGTACTTACAAGAACGAGTACAATACTTGAAAAATAGTTGCAAGTACAATTACAAATACTGTACTTGGAACTGAAATAGAGTGAATAAGTTCAAGAATAAGTACATATAATTGAAATTACAAGTACAAATCTAAGTACTTGTACTTGTTTACGCAGGGTGCAATTACATGCACTTCAGGACTTGTACTTGTCAGTAACTGTACTTTAAGTACGAGTACTTTCTTTTTTTTAAACTTTACCAGTGTAATGGATTTGAAGATACTGTGCAAAAACTGCTTTTACGTGGTTTTTGCCTATATTAGTCATATTTTTTTGGATTATTTTGAAAGACATAAATTGCCCCACTGTTAAACTCGTACTTAGTAATCAGTGAGTTAATAGTTTGAATTTGAATTCACATTCACATTTTGATCCAACTGTGTGGAAATTCAGTATCAATAAAGAAATATTAGTTGATGAAGATTATTAGTTGATTCTATATAATTACAACATTATATAAACACAATACCATAAAACCATATCAACTCCACGTGGTCTTAATATTTATAAAGTAGTGATTAGGTTCTGCAATGTTCAAAGGGAGAAAAAACTCATGAGAAAGCTAATGTTGGAGACGGAATCGTCTGAAATTTTTAACTTTGAACATTTTACTAATGATATTTGTTTGTGTACACGAGTATCTTAACGTAAGAGTTCGAGTTTTATTTCATTTGTCTTATTTAATATATAGGATTTGATTATTTTGTTTTATTTTATTTTATTTATTTTTGCTGGGGCTTCTGACATCGTGGTCATTTCAGCCCCACACTAAGTCTATATTCTATACCCGTTCAGACACATCATTCATACAGTACACTCATTCCGTTTGGTCTGTGGAGTACTTGGTAGTCCTCCACCGACCTACAATTAAATTAAGCTAGATTGTGGTCGATGAGGTACTTTTATTAATATTCTGCCATCGACCCCACACACACACTCACTCGCTTTCATCTTTCGAGGGGTGATGGTGACGTTCTATTCACCCTCACCCCTCGCCAGTCACGCCAATAAATACATGCACACAGACAAAACACAAAGGCACAACACATAAGATATACTGTATACAATGAATAAACCCAATTTACCCTAGAAAGCGGAACAGGGGTCTCAGAAACTTGCTACCATGCTCGAGGACTCTTCTTAAATCCGGCGGCATGCCTGCATGCCCTCTGTAAGGAGCCAAGGCATGACACACCTCTATTATGTGGGACACATCGAGCAACCTTTCTCTGCATAAGGGGCACCTGCACGGGCTTTGGCCCAAGAGCAGGTGCCCATGTGTCGATTATTTATTACTAGTGTATTTAAAGAATGTTTAAATTTATGTTTTTAATCTACAATATAATTTTAGTTCTAAATTAGAAAACTATCTTAGCTTTAAATATATAAGACTCATACATTGATATTTTATATTTGTTAAGGGAATAGGTAGTAATTGTAAAAATTTATACAAAGTCTGTAAAAATATCTGGTATGAGAATACTTAATTATATACAAGTATTATAATTATATACAATACTTAATACAAGTACAAGTAATTGTACTCAGGAACACGCAAGTACAGGTACAAGTACTTGTAATTGTAGTCAATGTTCACAAGTTCTTGCACTTGTTCTTGCTGGAAGCCAAATTGTAAGTGCGTGTACTTGCAATTACTTTTGAAGAACTTAAGACTTTTAAATAATTGTTGCGTTTAAATAAGCATTGTTCCGCCCTTTCTTTCACTGATGTTCCTCAAATAATTCACACATTTACTCAAATACTTGAAGGAAGTACTTAAGTACAATTGTTAGGTTCTCATAACTCTGATAGGCATGTAAAGTGATTCTTTAAAGAAAAGTTAATTTGAAATTTTGACAATAATTTGATGTTAAAAAGAGTTAATTTGATGTTTAAAAAAAGGTTAATTTAAAATGGTTAGTTTGTTGTAAAAAAAGGTTAATTTGAAATTAAAAAGGTTAATTTAAAGTTAAAAATGGTTTATTTTAAATTTAAAAAGGTTAATTTGCCAGAAAAAGCTGTATTATTTTTCAAATGGAAATTTAAGGTTAAAAAAAAACATTTGGCCAATGAGAAAGGTTTTGAAAGTAACTAGATGGCCAACTCAACCCCACTTGAAGGGGGATCACTCAGCTAAGAATATGCCATACTAGGTTAACAGAAGAATAATTTTGAACTAATCCTGTTGTATGTGTCCAGCACGTAGGGCAAGTTCACTTGATATGTACCAATTATTCTTTGACGACTGATAGAGAGCATGTAGGAATGCCACCTGATATGATAATTGTACTTGTGGACAGAAATGAATTGTTGGGTGCTCTGATCCAATTTTCGTAGGAAACAGGATATTATGCTTTGTGTATATTGAGAGTGATCTGTGGTGGTGAGAGTGCCAATGGAATATTGAATACTCACCCTCCTATTGCAAATCTGCAATTTAAGACTGGTTCGGATCCTTGAATTAGCTGTTGTCCATTTTGTGAGATTTATGCTAGGAGTTTGTGTTTATGACTTTAAACAGTGACCAATATTAGTTTACTGTTAATTCTCCATCATTGCCTAGAGCTATTTGTTAATCTTAGGCGTTTTACAAGACAAAGCTTCGTTAAAGGCTTCCTAGTGACATCTTTCAGGCCTTGGTTTTTCCTATCCTAGGAGTAAGAATCTTTACATCTATGAAGTTATATATTATCTATGTTTTAGAAAATATACAGAGGCTTGTTTCTGCTTCTTGTCTATTCATATGCCTCCGGAGTATGCAGTCCTGTTGTAGTCTTAACATGTTCTGCCATTTACTTTGGCAATGTACGCAGCTATGGCCCAAAGAACTTATTCTTAATGCGTTATTTTATGGATCTGTTTTGCTAATTTGGTATGATGCTGATAGTTGTCCTCGAACTTTCACTGTATCCAATCAAGGATAATTTTATTGCCCCAATGTCTGTCAAGGCTTTGAGGCTCTGGATTTCACTACTGAAGTTGTTGCTGTTAGCCTGAATCTCTTCTTTTGTTTGTAATAAGCAACCATTTTCCCTGGCAGTTTCAACCAGTCTCTGCCTGAAAAAAATATTGCCCAAGTCTTATGTTCCATTCCCATAGATATCAGCTCTTAGCCTACTGTATACTAGTTGGCATTAACTGGTATCAGTGTCAACAGGCAACCCTAAAACTGCCTTTAGTTTATCTCGACACTATAATTAGCATTAGCCTGTGAATTATGCCTCTAGCAGCATCAAATCTTCCTTGGCCCATTTACAAAGTAAAGCGGTTATCAATAATGCATCTTAGTAATAAAGTATGTCCTCAGTGATAAGCATTTTCTGGAATTAAGACCATTTATGATCCAACCATCACACCCACCTGGATTCTATCACTTTTTCCATGCATTCAATACGATTTTGAAACTCAAGCATCAGCCAAGATTTCTTCAAGGGAATTTTTTTGGTAATTTATCTTGGTAAAGATTCGTTTTTGGAAATTAATATAAACTTGTAATGGTCATATATCTAGATAAGAGTTCTACACCCTATTACTAAGTCATGTGCCTTTTGCTAGATGGACTTAAGCCATAGTGTCCCCAGGGACTGTTTTTTTTTTAATATTGGTATGTATGTAATTAAGAAAACAAGAAAAGGTGTAATGTTGTCCATTTATACCATCAGGATACTACCAAAAATAAAAATCGCATTTTGGCCTAGGGGGAGGGATGCAGGGGATCTCATGACCCATCCCTTCACCACAGGTCTTTTGAATGCTTATGTCTGGTTTACTTAGTGACCCAATCTCAATTTGATTCACCATTTTTTTAAAAATGGCAAGTCAAAAGAAATAGAAAACAAGCTTGAGGGAGAAGAATTTATGATCCTGAAATACTACCTGAGATTTATGCGTACTACTGAAACTATAAAAAACACCCTGTGTACGCTTATCTTGGGGTTTGAAAGCAACAACTTGAAACGCTACAAAAGCCAATTAATTTTGTGTTCTTCGGGTAAATGAAATTTATTAAGAAATGTTTAGGAAACATATTTTATTATAAAATTATCATCAAAATGCAATTGAAATTAATTTAACATGTTATATCACAAGTCTAAATTTTTATAATGCTAAACATTCACTTGAAGTAAACAATGCCACAAGTCTTCTTTCTTCTTCCTTTTCTCTCTCTCACTCTCTCTTAATGAATATAATAGTAATAATTTACTAACAAAATAAGAAAGAAATTAACTGCATCAAGATAACCAATTCATCATTTCTAGTTTTAAATATATTGCAAGTGATTTCTAAACGTAATTTTACAATCATTTCTATTCAAAAAGATTCGCATGAGCCATATTGGAATGATTTTACAGTCACAATTAAATAAAGGACATAAGTTACATAATACAAAAAAAAAAATTAAATTAAAAAAAAATTTGACTAACTTTATTTAAAATGTAACAGTCTTCAGTATTAAATCGGCTATTTAAACTAACATAAAAAAATATCTTTTAATTAATTTAATTTAAGAATAACTGAATAAATTAGAAGTGAAAAGCAATTTTGTTCAATGCAATGTACATAAAAACCGAATTGCAATTCTGACAAATAACAAATTCATAGCAAAGTAGATGTTGATAAATCGCATTCAAGTATGCTATATTATGATTCTTGACAACAAGAACAGCAAGCGTTTTTCATTTAATTTAGTCTTTGACTAGATTTGGCTCAATAAAACAATAGAAAAATCAAAACAGTCAAATGGTAGTGCCCTCGCCACAATTCAACTAAATTATGTTGCATTTCTTTTATAACGATTCCTGGTTTAACTCATATTCTCTTCCTGTCACTGCATCACTCTGACCAATTATTAACAAACAAAAAAACAAAATGAAAAACAGTTCGAGTTGAAACAATACTGCAAAGTATCAAGGCAAATGAACTGATACAAGAGAATATTGAGTGTTATTACTATTTTTCCAGAAGGCACAACCCAACACAATAAATTATTAATGCTATTAAAAAATCCTAAATTTTGTTCAAACATGTCCAACTAACAACTGGTAAACAAAACAATTTTGTATTTACAAATCACATTAATATTAATGATTTAAAGTGATTGTTTCTTGGAACTCAAAGGTGGTGTTAGCAATCCCACATCGGTCTGATGCTTCGGATCAGATCTTAACAATAATTTTGCTTGGCCAGCTTCCTGAAAACAAAAATTATATCAAAACCAATTTACATGTATGCAACACGCAGAACAAAATATTGTTACAATACAAAAAACAAACAAACAACTTACAAGTAGTTCCAATGTCACGGTATGTTTTAAAATGGTGTGAGAGAAATCGATTGGTTTGAATTTTGAATCTGAAGGAAAAGTATTCACATTTTCATCCGAGGGAAATTTTTCCTTAAGCACATCCCAAAATGGTTCCATCCAGGAAACACAAGTGATGATATCAGATAACGCAAGACCTGGTAAATACATACACAGTTAATAATCAGGGGAGGGGGGATTTTTAAAAAATATTTACCAGAAATTGATAAAGCATTGGATTTTGAAAACGCTAAATACATGGCTGAAACGGCAAGAATTTTGTACGAATAGCTTAAAAATCCTTCGTCTAAGCTTACAAGGTCCAAAAGTTGAGCAACTTTGCTAAACGCTTTAACTGAATACTGCTGAATCATGATGTCTTGCTTTTTTGAAGAAGTGCGATAGTAAACTAATTGCATCAGGGTTGAAAGCCACCCATTTGCTGACAGAATAGTACACCTCCAATCAATCGCCTAAAAAAATAAATAAAGGAATATTGCAGTCATTATGAATAGTGAGGAGCTTTGATGAACTGTCTGAGAATTTTTGATTGTAAGCATGTGCTGGAAATGAGTTAAATATGAAAAATACCTTTATCATGACTAATTCCATTTTAATTATTTCTTCCTCTGTGCATGCACCATCAGTTATATAAGCAAATTCGGATACTTTTGGTGGGAATATTTCTTCGTATTTTGCTGCTATAAGAAGGCATGTGACACCTAAAACATAAATTGAATGTATAAGTGTTAAAATGCTGGATTTGAAATAAATTGTGTGCATAGATTCCCCCCCCCCTCCATTCAAAGACTATTGTAGAAAAAGCCCTATTGAAAGAGTGTTCATCCCAAAAGTCAGTCTAGAATAAACTACAACGTGTATGACATGGAGACAGATTTGAGGTATTGATTACTGTACAAGTTCTATCTTGGAACTCCTGTGAAATTTACAGTAAATGTATTAACTGAATGTGTGTCAACAGACTTTCCAACCTTTTGTAATGGAGACACATCAAAGACCAGCTCCTACTTATTAGTGACATTGGGGGATTAGGGCAAACTGACATTTTATCTATAATATTTCTAGATTTTAACATTAATTTTCATCATGGAATTATTGCTAAAATAAATTTAGAGAGCTTAAGCCAGTTAAGGAAATATGTCCATGTTGTGTATAGGCAGTGTCACACAACTGCACTCACTCAGATAAAACTGTTGAATTATACTGACAACAGTTGCCTTCTATACTCCACAGATCTTGCCCATTCAGATTTTTACTCGTCCCCTAAATAACCAATCTAAAAAGTAGAGAATTTTCGGCAGATGGTTTTTTATTTATCCATGCCGTTATTTTAAGCAGCCCATAGATGGTCAATATTATTATACAATATAGATTGCACAATAATTTGACAGTTGCCCCTTAAAACTCAATAATATTGTGCAAAATTTTGTTTGTGCAATATTTTTCACTTGTTGATACTTCACAAACTGACTGATATTGCACAATAATGCCAACAATATTTGCAATATTTTCCAGATTGTACAACAGATTTTCAGCTTCTCTTCACTCATGCGATGTATTGCACGAACTGTCTACACACAATCAATTAAATTGCACAACCCAAAATATTGTGCAATAATATTGATCGCCTATATGTTATGGCTTATGTTTATATACTAATAAAGCTTTATTATTATATTATATATAGAGAATTTTTGGATGAAAGCACTAACAATCTGACTTAAAAGATTTGTTTTCGCCCAGGACTATTAAAAAAAGAGAAATTTTGCTACAAGAAGGTTGGCAGTATGCTATAGAAAACCAAAGAAATTATGTTCCGGATTAAAAATGGAAACTGTGAAAGGTGTTTTCTGAAAACCGAAAACGCACACACCCAATTAGTCAATCATAGTTAAATCCACCTACCTATGAGTTGTAGCTGTGTCTTCTGTCTATTCTTGGTTATGCTTAAAAATCTATCGAGATAATCTAATGCCAAGTAATAAGTCTCACGATGTAATTTATATACATCACACACCTACAAATAATTAAACAAGCTCATCAGTATTGTACTCATTAATTTTATTAAAAATAATTACTTACTTCAATTAACCATTCTAAAAGGACGCTTCTCATCCGAGGCTGTAAATTTGGATGGTTGACAAACAGTGTCGGTAAACGGATATTTGTGGCACTTCTACTATCATCGCAATAACTTGACCAAAAATCCAAATAAGACAGCCAGCCGAAACTTCGTTTTGTGTTGACATTACTAAAATAAAGGTGGTATTGCTAATTAAAGTGATAAAAATAATATAAACAAATGTGCCACCTTTCAGATGAATCTCCTGAATTGAGATTAGACATGAAGAAATCTTCATCTTCATCACAATCGGAATCATCAGTTTCTATGATGCTTGACCTAAAAAGAAATAGTTCGACATTTCTGTGATTTTGTTCTTGCTGAAAGTATCAAAGTAAATTGTACTGAATGCCTATAAAACGAAATACTGCTCACCTAATTTTTTCAATTGCCTCATCATCAGAAGATTCATCATGATCCTGCATAGAAGATAAAGCCAAGACAGATAACTCTGTCAGAGGAATTCTCTCCATTGTATGGTTGTCATTGTCTACATAGTTTCTCTGAAAATTAAACAATCAAGTATGACATCATACCTTATGGTTTTAGAAATAATTCTAAAATTTAAACATTTGTAACTTACATCTTCTCTCCTTTTTTTCTCCAATATGACAGGCTCATTTTCAATGTTCTGAAATAGAAGACACTTTGTGAATGTCTGGTCTGGTTATAAAGATTCTATTTTTTCTAATCCCAACTCACCTCGCAACTATCTGATGGACGCCGCTTTCTTTTTAAACCTACTGTAGTTCTGCAAATAAAATAAAAATTATTAGAAAAACATATAATGGGGAAGATTATAAATAAAGTTGTATAGAAAATAATGCATGGTTTCTTTTAATTACTCCTCTATAAACTAACTTTACATTTAATGAATTATTTTTGCATGAATTTCAACACTTTTTAATTCTCTTTTAAACAAAAATGTTTGTTTACCTCAGGTAGCATTTCGTTACTTGGGCATAATTCAGTCTTTACTGATGACAACATGCCATTTTCGCATAATTTCATTTTACTAGTTTATACTCAGTTGGAACAGTGCCCAAACAGCCAGAAACATTAAAATGGAGTCTGGGGCAATGGCAGCGCGAGTGATCGTAAGAGTACAAATAAAAAACTACATATTTTATCAACTGTGGTTTTACTGTACTTACGATTGACGCTGCATCGTCTCAGAGAAAACCAAAACTGATGAGCAACCTAAAACAAACAATATATAAATAAGTAAAATGTTTATAAATTTCATTCAGCATGTTATAATCACAATGATTTCAAAAAAGTTTTATAAACTATGGTCCTATCATATCTTATATAAGTTAAATTCTTATTAAAAAAATTTTCCTTATGTTTATTGTGTACACAACTATGTATTTCATTAACAACCCGGACAAACATATAATTAAGTTAATAAGACCTAATAAATACTTTATTTAAAAATTTGTCAGGATATATTATTATTTTTTTTTTTTTGCTGGGGCTTCCGACATTGAGGTCATTTCAGCCCCACGCTCAGTCTATACAGTCTATATTCTATACACGTTCACACACATCATTCATACGGATAAATACGTTCATACAATTAACCACATTCACACATCACACTCATTCCGTTTGGTCGGTGGAGTACTTGATATACCTCCACTGACCTACAATTAAACTAAGCTAGATTGGGGTCGATGGGGTACTTCTATTAATATCGACCCCGCACACACACTCACTCACTCGCTTTCATCGTTCGAGGGGCGATGGTGACGTTCTATTCACCCTCACCCCTCGCGCCATTCACACCAATAAATACTTGCACACAGACAAAACACAAAGACACATAACACATACTATATACAATAAAAAAACCCAATTTCCCCCGATATATTATTATGAAGAAAATAGTTCTGTTTTGTGATTACTTCAAAGCACAGTCTGACATTTGAGGACAACAAAATTACATTTTCTTAGGGGAACAAGGAGGCTGATAAATAGCCCAAGTTTGATGAGGACACATATCAGGTCTACCCTTTTGCTGCATTCCAAATTGCCAAAAATCTGGCAAAACTACGGTCTCGGTTCAGCTCAATCAGAGAACAAATTCATAAAAGGACCATAGTAGAAATTAATGACTGACCTACTAAAACTAGGCAGCTGACTAGAAGAACTGGCTAAACATTGCAGATTACAGCGGCATGTATATAGACAAGGAGCAACAGAAAAAAACCTATGTGGTTAAAAATGTGACCTTGGTTCAATGAGTATGTAGCCCAGGACAAAAGCGATAAAGTTCATTAAAGGACTATAGCAGAAACTAACTAAAGCCTAAGATTAACAAAGACAGCCGACACCTGTTTTTTCTACCTCAAATCAACAAGGTTTTGGTTAAAAATGACTATGCCTATAATTTATTCAAAAATATTTATAACTAGCAAGATTGCATTTCTATTGATTCTTCTCCAATTAACAATTAAAATAAATTTCTCAGCCTTAACTAATTATATTTTTTAGTAAGCCTATTTCTTCTGACACTAAGTCTTTTTTGTCAGAATCAAAATTTTGACCTTTGGCAATAAAATTAATCAATGGTCAAATATCAAAAATTTATCTAAATACGTTTTTTTCATTTTGAATTATGAATTGAACGGTAATTTTTTTCAGGTTTCTTCAGAGGCTGGAATGACTTTTCCATTGAAATAGACTACTGGATTTCCAGAGGGCAATGCAATTTGTAATTTTTATCCTACATTTGTGAGACGAGGACCGAGTTTAAATGAAGTTATCAGGATTAGATGTCAGGATGGCTGTGACCAGTAAAAGAAATTATGCTGTGATGCTGTGTGTATTATGAATAGGAGGGGCCCTAGGATGTTGCCCTGTGGTACAATCGCATCAAATATTTGTTTGGCTAGTTTCAAAATAAATGTTGTGTATGGAAGGATGAATCTGAATTCTCCTTCTTCTTTCTCTTAGCTAGGACTAACTATTTTAGTTAAGTTGTAATAATTTACACAATTAGGACACCACAGGATAAGCATCAAAAGGGCTAGGTTTGAAACAGGATAATAGGTAATAGGATCAGATGTCACATTGGCTGTCACCAGAAAAAGAATGTGTATTGTGAATACGATGGTTCTTATTTATTATGCTGTCTTGGAGTAAATCTGCATCAATCTAGATGTGCATTTACTAATTTAAAATATAATTCTACTAATTAAAAAATACATCAATTAAAATTTTTTATTGTATGATTAACACGTGGCCCTAGAGGGGAGGAACCTGAATTCCTCCTCTATTTACTTATTTTACAATTACAGCTTGTTGCTAGGACGTATAAAGTTGTAGGATAGCTTGAGGAAACAACAGAATTAGATGACAAAATACCTCAGGAAAAGGCTATATTGTAAAGAATGGCTTGTATTGCAGAGACTGTGTATGTGAATAGAAATGGCCCATGGATACTGGCCTGAGGTACACACGCATCTAATCTAAATATTTGCTTTCACTAATGCAAATATAAATCTTATAATTTTTTAATTGTAAGATTTTACTATGTGGTATATGGGGGATTAAACTTAAATTCTAGCTCACCCTAGTCAGGGCGTATTTTTGTAAAGTTGAAGAAGAGTGAGTGAAATTGAGTTTCCAATTATTTATTTGCACAATTAGGCCACTACTCCTGGAGAAGCCAGGCCAGGATTGAAGTGTTAAATAAGGGTTGGACAGCAAGGGAAGAACCAGTATTATATGATTAGGCTGTTTTATTCAAAACAACATATACTGTGAATAGGAAGGGCCCTAAAATGCTGCACTTAAGTCCCCGTGTCTAATATAAATATTTGATTTACCAATTTAAAAATGGTATGTTATTAGAATTTTTTGGTGGGGCTGGACGAACTCGAATTTTCCTCCCACTTACAACATAATTTTAAAAAATTTTCAAGTTGAAAGGTAATTTTTGTATGTAAAATCGAAGAAATGAGTGATATCGTGTTTCCAAGTATTTATTTGCAATGCTGTTGAAGAGAGATCATGACTGGAACGTTAAATGGAGTTGCATAATAGCTATGGAAGGGTCAGAATTAGATGAAATGATGGTTGTCAGAAAAATAGCGTATATTGTCGTATTGTGTATATTGTGAATAGGAAAGGACTTAGGATGCTGCATTGATGCCATTTTTCACAATTTTCTTAGCTAGAAAGTAGTTTTATCTAAAAAACGGCGAAGTAACATCGTGTTTCCATTATATTTTAGCACAAAATCGACAACACTGCGTGAGAAAAATTATCACTTTTGAAATTTTTTTTAAAACTTAATTTTCACTTCAAATGCAATAAAGCCAGAAATACTCTCGTGGCGAAGAGACGTCAACAGGCGTCAGCGTAATTATTTCCTTTGTTCCACTAATATTCCACGAGTTAAGTCTGGGCTATCAGTAAATGAGCTGTCCCGGAACATCTGCCCTATCAAGATGGGCAAGGCAGATGCCTAGTGCACGGGGAAGCTGCACACAAAAAGTCGACAACAAATGCTCCCTCCTCCCGGTGAAACACGTGCGTTTTCATTTCAGGTGACGAATTATAAATAACACGGCTGAACAACATTCGCGTCCGATATAATAAATTAATTTGCAAGACGGACCCAACGACGGGCACCAATACTGCTTCCCTTAGCACAAGTCAGCAATTCAACAGTTGATTTTTTTGTTTTTGCAAAACGGTGACGAACTGTTTTAACCGAGGACCAATTATTTTTATGAAGTGTTTAACACAACCAAAGTAAATATTTAAAAAATACCTTTTAAACCATTTTATCAATATGGAACATACTACCAAAAACAAGTCTTTAAGATCACAAACACAGGGCAAGTTGATGGGATCATCTAGCTAAAACGGCCTTATAATAAATACTTCTTTTAACAATTTTTTTCGCCACATTTAACAGATTTTCTGTCAGATCGAACTTTAGAGCTTTCTTAATTTGAATTAATTTCTTTAAGGTCTGTGCAGTCCAGGTGTCCTCCCACCTGAGGGAGTGGAAAACATTTGATATCGTTGCTCTGATAGCGTTTCAACACGATTACAAACAAAATTAATGATAAAACACATTTATGTTTTACGCCGCTCTTCAATGGGAAAAGCAAACGTACGAGCAAATAATTTAATGAGCAACTGTCACTTTTAGAAGAATTTGACAAGCAGAGTTATTCAGGATTTTTTATTATTTTCCATCCAATAGCTGTAACGTTACTTCAAGAACCCAGGTCAAGAGATGATTTTACCCGACTACTTTTGATCGAACTTTGCACAAAATTTCCCGCTGGAGCGTAAGAAAAGCTTAAGTGCGTTCCGACTAGTTCCAAGCGCTACGCACGACTAATAAGGGCGGATGATCAAGTACCTCCAAGTTGTCCCAATTCCAATATGGCTAAGAAAATTTCAAAGCCGACCAACATGAAGGTAAACTTTGAATTTTGAACCGAACATGTTTACCAGTTGACCTAATACACAAGTAAGCAAAAGAAAACACACATGGATAATTCAAACTCACTGACAGGCAAAACATTCTACCCCAATTGATTTTTTTCCATTTTCTTGATAAAAGAAAATTCTGCCCGTAATTTGCCTCATTGCTTTTACCAATAAATATTGGTTTATGCTAGGTTTTAAATTGGTAATATCAATTAGAGGTAAACATATTTAAGCCTTAATCCAAAGCAAGGCTAAAGGATTCAATGTTTACTTTTTACGGAATTTAAAATATTTATACAGTCTCATTTGACTTCTGAAGCAACAAACTGTTTAGTTTCCATCTTTGTTGTCTAAATTTAAATTTTTAAATTTAAAAATACCATTTAGTGCTGAGGATGTTGAGGGTGTAGTGGCACTTATTGATGATGGACGTTACGCCCTATGGTAACAGAAGCATAATTCGAGATGGTTAGGGATGGAATGAATAAAATTATCAGTATGGAGTGATGGCTTTTCGCTCCGTAAGAGGTACAGAACACAGAGTTGCACGGCTAGCATTTTCCGAAGTCTTTTGGACGATTGGTCTGCTGTACTTTTTATAGATGAATGTAGAGCTTATAGATTTCCAGATGGGCGTGAAAGAGTGTGGAAAAAAAGAAATGAAAGGTATGAATGAAGCCTGCAATTTTTCCCAGAGCCATCCTCTCTTCAACAACGTAGCTTAGTGGTTGTGCGGTAATTTCAATGAACAGTAGCAAACAGTTGGTTGTTGTTCGTGGAGTGCCTTTGACTATCAACCTGAAACGTTGGAACAACCTCGATGAAATCAGCGGCAATCCTATTCTAACGCACGATAAACCCGTCCACATGTCGCTCGAATAGTCCACGCGTACTTGAACCCCATCGAACATTTATGGGATAACCTCGAAAGACGAATAAGAGCAATCATTTCCTGATGTACTCCACCCCACAGACTCTTTGTGAGGAATGGGCTAACGTCCAGCAAAGAGACTTTTGCAATCTAGTAGAAATTATGCCAGGCGTCTTCCAGATGTAAGAACGAGGAAAATACGCGATACTCAAATGTTAATTAAAATAGCAAGAAAATTAAAACAAATTTTATCTGACCGTCTTTTTTCCCTTAGCAATTTACATTTTTTTAAAAATACAGACCCAATTATTAGATGTAAAAAAACGCGAAACTTTGATTAATATATTTAAAAAAAACATATACAAATCAAGTTATATTAAAAATGGTAGGTATTTTTCGCCTGTCAGTGTATTGAAAGTTTAATCTATAATTACTTAAAAATCGTCAGATGCGGTCTGGTGTGATGAAGGTTTCAGAAAATGATTTTATCGTGCACGTTTCGATCTTTAAATCATCTTCAGGGCCTGGGATTTACAAACATTGTTTACATTTAGCAAATACATTTTGGATGTGGAAAATTGAATTTATACAATGCAAAATATATTTTTTTATATACTCAACCAAAGTATTTCTACTAGCTCAAAGTGTTTGTCTTGTGTGTAATTGTGCCATAAGTGTGCATGTTGAGAGTGCCAGTGAAATTTTGCTGTTTTAATTTATAAATTATTATTGTTGTTTATGTAGAGCCTTACAGAAATTATAAAAAAAAACCCGAAAGCTTTTAATAGTTGAAGGGGTTGGTTCCGCTCACAAACTCGTTTTGCAGTCGTCCAGATTTTGAGAACTAAATACTTATCAGATTGAAAGAAAAAAAAAGTACATGACAAATATGATCAAGAAGGGGGGAAATTTATTTTATACAAAAGAACAAGAAAATTAATTATTTACCAGGTACCCCACCCTTTAACAATAATATACCAGCAGATTACAGCAGCACACGAAACAAATGACACACATAGCTCCACGCTTTATGTGAGTATTAAATACAACACTTGGTTCAACAATTATATTTACATCTGCATTGTTGTTATCTTCCAATCAATATATTTTTTTAATTCACCCAGGCCCTGAAAATGTCCTGAATAAAGGTAGAAACGTCGGCAAAAAAGATAATGCGTTTTTCTAAAATACTTCATTCCTGACGATCCCTCACGACTTCAACAAATTATTTTTATTTTTAATGTATAAATTTGATTCTCATTTTCCGGATATTCCCTTTTTCAGGTCATTTCAACCCTTCACATCTTAATTCCATAATGTTCAACGGATCTAATAAAATGTTAATCCCACTGGAAAATTGATTACACTGATAGAAAAACAACAAAAATCCTATAAGATTCATTTGTAATTTTAATTATAACGATAAGCAAACAAAATACAAAATCATTCAAAAGATAAATTTTTACCAAATTTCAAATTTTTCCACATTTCTAGGCCAAAGCTTAAGTACGGTTTTCTCGGTTCTGTGAATAATGAAAAATATGGTGCTTAAAGAAACGTTGCTCCTACTAATGAACTTTAAATGCAAGTACTTAATTTTCCAAATTTCAGTTATCAGCAATATAAACATATAGTTTAATTTCAGTTTCTCGATTACAAACTGTTCAAAAAAATTTGTCATTCAGTTTCTGAAACACCGCTGTTAACAAATAATGAAAGTAATAAAAATTAAACTAAAAAGACTATGTAAAAAATTGATCATAAATAAATCAAAGTGCTTTTAAAATTTATACTAAATGTTAAAAATTTACGCCTTGAAAATGAAAGCTTGGTATCGTTTCCTGACAGATTTTAGTTGTTCAATTTTGTACCAGTCTTTTTTCGTTTTCTTTGAGTTCAATTTTGTACCAGGTCTTTCTTCGTTATTTAATAAAAATATTTTTTTTTCAAAATGCCCACTGTGCTGAAAAATGCAAGCCTGGCACAGTTTCCTGAAAGATTTGGTTGCTTTCAAGTTTTTCCTTTCGTACAATTTTGTACTAAAGAAACTTTTATTATTACTTACTAAAAAAAAGCTTTAAAAATTAAAATTTACACAATCATTGAAAAATGCAAGCCTGAAATAGTTCCCCAACAGAATGCATTGCTTTCAAGCCTTTTTTCTTCCTTGTACCAAAGTCTACACTGCTCTCGAGCTTTTTTCCTTGAGCAATTTTGAATTTCTTTTTTTTTACGTTGCACCCCCCGCTTTCCCACTTGTCAATAACTACAAAACTTTACGAATGCATTTTTGTTAAAAGTTTGAAACATTTTTTAAGCAATCAAACGTTAATTTTACACTGGTGATAGCTGAACTTGTTAATTTGTTTACAGCTCATTAACAGAGGCAACATTTCTGTAAGCACTACACATCATATTTACAGAAACAAAAACTTACTTTAAAACGGATACAATAATGTGGCGACTGTAATAAAAAAAAACCTCTTACGGTTTTCAATGCTCTTTCCATTGGTATATTCACATTTACAGTAAAATTAGCATTTTACGGCGGATTTTATGGGATAAATTGGTGAAAGGTTGAAGTAAACGGAAAAGTGTAATATTTCGAATACAATTTAGAATTTGGAACCTAATATGTAAACAAAAAAAATTACTTATTAATGTTTTATTATTCAACTTATCTATATAGAATAGTTGTATTATTTTATGGGATAATGTTTGTCTTTCATTTATAAAATATGCTTCATTTTGTTTAGAATTGATTTTTGTACTCTACTCTGAAAATTTACAAATTCCTTTTTCATTCTCTCCCCTACTAATTTCTATTAGAACATGAGAGACCTTATCAATGGGTCCGCTTAGTTTCGCTCTTCCGTCGTGCACGATCCGCGCTGGAAACGAACGAATCTTCCTCGCTGGATCTCAATCGTGCGTTGCTAGAACCAAAGCACGAACGTGAATGAAGCTGCATCCATTGGGCGTCGCAAGCCAACCACAACACAATTAATAAGGATATGGATGTATCAAGTACGTCCAAATCTGTCGCAAGTCCAATATGACGAGAAAATTTCAAAGTCAACCACTCTGAACTAAAACTTTCACTTTATGGCAATTACGAGGTAGAAGAAGAGGGAGAATTTATTTCGTTCAAAAGAAAAAGAAAAAATTAAATTAGCAATCATATTGTCTAAATACGACAAAGAACATTTAAACGACAACCAACTAAATCTTTGATTTTTGGACGGAACGCGTTTAACAGCTGACTATCAGTACCAAAGAATGGAAGAAAAATCCATGGGCAATATAAACTATTTAAAGTATAATTTATAAATTATTATTGTTATTTATGTACAGCCTTATAAAAATTATAGAATATTACCGAAAGCTTTTAACAGTTGGGGGTTGGTTCCGATCACAAATTTGTTTTGCAGTTGTCCAGATTTTGAGAATTAAATACTCATCAGACTGCAAGAAATTTGACAAAAAATGCATTTAATGCACGTACAATTAATTGTTTATCCCATCAACCGTTTTTTTTCTGATTTGCTGAAATCTGGCGATTCTTCAAACTTATTTGATTTTTCGACACGACAATTACGGGATTTCCACCAAAGGGAAGAGAGAAAATTTATTTCTGTACAAAAGAACAATAAAATAAAGAACGATAAAACTTTTTACCGCGTCCTCCACCCTGTCGCAATCATATTGTCCTATGTCCAATAGGACCATAAAAAATTCAAAATAGACAACTTAATTAATTAAAATTTTGATTTTTTAACAGTACACGTTTAACAGCTGACGTAGTATCCAAGAAAGTAAAAATAAAAACCATAGGTAATATAAACTATTTTAAGTTTAATTTATAAATTATTATCTGTGCAGAGCCTTGTAGAAACTATAAAAAAAATACCGAAAGCTTTTAATAATTAGTAGACTTGAAGAGACCTTAACGATGGTCCGCTCAATTTCGCTCTTCCATCGTACACGGTCCGCGCGGGGGTCAATTGCAACGTGGACCGAAATCGCGACGGATTCACGATATGACACGCGTCAAAATCCTATCGGGCGACCTTGTTTCATAAACAATTTTTGATTTTTTTTTTTTTAAATCGTAAAAACAAATCACTTTTTCCCGACGACGAGAGCGCAAAAAATCGAGAGGAAACGGCACTAGAAGTGTTTGAAATTTGGCGAAAATAGGTGAACGAAGGATATACATTAAAGTGCAGGTTTGCACAAAGAAAACAAAGCGGAAAAAGTTTTTATTTTCATGTGCGGATTTTTTCCCTTTGTTTTTAAATTTTGTGTCAAGCATTTTAGAAAGTTAAAAAAAATATTTTCACGCCCCTGTTAAAAATTGACTGGGTTTTTGTGAAAACCGTTTGTGAAAAATGATAATGTCCCGCCCGCGCCAACGTTTCCCGCCCGCTCGGAAACTAGAATCGCCGCCGCCTGTATTCTTCTCTACTCCCCCCCGCTCCCAGTGATGGAGAAGACGAAGTCATCGCACGGAACGGCATCAGCTGTGAGTGGCAGCCCGGCCGTGGCCGGACCACAAGGTGGCGCTGCACCGTCAACAAACCCGGTTCCCCCGACCCGCCCGGGGCGACGAACAACAAATCCCCTGGGATCGGGCAATTAATACTAAAATTTATTGAACGACTGGTCAAACCCCACGCAGGGAGGCCCTGGAATATCTCTTCCCTTGTTTATCTGCATTTTTAAAACTTATATTTAACGTTTAAGCTTTAAGTAAAGTTGAGCGGTTTGTTTTGTTGGCATTTTTGAAATTGTACCGGGCGGGAGTTTCCTGTCGTACCGAGTTCGAAAGGTCGGGCTTTTCTCTTGATAACTTCTCGCCTTTCATCGGGCCGGACAGGAATTATTGAACAAAAAAACCAATTAATTAAATAAAATGATTCTCATTCTTTTACAATTTCGTTTGAAACCAGAGTTCTTTGAAAGACACACGGAAACGATAAATGAACGACCTGTGGATGAGTGTAATTTGATCAAATTCGTAAAATATTAAGATTAAAGATTGGCGTTTTGCTTGTTTTATGACTGCGTGTTGGTTTTTATCGTGGAAGAAGGACGATGAAACCCGCCAAGGATCGGGCGGGGGAGGGAAAATGAAATTTTTTAAAAAAATATATTTTTGAATTGAGAATCCCCGTGGATCAGTCGGGTCTCGCTCGAGCCGCCGTACGATTCTTAGGGGCGGTTCTACGCATTATTCGTCGCGTCTTGAGAGATTTTCATTCAAAAAAATAAAACAAAAACATTAAAAACCGTAAAATGACTTACCTTTTTTTCAGGCGATCATGCCAGGAATTGAATTAGTTGAATAGCGCCTTTTCGAGATAAATCACAATAGCGGGCGATAGCTGGATGCACGTTACACACCCGCGTTTGAACGGATACTCGAATATTAAGAAGCGGCGTCCGGGTGGAAAACGGCTGACTGAATGCGAGTGAGAGACCGGCCGGCGGAAGAGTCGACTGTGGCGGTGGCCGAGGGGAGGGAGCGAGGCCGTGATTGGCCAATGGGGCGCCCCACCTCTCGGCCCGTTCCTCTTTCCTTTGCCGCTCAGCTGGCCGCGCTCGCCCGCGCACCGGCGGGAAATCAAGGGCAGCAAGGGCGCTAGCTTCCAGGTAGTCCAATCACCCCGACCGCCGCCCGAATTCCTAGTCGGAATCCGCTCAGGAAATTTTCTTCCGCCGTCCCGGCCTCAAACACAGCCGGACTGTCAATGATTTCTGCACTTTTCCAATTGGCGGAACCTCGACTTATATTAAATAATACAATAAAATTAATAATTAATAGAACTTTTGTCAATAATGTAACAATAACTGTAATTGAAGTTCAACAACTGATTTACCGGATAAATTTTTCAACCAGTATGACCTAAATCTATGTTCATCCAACGCTCAATCTGACATTGAAAAATGCGTCAGATTGATTAATTAATAAAGATATATAAATGATCGTTCAATAAGATAAGACGAAAGTTATCATACTCGGAAGCATAAAATAAGGCCAACATTGACTTTTCGATAATAACCCCTTATAGCTACCAAATACCAAACTACAAAACTGGTAACAAATTGAATATTGAAAACTTTTGTCCAATCAAATTATCAGAATAGTTTATACAGTGCTCTCTCTATCTAATCCGAAAAAATAATTCACTTTTTCCTCGCGTTAATCTATTAAATACAATAGGTATATTATACGTGACAGATGACAATGTGGACCGATCTAACATTTAATTTTTTTAGTGAAAGGACCTGATGGATTCGCTAAACTAAAGATATGTTCGAAATGCTTCTCTCTCAGTCACTCACTCCTTCACTTTCACTCACTCGTTCACTCGCTTTTTGACACTCTCTCTCTCTCTGTCTTGCTATCTCTTAATCATTCTCTCACTCACTCACACTCCTCCTCCCTCTCTCTCTATCTTTCTCTCACTCTCACCCTTATTCAATCTCTTTCTCCATGTATCTATTTTTCTATCTCTCTATCTTTCACTGACTCACTCTCCCCCTTCCGTGATTGATATTTCATTTGTTTCCTTTAAATTTCTGACTTGTTTAATTTGTTCCACTTCGGATTATAGAAATGTTCAGAGTAATGAAATTCAGATTACGGAAAGACCACTGTATTTGCTAAATTACACCATCCACTAGATCAAAAACAAGGTTTCATCAAAGTAAAATTCACTCTACAAACCTCCTCCTTTTCCAGAGCTTTATTTGAAACTCCTTCGCTGAAAAGTATCCGCACCACTATACAATGACTTTTCTAAGACAATTGAACTAATCGCAACAAAACAGGATTGATCATCCACTTTTTTAGCCAAATTAGCTGTTTATGGTTTCCATGGCACTCTTTTAAGTTTTGCTCATATCCAATAGAAAACAATATGTGTTAAATATTAAATGTTAAATTAAAATCATATTTTCCATTTCTTCCATAATCTGATGTCCCCCCATAGACTCCTTTCTATTTAACACATCATGAACGATATTTCCCCTTCTCTTAACGGCACACAATTTCTCCTATTCCCAGACGACCTTAACTGAATCCAATGCTTGGTTTACAGCCTAAATTAATTATATTGAAAAACTGTGCATCGCCATCTATACCGTTGACAATAAAAACCCTTATTCCATTTTACAATCCTCATTAAGTAGGGGTAAAAATGATCAAAGATCTTGGTGTTCACTTCGACTACATTAATCACTTTATCAAGCTAACAGTAAACAGAGCCAACAATTTATTATTTTTTCTTTGTCGGAAGAACAAGGAACCACATCTATTCTCCTGTATACTTCGTTGCACTAACACCTATTTTAAACAAATAGGAAAATTCTTCATGTGGATAGGTTGCAGCAACACTGGGCATATGGACTCTGGCTGCTTCCTGTTCAAAATAGTCATGTAAAAACTAAAGATGGATTCGGGGATCAAGACCTTAGGAACCATACTCACTAAATCCATACATCTGTTGGCCTGTGCCTCGCACTGGGACTTAACCGTGAAGAGAAGACCGAATATAGATATGTACAAAGTGGTAACAGTCCATTGAAAGATCGACTGTAAGTGCTCAGAGAGCCAACAGATTTATTTATCTCGATTCACAACTTAACTCCTTTAATAACATCTCACAGGAGATCAGCTGCTATGTCCTTTCAAAATATACGAAAAGTAGCTTAATCTCCAGGAACACAAAAATCATCAGGCTCTATAAAACCCTCACCTGGCGTATTCTTCTCAAACTTGGACCCCCCCCCCCCCAAGACAAACGAAAAGAATCATTTGATTCTTCGAAAAGTTTTCGTTGTTGTACAGCAAAGCGTTGAATGAGGAAGAAGAACGAAGAAGGAGGTGTACGATTTGCACAAAGAAGCGATAGTTATGAAGATTAAGCCGGGATGGAAAAGGAGGAGTGGCCAGTCAATATAATGGATGGACAACTGGGCACGACCAGAAAGGCTGGAAGGCCTAAGCTTAGTAGTTATACCGCTTGATTTTTAATTATGAATAATATAGACAAAGTATTGTAAAGTGGTTTGACCCCACGTCCGTGACCCCCGCGGGTTAAGCCGTTCTGTATGACAGGAGAAAAAACAGCAAAATTGTTTGCATATTTCTTCAAGTCATCGGTTGACCTGTAGATTTGCCTGCTTTCGTCAATCGTGCCCTTTCGATGTTGGAAAAAATTCGAAAACCTCTGATGACAGCGAGAAGCCGAAACGTTTTTAATAGACTACAAGTTCATCGCCTGCCCATGTTCTCAATTTGAGAACATTTCAAATTCGCCTAACTTGATGACTGACCAAAAATGATCGGAAACCAAATTAAAATCAAAACACTAGTGTTAAATATCATAATAATTCAGACATTAACTAAAAACTGTTTTGATATACCATCGATGGAAGGCATATTCACTTTACGGCCAAAGTAAACGAAAAACAGTATTTTGTTGTTCACTAACTCATCTAGTTTTTAAATGAGATTTTAAGGCCAGAGTTGTTCCAGTGTACGTATCTGGTATTGGTACGAATGGCCCGTTGTCCTTGTTTTCACCCATTTACCTAAAAACATGAGAAAATAATTAAGAAAAACAAAATAACAAAAGAAGAGATAATATCTTGCAGGGTGGAATTGAAAGGAAGGGAGAATGTCTCCTTTAATCCTCTAATAAGATACTTTCATTCCACGAATACCACAAACCGGAGTCCCATGATTGGCGGAGGTTCTGTTGAAACATAATAGGAAACCCTACACAATCGCACTCACGTCCACCCTTGACCACAAGTGGGCCCTTTTTACATTTCTTTCATTGTCTCTTTTGAATGTCATTCTTTTCCTTTTTTACTTTTAAACGCCAGCCCTGGGAGTTCATGAGGGGCGGAAGTTTCTCTCAACGGCGGGGCTTCAAAATTGAGAATAGTTGATTTTTTAAGACAAATATCCTGCCGGATTAGATCGTAATTACGAAGTCAAAGAAATGTGGAAACTCCAAACCTTCGACTTAACTTTCAATCAAATAAGGTTTTTAGTTGAGATAAAAAAGTCAGTGACACGAGCGGGATTCGAACCCACGATCTTCGGCGAAATACGGCTCTTCCAATTGAGCTAGCGTGACGGAAAATCCATTTTCCCCCGACACCCCGGTTGAAAATCGTCTTTACTTCGTGCCGTGAAAGTAACGAAAGGACTCCTAGCCTTAATGTTTAGTAGCTGAAGCTTGTTACCGTCAGTCCGTTTATGAGAAACCCATTTTCTTAGCTTTAACGTCTCCTCCAAGTTGATGTAAACAAGAGCGAATGACTCTCGATAGTGCTAGATCATTGACAATTATTTCTGAAATTCTTTTTCTCGAGTCTTCCTGATACCCTATGTTCTTCCTCCTCGTTGCATAACCTACAAATGGGGGTTCATCATTGAGTATATCCATGTTGTGTAGGTGGACTGCTCCGAAGTTCTTTCCTTTAAGCCTTTGATTGTGGGCCGGAATTTATTTCAGCTTATCTTCTGTTTCAATTTTGAGATCACAGGTCTTACTTATACGTACAACTTACATACAAACTTCTTTGTTTTTAAAGCACACTTTCATCACTCTACAATTCTCTAAGCAGTCGTGTGACTCGACGCATTGGACTCATCTGTCTAGGTATTGTGTGGTACTGCTTCACCTTGTCACCCGTGTTTCCATTTTGAGGTCAAGGCTGTGGTTTTCATTTCTGATGCACGTCTACTACGTTGAACACGCACTGGCAATTTACTGGCTTCTCGAATCACGTTCCATAGATCACGTCAATTCGACGTCGTTGAAGACAGGTCTCCCATTCATCTTCGATTCCCTCGTTTTTGCGAACGTTTTGTACCAGTTTCGGACAAAAGTGATACATTTAATGTGTAGGTTGAGATGGGGAGTTGGTGTCCAAGTAGATCGAAGTCACAATAGCTCAAGTGGTAGAGCATCGGCGTATTTAGCCGAAGGTCGTGGGTTCGAAACTCGCTCGTGGCTCTAGCTTTTTCATTTCAACCAAAACCTTATAAAAAAAGGTTAATCAAGTGAAATAATAATTTGGTCAATAGATCGTCCATTAAATATAATGGATTATTATTAATTGATTTTAAAAAAACTCGACAAATAGTCTTGTTGCTTATGTAATTCCTTTAAATCGTTTATTAATCGCTTTTCCGTTTAGGGAACTTTTTTGATTAACAAAAAACCTGTCCACTATTATCTATTGTGGATCGATTTATGACGCATGATTCTTCATATCTCACATAAATTAAATTGAGAGCTTCCACAGCTGATGGAAAAAGTAAAAAAAAATTACTTGTGAGGAAGGCCATCTATAAGTCTTTCTTTTCTTCTTAAAAGTCTTTTACAATGGATCGAGGACGATCCCAACTGTATTGACCATACCGGGATTTCTATCCTTCCAGAGGGTGTAGGGTATAATAAAACCCTCAATGAAGAGAACTGAAAAGTTTAGCTTTTCTTATTTACGGCAGGTATAAAAGTTCGATTCCTGGAAAATGCTATTTTCTCCAGGCCGGCTGGAACCTTACAAAATGTGTCCCTTTAAACTTTGCAGGGGACCGATCGCACAGGACAATTCTGTTTGGTTATTTGAAAATATCATATACTATCTCAACTAAAAACCTTAATTAATTTAAAAATAACCTTAGGATTTGTATTTTCAAGTTCGTTTCACTTGCTCAAAAAATTAAGCACTGTAGTATAATAGAAGTGGAAGACGTTTATAGTCGACCGGTCTGATAAGATAGGAGAATTCTTAAAGATAACAAACACGTAATCCTGAAAAGTTCAAGCTCCCGCTTATGTTACTTTATTTGACCGGATTTATATTGTCCGGCGATATCGGTCAATTATTTTTCCACTCAGGGAAAATAAACAAGTCTTCGTTTTGATATGGAAGTATCATTCTCTCGCTAAAAAGGACATTACTCACTTCTCAACTTACTCATAATTCTTTAATTGAACTATTTTGGTAAGAGTTAATTATTAAGACTAATAAGAGGATTTTTTATTATACCAAGCTGCACAATAGTAATTTGACATTACCAACCATGACAACAACAGCATTATCGAGCTTCCAAGTTTCTAGCAGGACGTGATTTTGATGCGAAAGGGTTACACAAAGCACCAATAACTCTTCCTGATTTTTGACGCAAAATATCAGCATCTCTTCCCGATTCTGCTCCCCCAAGGCCATCTAGGATAGAGCTAGTTCATTTGTCGGCATCGCATTCCTTTATAAGTTTGGAATTACAAACCACACTACTAACATTGTCATGCTCCGAGTACATGACCGGATATGATTTTGATGGGAAAGAGTTATCCAAAGCTATAAGGTCCATCTCCCGACAGGCCTCGATAAAAATCACACGATTTACTTTCTGATCAAAGCTTATCCTAGCTGGTGGTTGGAAAAGAAATAACTGTATGACACAGCGAAGATAGGTGGACCAGGTTAATCGGAATCGTTCAAGCTATAGGTTCATCATCAGATCTCATGAAGATGTCTTACAACTGAAAGTATACACGAATCCTGAGACGTTAAAGGAAGGCGTATCTCATGAGCCGATCTTTGACACGTTTATTTACTGTTTTATAACGTTTTTCTCGATCTTTGAAAACTAGCGAACAAAAAAGACGTCCGACAGAAATACGTTTGCATTAATGCACGCCTTGTGTTTTTAAAAGGCCCGTATCCACGTATCCACGAGTAACTTGCATTAACGAGGATAACATGCGGTAGCAGCAGGTGCAGAATGAGTATCTCGAATCATACGATGTATCTGTCTGTCTGGGTTTCCTCTTTTCTCAAGTTTTGTGCACTCTTCCAGTCATTCAGCATCATTACGAAACGAAATGGTCATGCAAATCTTTCCCATAAAGTTTGATTTGCATATTTAAAATCAATAAACTGAATGTATTCAGTTTTTGTAATTTTTTTTGTCATATTCAAGGTGAACTTTAGAAGATTGTATTATTTGCCATAGTTGAAGAATATTAAAGTCCAAATTATTTTTGAGGTTTATCTTTTATGTGCGTTTTCACAACGTTGGAACGAAAATTTATGACTTTTAATCCATGTTTAATAGCTATTTGACGGTAATATAGAATTGAAAGATGTCTCTGTTTTCAATTTTAACTATCATCCTTTTCGGATTTTCATAATTCGGGGCTTAATTCAGTAACCTGAACGAACATAGTCGGCAATATAGGACTTATCTTTCTATCAAAGGGTAACCTTTATTGTTTAACTTTCTCACCCCAACCCAATATTCCAATAGTATGAGATGATATTGCAGGTTTCGTGCCACTCGAAAGAACTGCTGTATCTTCTATTTGTTTACGAGATGGAAGGTTGGGTGTGAATATTTGATATAGCGTGGGATCCAGTACGCTGCCATGAGGAACACCAGCACTAATTCCTATGAAGGGAATCGTCATCTTTGATTTGGAAAAACCGCAAAAAGCTGTCCAGTATGAGATAGTAGGCAGAAGGAAGCATGCACGGAGGGACAAAAAGGTGTGTAACAAATGTCGTGGCTTTCTGGTAAGGTTAGGTAACGAAAAGTGGCTAAATGGCCCGATTTACCGCGGTTTTTAGTCGTTTCCGAACATCAAGTTTACTCTAAAAGTAACTTGAACTAAAAGAACTAGAAAACATTTTCTTTAAACAATAATTATTAAAAAGTAAATGAAATAATGCATCACAAAAATGGCCAAATAGCTAAATTTTCTCCTTAGATCTCTGAAGAAAAATTTTTCCTCCTCTGATTTAGTCCGAAAGTCGTCGAAAATTTTTATTTAAAAATAATCATTAAAAAATTAATTGAACAAAATAATTGGAAACATAATATGGCCTAATGGCAAAATTTACTACGGTTCGGCCGTTTCCGAACATAATTGGTCCACTTGTCTTTGCTGTTATAACCGTCTGACCAGAGGAGACGATCAGACTACCGGTTCACCACGAAGACCTCAATGATTCTTTTCACAAAATTTAAAACGTATGATTACTTTTGTCGGTGAAAATCGAAATTAAAAGAAAACCTGGAAAATATGAGGCATTTAGTGTGCCCTGACTATGAGGCCTGCCGTCAGGTAAAATAATGTCCCGTTACCGTTATTTGGGTATTAAAGCTGGTCGGTCTTCGCCTGTCCTTTACCTTTTGGCCCTTTAAATTGGCCTAACAATCGAAAAACCTATTAAATTTTGAAAGGTGGTTGACCGCCAATTGCCAAATTCGAAATGCCTGGGATCTTTTCCGTTTCAAGTTGGAACATTTCAAAAAGTCAAGAATTCATTTAAATCTCGCTTTATTCCAATATGCGCCCGTTATAGAGAGAGCGTAGGATTGCCACTTGGGAATCGTGCTTGAGCACGGCTGCGAGTATCTCTCCAGATCTGGCCCCATCTGGCTTTCATCTTTCTTTAGCAATGGACAATCATATGCGCAATCAGGACAGTGCCACACAACACCTAGTCCGACGAGTCAAGCCACAAGATTGCTTGTGAAATGATGAAAGTGTGATTTAAGAAAGAAGAAGTGTGTAAGTTATACCTATAAGTAAGACCTGTGATCTCAAAATTGAAACAGAAGATAAGCTGAAATAAATTCCGGCCCACAATCAAAGGCTTAAAGGAAAGAACTTCGGAGCAGTCCACCTACACAACATGGATATACTCAATGATGAACCCCCATTTGTAGGTTATGCAACGAGGAGGAAGAACATAGGGTATCAGGAAGACTCGAGAAAAAGAATTTCAGAAATAATTGTCAATGATCTAGTACTATCGAGAGTCATTCGCTCATGTTTACATCAACTTGGAGGAGACGTTAAAGCTAAGCAAATGGGTTTCTCATAAACTGACCGACTGTTTACAAGCTTCAGCGTCTAAACATTAAGGCTAGGAGGTTTGAATGAGAATATTCCATTGACGCGCAAACCATTTACCAACAAAAGGTGTTTTGTATGCCATAAACTGCTACGTGGTCTCACCATCACCTCATAAACCAACTCAACCCAACTGCAACGAGTATCTCTTGCTCTAGCTCAGCAACAGCCTGCTCTCATTTGTTTTGTTAAGTACCGGGACCCAAACTTTTATAAGAAGGGCACAACGGGCCTTGGAGTTGGGAGAAGATGCCGAACTAGGCTATCCCACTGTCTGTGGCAATTATTAAACCTTTTAAACCCGCACGAACTTTTTTAAAGCCTGAACGAAGCCTAATCGAGGGTTCAACTCTTTGGCTCCATACAGAGAGCTTGTAGGAACCCGGCAGGAGAAACGTGCTTGAGCACGGCAGCGAGAATCTGGGCTCCCCTGTCTGATTTTTAGAGGAATCAGGACTGTTTTCAAGCATATATTAATAGATACCTCGTCACCATATTGAGACTGTAATTAATAGCTTTAATATATAGAACAATATACAATATGTATATACACATATAAAAATTGGGACAGGTTTATAATTTGTAAAGATGACGGAAAGTAATTACTTTAAAAAGGTTAGCTCTTATTTTGGTATTTCAACGCTGCAGAACCAAAAAATGAAGTGGTACGAACATTTTCCGAAAGGGTGTTTTATTAATTGACCCATAAACAATGGAAATAAAGGCTATATATAACACAGGAGAGTTGAGTTTACTTTCATATTTCGAATTTCTCTCTCTTATTCTATTATTTTTTTAAATCAATAATATTAATAGATAGTAATCGATAATAATAATGGATACTTAAATATTTATATTTTATTTTAGGTTCAGCACTCCTATATTAGAGTTTGATGTTTGTGAATGTGCTAGGATAGGAAATGTTCCCATTAAACAGGCTATTCTTGACATCATTGTTTTGACCTCAGTGTTCCTTTTCCAGTTCTATTTGCCATTTTGCGAGAGGAATCAGTAACCTCATTGCGTCCCGTGTAGAGGTTGAATAAAAACTTCCTCGACTTGTTTGCCACGTCCTGTGCCAAACCTTTCTCTTCATCGAGGTCTCTCATCGGGCCGGGTTCGTCAGATGAAGCCATATTCTCGCCGTGGGCCCGTTCGGAGTAATCAAGGGGTTTTCTGACCATTTTTTACATCCACCGGCATGTGTTTTAGTGACGACTTTTTTTTCAACACGCTCAGACACGGCTATTTTTCCACTATCTCTCTATTCAAAAGTACGATGTATAGTTACCACCAGTAACCACCTGTAAAACACTTGATTACTTCACCAGTAAAACATTTTTTTAAGCAGTTAAGCAATCATACGATTACATTTTCAAGTTCACGGGCCCTATCGAAAGTTACTTTAGATTTAAGTTTATACTAAATGGAAAAAAATCAATGAGGATAAAAATAACGTAAAGATCAAAGAAAGGCTTGAAAATGTCTTATTTATCTTCTGTTTCGGTCCTTAAGCAATTATTAACTTTTACAAGCCGTTGCAAAAAATGTTTTCAATAAAAATCATCTTTCAAATAAAAATCATAAATTAAGTATCAAGTCACTCAAAAGTTGAAACATTTTTAAAATCATAGGAAAACGTAAGGAGGACCTAACGTGTCAAATTAGACGAAAAAATCCGTATTGGCAGTCGTCATTGCCTTTCAGATATTTCATTTTTTGCGTTACTTCAACCCTTTCACAACTTTATTCCACGAAGTTCAATGTATCTCATAAAATATTAATCCTACTGTAAATCTAATAACACCAAAGAGAATCTCATTAAAAACCTTATGATGTTAATTTAATTTTATTGTAATCTTAAGTACACAATAAAACATCACTTAGAAGATACATTTTTACGAAATTTTCAAATTTATTGCAAAAGGTTCAAATAAGATTTTCCCTGTGGATCGAAGTTACGATATCTCAAATGGTAGAGCAGCGGCCTATTGAGCCGAAGGTCGTGGGTTCGAATCCCTCTCGTGCCATTAGCTTTTTCATCTCAACTAAAAACCGTAATTAATTGTCATAGTATACAATAAAGATGTTTGGGTGTTACATGTATTCTATTGATATTGGATTTGATCCATGACATTAGCGGAGCTACGTCTGAGGTTACATGTGGCTGTTCTATGATTGCTGCTGTGTTAACTCGGTTGATGCAACCATTTCGGTCTTGCATGTTGTAGGATTCGAAAAACATTTCTTTTATTGGGTGTACGTTTCGAACTACACTTACGTCATCTTCAGGGTTCAACGTGTGTGTTTTCTGTCTGGATATGTGCGTGTTCTCATCTCCTTAACACTCGCAACACGACACACAACCGTGACACATCTACACAGAAAACACACTTTGAGCCCTGAAGGTGATCTCAATAAAGATACGTCGGCACGATAAAGAAAATGGTTTTCTAAACCTACATCACACAAGACAGGAGCTCACGAATTCCAAATAATTTAAACAATGTTTATGAAACCTAGGCCTTAAAAATTTAAACTCATACCAGACCGCATTTCACGATCTTTAACTAATAATTTATATTCTAAGTGATTTTGTCTTGAGGAATGCTTGACGTCGTTTCCTAACAAATTTCACTGCTGCACGCTTTTTGTTCTTCGTATACCATATATTTTACCAAAGATGGTTTTTTGGGAGGGATTGTATTACTTTCATTATGTATTTTTCAACAAAAATTAAAATCTTCATGTCTAATTTTTTTTAACCGTTTAACCAATAGTTAAACTTGTGAATGTTTATATTGTAGGTGATTTTGTATTTTGCAAAAATGTTCACATACATTTCAAAATGTTTACCTCTAATTCGAACCGCACAAACAATACATTCATGATAAGGATACAGGTATAAACATTACAGCTGTATCTTTATCTTATTGAGCAATTACAATAATTAAACAGGTGGAAAGGAAAAAAACAAGCTTGCGTGTGTGTACGTGGGTGTTCTTCGTGATAACGCATTATCATTAATGACATTTTTCTTGAGATTTTTTAAAAATACTCTTCGAAACCAGGTGAACTGAAAAGGTGTGTGGCTCCTGAGCATGATCCCGATTTCACGCCGTGCTGCACCCAAATGAGCATAAATTAACTCAAATTAACATTGATTTTTGTTCGGGTTGAGTAGGCCGAGGGGCAATTTTACAATTCATGAACTCCCGGTTCCTTTTCAGCGCCTGCATACTATCGGGGGTCACGGCATGGGGCCTGGTGCAAGGACATCCGCCTGCGTGGTCAAAACACACATATGCCTTCGGTAAAATCTACCTTTATGATCTTAATCATTTTACTTATTAGAGCTTAATTATTGGACCGTAAGTTTAATTTCATTCGTCCTAGAGAAAATTGTCCTGGATCTTCAGTCAATAAGAAAGAGGTATTGACTCGCCTTTCCGATTTCATCCGTTCATAAGGTTTTTCGTGCTTCTTATTTTAGTCTTAACACATCTCTCTTGGCCGGTAAGTTCTTCTTTTCATCTAGGAACTTGAGAAAGAATAATTCTTCATGGAAATGTTTAAGTCGTGTTTACAGTTCAATATGAATTCGTAACTTTTTCACTTCCGAGATAATGTTCGAATGTCTTCAGTTATCTTCAATTTGCTCCGGGGTTGTGAAGCGCCATATGCCGGGGGTCGGCGGGGTTTGGTCATGAAGCATCACCTGCTTGTAGCACCTAACCAAACCGACTACCCACAGCCCCGAGCAAACAATTTTGCAGCACGTTACTGTTTGTTTAATCGCCGATCAATACAAACTCGAAGGTGTGTATAAACAGTGTCGACAGCTTTCTAATAGGAAATAACAATCTCGAATTTTCAATACGATCTAAAAAAACTCATTACAACTTCAATCAACAATTTCACGTTAAAATGAAAAAAGAAACTGAAGCTTTTCTAGGAGATAGATATGAAATTTTTGAGTTTTTCTTACAACTTTTCTATAGGCATTTCGCGTTTTTACAATAGATCCATTATCAAATGCATACTTTTTCCAATCTAACTCTCAATTCAGATCGCTCGGATGTCTCAAATATTGGAATTCGCCAATGTTCTTACGTCTTGTCAATAAACTAAGCCTCGAATTTCGTTTAGTAATCTGTAAAAGTACAACTATAAATACACATTCATTGAAGAATCGTGAGAGTCCTTCTCGAGGTAAGCGGCGATCAACCTGTTACCTTCCACGATTCCAATCATACTGGTCCGCCTACTTTCGCTATGTCTGGTTTTGGGTAGGTTGGAGATTTACAATTTTCAGTTGTCTATTATTTTACATGATTTAAGGTTTACCAACACTATATAACGAATGTTAAATGGAATTTGATAATGATAGTTTGATTAAGTGCAAACTTAGGAGGATTGAATGAGTGATTGAGTGAGAAAGGACGAGAGAGAGAGAGAGAGAGAGAGAGAGAGAGAGAGAGAGAGAGAGACAGACAGACAGACAGGCAGAGGAAGTGATTGATAATGGTTTATTTAACCACACAAAGTTAGGTATCCTGGACCACTCTGCCACTTAACGTGGAAAGGAGGGAGAGGATGTGAGAGAGGAAAGAAAGTGAATGAGTGAGTGAGAGGGGAACATTCTAGGGGCGTCGGTGGCCGCAATGGTTTAGATGTTGACACGGCGCTCATCACTGTAAGGTAATGATCCCGGGTTCGAATCCAGCGGCCCTGCATTCGGACCTGACAGGGGCGTTTTTTCAAAAATACCTGCATCCCGAGGGTTGATATAACATCTACTACTAAGTAAAAGTAAAAAATAAAATAAACATTCTTGTTCTCAACTGAGATTTCTTCAAGGGGTCTGTAGGACAACAAGAATTTGTGTGAAATTTTGGTCTATGACAACCGTTTCTTCTTCTCGCCGACATCGGTTTCGGATTTGTTTCAGTTTGGAAAAGGACACGATTGACGGAGCCGGCGATGGAAATGGCGAAATATCTGTCATACCACGTACCTGCTTATATTGCTTATGTTGAATTTACCTCGTGAAAGACATTCGTTTAAATATTTGTGGTTAAATTATGTTTCAATCCAGTTCAATTATGATTAGATCTACTTGTTCACTCGAATGGGGTGTCTTCGTAAAGGGTTGTGCGTAACGTACAAGTAGAGAGCATATGGGGCAAAGGACAATTAGACGAGTTCCTACGAATATCACCGTGTTTCTCTCGTCAAGCCATTAAGTTGCCGTGACGAAGAAGCGAAACGCTTCACAACTGGCGCTTTTAACTCTAGAAAAAGAAGAAAAAAAAAAACATAAACGGCCTATCAAGGATAAATAAATTTTCCAAGTTCGCCGGGGGCCTCTGATAATTAATTCATCCAAATCAGCTCATCTCAGTTGATTCTCGACGTGAAAATCAGAACGTATATTTCAATAGGTAGGAGAAAAAGGATTTTAATGGTTCACTACTCTTGAAATTACCCAATAAAAGGAATTGGGACAATTAACTGCTGATCTTTTTTCAAAACACTGTTTTACTTAAATGTTTACTCCGTGTCTGAAAACAACAGTAACTATACGAAAAAAATTAATATTGTTAAACCTCAAATTTAAGAGGCGGGAAAGATGCAAATTTTTATCTCGGAAAATTTCTCCGTTGAGGGAATGAAATGATCTAATTAAAATGATGTAATTTAGGCGAACACTGTCAGCCATGCGGAAATCTGCTGCGGACGCATTCCAAGGGTCATGAAACGACAAAATTTCAATAATTCAATTTTCCATCGATTATCTGGCTTGAATTGCTTTGAATTTTTTTATCAATCTAATACAGGCAAGGGAACAAAATGCTCAAATGCTTGCATGACAAACAAGACCCGCGTCTCTAGTGACCCCATTAGAAAAAAATGAAATAGGTCCAACATCCCGACACCGAGAGAAAAGAGGAATGAACAATCAAAACATAGAATGAGCGTAGAAAATATGACCATCATCAGCAGGAAGACGAGAAGAAGAAATAAGAAGAACAGAATGAGTGTGGAATCTATGGCCAAGTTCTTCCAAAAATAATAGTGACACAACATACAAAAGGTTGACGTAGCTAGATGGCGTTCACCCTATTACTATTAATTTTTTCGTTCTCCTTCCGTAATCTCTCTAAAGCTTCAGATCGAAGACTTTCAACTATATACGACCATCTGGGAAGAGAATAGAAGATCAGAAGAACGGAAAGTAAGCGGGGAATCTATGGCCAACTCCTAGACACAAGAAGAAGACGAAATAAAATCAACATAGAGTGAGAACCGAACTACGGCATAGTGTACACCAAAGCAACACGGCAAAAATGATAGAGGCTTACAACACACAAGAACTTAAAACGGCTGAAGTAGCTAGATGGCGATGAAGTTACACAAAGTTCATCGTATTACTACGTTTTTCACTCCAAAACTTTCACAAACTTCAGATTTTTGCTTTGTTCTTCCTAACTTTTTAACTAAATATCTTGGACAAGAATAGTAAATCAGAAGAACCTAGAAACTATGACCATCCTCTATGAAGAAATCAAAAGGACATAGACTGAGTATAGAACCTACACCATAGTGTGGGGTTTTTTATGACCATTAATTAGTGATTATTTGGAGATAGTGATATGCTGTCAGGTGTGACAATGATTTATAAAAACATTTATTTATCGTGCTAGGTTTCGATCTTTTTTGACATCATCAGGGCCTAGGATTCATAAACATTGTTTAAATTATTTGGAATTTGTGAGATGCTGTCTTGTGTGATGTAGGTTTAGAAAACCATTTTCTTTATTGAACCGACGTTTCGACCTTTATTGAGATCACCTTCAGGGCTCAAAGTGTGTGTTTTCCGTGTAGATGTGTCATTCTTGTCTGTCGTGTTGAGAGACTCCCAACAACACTTTGACCCTTGAAGATGAGCTCAATAAAGGTGGAAACATTGGCACGATAAAGAACATTTTTTGTAAATCATTGTCACCCAGGACAGCATATCACGATCTCCAAATAATCATTAATTAACGATCACTAAAAACCACACACTATAGTGTAGGTTCGATTTCAGTCTATGTTATTTCGATTTCGTCTTCTTGTTTGTATGTCTAGGAGCAGGCTAGAGATTCTACACTCAATCTCTTTAAAATTTGAGTATTTTAATTTTTTTTTTGTCGTAAGGGGAAAAAGGCCACATATTGCAATTGACAAAAGGACACTCCTGTCTATGTTCTAGCGGCACAAAACAATCGGTTCGGAAGGGGCGGCCCAAATAGAAATTTCAGGCCATTTGGGTAAAAGAAGCCGCCTCAAATCCTGTTAAGTTCCAGAAATATTCAATATATAATATATTGTATCCACGGAAGTATCCAAATATTTTGAAAGAGGCCGCCTTTTTTCTTGAAAATCCGCAGTGATATAGCAGATCGGGTTTCCGATGATCTATCCAGGTATCTCTCGCGGAAGATAGCCTAAGTCGTATCAAATGAAAAAAATATTATTACTTATCTTTCCAATTTAATCAAATGCCGTTTAACATGAAGGTAAAACTTTTAAAATAGTCGACAATGTTACTTAAAATGGTGAAAATAGGAGACCAGTATGATCAAAATCTCTCACCCCGCATACCTCAACAAGAACTCTAACTATTAACCATCGAATGTCTATTTATAGTTGTGCTTTTAGAGATTGCTAAACGAAATTTGTGACTTAGCTTATGTGACAGAGTGAGTCCAATCCGAAGCTTAGAATCTAAGGATGTGCAATCAGCGGTTAAGTAAAATATTTCGATGATTTTTCAATATCTGCTCATTTAATAGTGTTTTGATGAGTACATGTTCTATCGGCACCATACGATGGCTCAAAGGGGCTCACCTCAGAATGGTCCAATGGCACAGCTTTGCGTGGTGAAAAAAATATTATCAATCGTTCTCTCTCACTCACTCTCTCCCTTGGTATGGTATGGTAAAAAAGGAGACTAGGAAGTGGAGTTTGTGCACCCCAGGCACTGCAACCTTTTGTTTATTGTATCTTCCTAGTTGCTTGTTTCAGTGCAATAGACTCAATCCTTGTCCTTAGAAGTATCAGGCCACTGACTGTCGCTTCTACAATTTGATTCCGTATGTTTTTTTGTGTTTGTTTGGTTAAATCATTATTGAGCTGTTGCTTCGCATTCGAGATGATATGGCTTTTCCTCCTCCTTATTGCCTAATCTGCAGCTGGGATTATCGTTGATTATACCCATGTCGTGTAGATTTTTTCAGATTCTAGTGTCCGGTTAGTAGTCCTATCATTCCTCTGAGTTTAGCCCTCTCCAGTTGCAGCAGTGATTTTGCCAGTCTTAGCGAGGGTTGTTTCATCATAGGTTTACTTGTGTGTAACGCCGCTACGGTTTATCAGCTTCTCCTTTTGTTTTGTTTGGTTCTATTCTGTTATGGAGAATTGTATACTGCTTTTTGCTACCCCAAGTTCAGGGGTCTATGTATGGTCTTGCAGATCCTCCTCTGGCTAGTCTGTCTGGTTTCTCATTACCAAAAATTCCTCTGTCCTCTGGCACCCAAGGTATCATTAGGTTGTTGTGTTTCCTCAGGTTTTGGAGATTTTGGAAGCATTCACTGATGAATTAGGATGTGATTCATTTTCACGCTCATCCTTTAATGGCTTGGCCATCGTTGAAGATGATGTGGGCAGTGATCAGCAGTTTTCATACCTTTTAAATCGAGTTATCTTAGATGTTTTCTCAGCAACTAATGACTAGCATTCAGCTGTCATTTACCCTAGTTTTACCCTAGCTAACTGTATTAACGTTTTGCCAGTTTTGACGATTGTCTGGCACCTCTGGAATTCGTCCAGTTCTGCGTTTTTGTGGATCTATTCTGAGATGTAGGAGTCAGGTGGGTCTTGTTATCCCAAGTATTCTCGGCGAATGTCCCTCCTTTGGCCAGTCTGCTTGTAAGGACACTAGAATGCTTTTGCGCCGTAGCACCTGCCCGTATATAGTCAGGTTTTTATGTTTTCCCAAATTTTGGAGATTTTGGATACCAATACTAGTGCTTTTAGGACAAGACCTTACGAGGATTTTTGTGTCAGTGAAACCTCTTTCAAGATTTTCTGTCACACCAATTTAAAACATGTATATCTGTTTTTCATTGTTCCATTTTTGTAAAATAAACTATGTACAAACATAAAACTCTGTAATCGGAGTGATTTTATTAAAATACTTTCTTGATATAAAAATGAAGAAGTAAGTGTCACTTCTCAGAAATAAAAAGCTGGGCACAACACGTGAAACTGATAAGAGGCCCATGTTATCAGAAATTACCACACCGAGATCACAGGGCGATTCCATAGGCAACTCCCTTCGAAAATATTTCAAATCCCCTCTAAAATAAACATTTCCAATTATCAGGAAAGACGAAAATCCGTGAGTGCGTTGATTTCATTCAGAACTCATTTTTAAGATGTCTACAGGCTAATTACGTTAGGTCGTAAAGAATTTACATTATTCAAAACTAAATTTTATTAAATTAAAAAGTTAAAATTGCAATAAATCGTTTTTTCATTGAAATGAAATAAAGAAAAACTTTTCGTTTTAAGTTCTTTTAGTTTTTAAGTTTTTTTTTAGACCAAAAGGCTGCAATGCTTCGAAAATACAACTCTTATCATAGTCGCTTTAGCAGTAATAGAAAACGAGTTTGTTTTTGCAGGAACATGTATTTTTATGATAGATAACAGAGACAGAAAAGAAGCGTGCTCAGGACCGAGCCCTGAGGAACACCGGTCTCTGTCAACCACGAGATCTCGGTTTGTTTCATCATAATCGCCTACTTCGTCTTGACAGGTAAGACATAAACCAATTTAGAAGTTAGTGGACGATGTTCAATTTTCCTTACTGAAGAAGGCGCAAAACCGATAGGTGTGTCGAAAGACAAAATTGAATTTGAATTTGAAAAATCACATCTCGATAGAAGTCCAACATACAAAATCTCCGAACTTTCACTAACTCACTTGTACACTATCTATTCCACACATTCTCTTTCTCATTCATTCATTCACTTACTCTTCCCCCTCTCTCTCATTTATTCGCTTACTCATTCACTCACTTACTCTTCCCCCTCTCTCTCATTTATTCGCTTACTCATTCACTCACTTACTTCTACTATTCATCCATTCACACTCGTTCACTTATTCAAAAGAGTGATTGAGTGAGTAGAAATATACTCTTCCATTCACACTCACTTATTTACTTACTTACTCACTCATACATTCACGGAATAAGTAGTATTCCCGCTCCTTCTCCGCTCTCATTCACATACTTGTTATTTCCCCTCCTCCACTTTCACTCACTTATATATATTACGCAGGGCGGGCGACCAGGACCCGAGGGGTTAGAAGCCTGGGTTGGCCCGTACCCCATCCCTAAAAGGTCCGGGACCTGGTCGGTTCACGAGTCCTGCATAAACCTATTGGACTTATTAACAAACCCAAGGATTTTGGACCATTTTAACCTGGGGAGTGTTTTAGTTATGTCCTCTCCTTCAAAGGTGTCGAATCTTTCCCTAGCATACCTATCACATTCGGCTAGGTAGTGTCGAGCCGTTTCCTCTTTAGTTTCGCAGAAGCGGCAGAAGGGGTCTGGTAGGGAGCCCATTATGAAGAGGTGTCTTCTCAGGGGGCAATGGCCCGTCAGGATGCCTATCAGCCTCCTAATTCTCCTCCTAGAATTGGAGAGTAACCATTTCGCGTCCTTGGGTTTGATTTCCTTCAGAAACTCCTTCGATTGCCTGCATCCGGGGGACGTATTCCATTCCTTGAGGAATAGTTTCATTCTCCAGCAACTTATACTCTCTTTTGCCGTGCTTAAAGAGTGGGGTAATACTGGTTGCGGGCCGACAAACACAGTATTTGATCCTTCCTTGGCCAGGCTGTCCGCCTCTTCATTGCCGTAGTGTCCCTTATGAGCTGGTATCCATATAAGGGTTACCCTATTCTCGTACCTGGTAATGATCCTGTTAATGAGTTCAACCGTTTCCTCCACCAGTCTAGATGTTGATAAATCTTTTTGTAATGCTTTTAGACTGGCCTGACTGTCAGAAAAATTTTTTATGTCTTTTCCCCTTATCCTGTTAGCCATAAGTGTTCTGCAGCAGATATTAATGGCCCAGACCTCTGCCTGAAAGACAGAGGTGTTATTACCAAGAGGGGAGGAGATGCTGATCCCTAATTTGGGTATGTGTATTCCAGCACCGCTTCCCTTATCCTTAATGAGTGAACCATCAGTGAAGCATTCAAGGCTGCGGTGGTCATCTTCTGGTTTATAGTTACCGTCATAGGGAGTAACTACCTGAAAATACTTTTTCCCCAAAGGTGTTTTCACCTTTTTGTCGCTTACACCCAGTAGTTGGTTGTTGATCCTACTCAATAAGTATAAAATTTTCGAGTGTCCTATATAATTTCCCTTATGATTCCAGCTGCCTTCACTGATTAGTCTACTTTCACTCACTTACTCATTCTACTCTTCCATTCTCACTCATTTACTTATTTACTTCCTCATTCACTCGCTTATTCTTTCTCCTCCTCACCCTCACTCACTTACTTTTTCTATTCTTCAGTTCCCACTCATTCACTTACTTACTCACTCACAAACTTGTTATATGTTTGTATAATCATAATTTCATTTTAAATCTCTTCAAATAGATTGTTAAAACGATATACATAGATATTGTTATTATCTATTTATACATTAATAAATAATTAGGATTATAAAAAAAATGCATGTAAATAATAAAAATATTGAATGTTACATGACACAGACCCCTATATATTGTTCTTTTATAAAACAATCCAGTACTTTTGGTTGAATGATTGATAATTAATTTGCATTGAGACGGGGTTATAAAGATTCGTCAGAAAAGAGGTCTCATGGTCATTTCCGCTTGTGATGCCATAGGATTATAGGGATGGGATTGTTTGGAGAAGACAATTGACCTGATGCGAGATTTTACCATGGGACAAGGAATTTTTTTTATAAATAGAATTTTAAGGTCGTTGTGGAGGGAAGCGTTGGTGACATCGGCGTGTGGTTGGATGTATTATTTAAGTTCGAGGTTGTAATCCTAATTAGCCCTAGATATTTGTACACCTTTGGTCTATAAAGTTTGGACATTTAGCAATTTCGACTTTTCACAAGGCAATCGGTCTACACCTGAGGGATTTGATTTTTTCATCTTCAGGGAAGAACTTTGAATATCCATTATCAACATGTATTCACGCGTAGTAAGGCAAAAGTTTTTGAAGGATAAAAAAAATTCGGTGAGTGAATAACTGGGTCAAATAATGTTTTCCGACTGAGCACCATTGCGTCCTCAGAGTTTGTTTTACCTCGGATTATTTAGTATAATTATTTTCAAAAGGCGTGAAAACACATTTCATAACGGGCAGTGTGACACCGCCAAAACGTTTGGTACAATTATTTAGAAATCGTGAGATGAGGTCTGGTGTGACGAAGGTTTCAGTAAACATTTTCTTTATCGAGCCGACGTTTCGATCTTTATTGAGATCATCTTCAGAGCTCAAAGTTGTCTTCTGTAATTGTGCCATTCTTGAGTGTCGTGTTGAAAGTGCCCGACACACAAGTTTGACACATCTACACAGAAAACTAACACTTTGAGCCCTGAAGATGATCTCAATAAAGATCGAAACGTCTGCACGATAAAGAAAAGTTTTTCTGAAACCTACATCATACCAGACCGCATCTCACGATTTCTAAATAATGATCGATTAACGGTCACTAATCACCACACACAGTAGTTACAATTATTCTCTAATGGTTTAGTAGTAAACGTGTAGGCATTTATGGACGCACCATGCAGTACAGCCATTTCTGGAGGAATAAAGCACACATAAAACAGATGTAATAATAACTTGCTGATGCAGTGTAAAATTAGATTCTTACTTTCGAGCTTGTTAAATTAGCGCAACAATATGTACAACCTCATTATATTTAGTTGTCAATTGGCCAAGTTATATCTTTCCATTAATTATTCTTTCTATGTAAGATCTTGGTCGAGATAAAAACGTCAATGGCACGAGCGGGATTCGAACCCACGACCTTCGGCTAAATACGCTGCTGCTCTACCTCTTGAACTATCGTGAATTCAACCCTCTCGGACACCAACTTCCCTTCTCAACCTACAATCGTTCGAATTTTCCTTCTTTTTGCCATATCTTCAAATGCCACATTTCTATTTTTCTTCTTCATTCTTTCTTAGGTTGAGATGAGAAGTTGGTGTACAAGAGGATCAAAGTCAGATAGTTCAGGTGGTAGAGCAGCGGCGTATTTAGCCGAAGTTCACGGGTTCGAATCCCGCTCGTGACACTAACTTTTTCATTTTAACTAAAACCTTACATAAAAAAGATTATGTAATATATACCACATTGACCAATTTGGGATACAATTCACAGCTTGAAAAATTATTATATTGAGATGTGTGTTGTGTGTGTGTGTGTGTGTGTGTGTGTGTGTGTGGTGTGTGTGTGTGTGTGGTGTGTGTATGTGTGTGTGTGGTGTGTGTGCGTGTGTGTGCGTGTGTGTGTGGTGTGTGTGCGTGTGTGTGTGTGTGTGTACGTGTGTGTGTGTGTGTGTGTGTTATTTAGCAACGGTTGTTGTTCAATAGTTTTTTTGATGTACTGCATAGCGGTTAGGAATGGACGAATTTTAGAAAAACCCTTTTAAAAAAACATTTTGCCACGTTTCGACCATTATTCGGGTCATCGTCAGGTTCAGAGGGACTGGGCGAGTTACAAAATATATGTCGAAAAAAAAATATTTATACAATAGAGGTGAAAAAATGTAAATTTTGAACCAAGAATTTCATACTCACAAGTGTGAAATTTTTGTGGTGTCACGTTTTTTCGTGTGATCACTTCATCAACCCAATCACACAAAGCCAAACCAGTCCATTCCATAATATAAAATAACCTTAAAAAAAACAACAAAACAGAAGATGACCCGAATAAAAGTCGAAACGACCGCAAAAAAATTAAAAAGGTGTTTTTCTGAAATACTTCCTTCCTGACCGCTCTGCACGTCAACAAGCTATTGAACAATCGGTTGCTGAATGGCACACTCGTACAAATAATAATTTTGGAAGGTGTAAATTGTAGCCAAAATTGGCCAATGTTGTGTAATTTTTGCACTAATTCAACAAGCTCGAGAGTAGGAATCTAATTTTACAAAGAGAGAGGGAGAAAGGCTCATAAACGAGGGACATTTATTTTGGGTGCAATTGACACTTCATTTCCCTCGAGCCGTGTGATTTTCAAAGAAATTACGGTCACATCTGCCTGATTGCAGTCGTTATTATACACAAACAATACGAACCGAGCCAACTTTGAGATAACTGATAGAATTATCCACGCTTTGTTTTACACTTTGCTGGCGACCTCGTTTCGTTTAAGCATGAAAATAAAGCACCACTAAAGATGACAACAAATAGAATGGACAAAAAAAGTATTATTACTAGACAATCAATAATACAATTATTTCTTTCTTGAGTAACAAATGATCCAAATGACTATCATTTCCAGGTTTACTGTATAAACAAGACGTAACAGAAAATGTCCCGCCAATGACGCCTGTTCTCTGTCTGTTGCCTTATGCATTATGGTTTAATATAAAGTAATAAGTATGATAAATATTTTGTCAAAGTAAAGTCGTTTCTGATTATCTCGGTGCGCTTTTCTTCGCAGTCCTTGCCTATCAGACGCGTTTATTCATGTTTTAAAGATTAACATTGAGATTACATCGAGTCTGCTGGGTGATTAACCACAAGGTCCTTCCCAATCATTTTGATCTTCTTATCCTTCTGGAAAAGTCCGAATTAAATTTTCACCGTCCCCGACCTCGACAGCATATCTCATAATATTGCTTACGTTTCGTATTCGTGCAAGTGCATGGGGTCTGGTGGGTCATGAACCTGTAGGTACTTCAGTGCTGTTTTGAGCTTCGTATCCTCATAGAAATGACTCAAGTTTCATCAACTTCCAGACAACTATAGCATATCATATTTTTGAGTACTTGTGAAATGGCAGGGAGTCTGATGGGTAATGGACGTGTAGGTCTTTCCGATCATTTTTAAAATGGCCAAACTAAAGTTTTATCATTGAGAACTTGTGGAATTGCATGGTTCTGAAGAGTGATGAACCTGTAGGTCCTTCAGGATTATTTTGGCCTTTATATCCTCATAGAAATGATCAAACTAAAGTTTCATCAACCTCCAGATAACGACAGCAGACTCCACTCCCCATATTGGTTATTTTGAGTACTGCGTGTTTATTGGGTTAACATATATTACTATTTCTGATCGTCATTTGCTCTACATAACGTACAGGTATTTTTTTATCTTTCCAGCATCCCTCGATCTATTCCTCAAATCATTTCAGTTACCACGACCTTGCGGCTAAACTAGATCCAAAAAGGCCGCCTCCTTCCTTGACGTTTTCTAGCCGTACGTTTTAAAAGGCACCAAGTTGAAAAATCTTTCTTGACTAACCGGCAGTTGTGTTTTCTCAATAGGCCAGTCTCGGCCTGGTGGGTTAACAATAGTAACAACAGGACTCTACCCTCCAAGTCTCGCCTCTCTTCCAAGGGGGAAAAAGCAAAAGGGGGAATTTAAATGACGACGAGGAGACTTACCGTTTATGTTCCTCATTCTGTTCTTATAAAAAAATGAAAAAAGTCGTTGTTTGCGAGTCTGGCTAACTGGCTAGGGTTTGTGAGACGTCTGTTACCCCAGACGTCTGACTAATAAAGGAATACGAGTCTTCGTCTTCACCGGCTTGAACGGTTGTTAAAATGTTTATAGTTTAACAATCAACGTTCGGTCTAATCATTAATGCCATAGTTTCTAAAAAAGATATTGATTTTCCGAAATTCATTTCAACGGCCAAGGAAAAGAAAAAAGAGAAAGTCCTAACTCTTGAAATCAGAGACATTCAGTTCGCATTTACCATTAGTTGTCAGACCCAATATCGAAACATTACTAGTTAATCTTCTTTAGATAATTGTCATATTCAATACAGGTAACGGAAAAACGTTGGGCCCAACTCCTGAAAGTACAGTTAAAAAGGAAAATTTTCTTTTCAAGTTTAATTCAGCACTTCCAGATATTTCATATGGCCTTTGTGTTAATGAAGTGCAGGAATCTGTAGAAGGTGTTGTTCTGTAGATTCGCCAGTTATATTGACAATTTTCCTCGTCTTCTTCTATACCGCAGGCCTTCATCGGTTGCTGACGAAACAAATTTACTGAGAAAATGGAGTGCTGCTCTCTTTTATGGGAAAATTGAATATTGGGCAAATTTTTATCTCCTTTTTTGATTCTTTGGCGCATCACAACGAAGCACTCACCCTTGCGGAATACCTTTTTCTAAGTTTGAACGAGTTATTCGACCAGAATAAAATATTGTTCGCTTTGTTTTAAGTCAACCGAATTTTGAAATTTTCCTCGACCGTAAGCCAAAATTTGGACAATTTTTTGTAGGTTCATAAAAAGTCATGCGTTACGTTTAAAAACCTTCCGACTTTCATATTTTTTGAAGTAGCTCTCTATAACGACGTGCATGCATTTCTAAAGTCAGGATCCTCCATTTCGATCATTTTGATACCCTGCTTGCGGAATTTCATGGATTTCTTTACAGAGACCTCTGTCTTATTAGGCTTTTTGAACTTTGTAAAACTTTCACCTCTTCTTCAGACCTTCCTTCTCAAAATTAAAAAAAACCTTTGAACAAAGTAAAGGGCTACGCCAATACTTTGTTCCATCTAACTCCAACTCTTCTACTTACACCTCCTGCTGGTGAAAAACGCTCTAGTTTTTAAAACAGATCTTCTGTTTTTATGTTCTTATCTCACTCATTTACTCAATTAGCCTTTTGTGAAGCTTCGGAAAAGTGATATGCTGTTGTCACTAATCTACTTATTCTGCTCTCTGGGCGATGATTATAATTTTCCAGTTGTGTTTTTTTAAAAATCAAAAAAATTGTGCTGCTTTAATGCTTAATTTGTAGAATGAATTAGTTTGTACGTTTCTTTCCAAATGTACGGGAATGCGGTCAATTTAATGTCTGTTTTTATCGTGTTATATTTTGTTGTGTTTATGTTGGAACCTTAGTTTATGGGTCGTATTATTATTCTTTTCCATCGTTTACCTTATTGTCTTTCGTTAGTGAGAGTGATTTTGCACACTGAACTTTACTACCGTTAATTAATTATTTGTGTAATTGGAATATTCAATTCAGTGACCAGGGAACGAAAACACGTACGGACCTAATTCCTGACTGCACAGGTGGAAAAGAAAATTCAAAGTTTGGTTTCTATTTCTTGGGTTTCTTTTCAGGAACCCAAGGTAAATAAAAAGCCTCGGTTCTTGGCTTAACCAACAATTAAAAGAAGAGTAAAAACAATTTTGTTTTTCGGTTTGCCCCAAGTCGACGAGAACGATATCGAAAGATTGGAACGGAATCTTACGTAAATGATCCAATCCAATGAGCAATCTTGATTCCGGGGAATGAAATATCTTAATAAAAATTGATCCAACTTTTATAAAATTAAGGGAAAGAAGGAAAAATCAAATTAAGTAAGTATATTTTCCAGGATATTTTTTCGGTCACGCAATGAGATTAAACAAATCTGCCATCTTAAAATGCCAGATTATGCCCTTTGGTTGGCAATTAAACTATTCCTGTAAAACAAAACTATACTGCTATGCTATCACAAAACTGAGCCTTTTTTTAAACTTCTTTTGGATGTTATAAAATTGCCAAACTGTTGCAATACATCTATTAGTGTTTCATGGCGAAGACATAGGTAGTTCCGTACTTGGGGTGAAATTCTATTTTTTCCCGAAAATATCGACCGTGTGGCAAAAACGCCTTTTAGGCCAGGTCAAACGATCACTTTCTCGCCTTCTTTCATTTACCTGTAGGAACGAACTTTCCTACACGTATCCGAATTTTCAGCCATTCTTTTACCCTTATAAAGCAATAGATTTCAATAGGAAATTTGTTAATTTATTTCTAATGGGTTATCAAGCGCACTCGAACTGTTTGAATTTTACTTTTGTCCACCGTTGAGAAGTGATTGGGAATATGAAACGGAGCCCCTCTCTTATTTTGCACCTTGATTTTTTCGGAGGGTTATTCCCCTCGTCCCCTTATAACCCTGTTACCCATATTTTAAAGCTTCGACCACAACTTTATAGTACTTTATCAATGACATATTTAAGCGACTCGGGTTTTCACAAGTGCTGAGTTTAAAAAAAATAATAATATTAATATTAGTCGTTTTCCCACATTTTGGTCAATCTGTCCTGTTTAGTGTACTGTCTTTTCGTCGTGACTTTTGTTTGGTAGTGTCTTTTTAAGCCAAAAAGTGAAAATTAGAGAGAAAGAAAGAATGAGAGAGAGAGAGAGAGAGAGAACATGAATGATTGAATAAATGAAAATGATACACGACGGTTATTTTTATGTCAGAGCTTTTCTACCGCAGTTGGCCTTACTGGAACACACTATATCACATAGTACATAAGTGTGTTATTTATTCTAGTTGGACGAGTCGCAAATCAAGTTGTAACATCAACACTCACACCGTCTTCAGTGGGAAACGTTTGGTCGAAATTGGGAATAGTCATCCAATAGTTATTATGGAAGTGTTGTGAGGAATGTTGATAAAATGGGCTCGGCTAAACAAAACCCAAATCGACCACTGAAGAAGGCGAAAAAGTCTGTCAGACAAAATATTAATAGTTCCATGATGACCATCGCCCAACAAAACCAGAAGCTTCTTGGATTTGTCGATGTTTCCATTGTTTCTTTTCTTCTTCCCTTTGCCGTTCGATTTAATCGGGGTCTCCTTATCTCATGGAAAAGGTGAAAGAAGGATGGGGAGATTTCCCCATTATTTTTCCCCAGGCTTCTAAATACTTCCAATCCCATTGAAAGGGGAAGGGGATTCAATGCTCCCTTTTTTCCAGAGGGGTAAACTCAAAATGCGCCCTTTCTTAAATTATTATTGTTAAATTTAACAAATCTTTCAATATCTCCTGATATTTCGATAGTCGATACCAATATATTATTTCTTCATTATGTTTAGTTGTTTTTTTTAACTTTTTTAATTGATTATTCTTTTTGTGTAAGGTCTTGGTTGAAATGAAAAAGTTAATGCCACGAGCATATATTATTTATGTTGAAATACATTTTATTTACAGCACATCCTGTCACGAATTGTACCAGATAACAATCCCAGCTGTACTTTGCGCAACACAATGACTATTCTTTTTTCTCTTTTTTAATTATCATTTTTTTAACCCAACCATGCGTAACTTCTACACCCCGCTGTATCGCCTGGACAGGGGTGGCACCTTTTCGGGGACCTTTGCCGGACAACTAGGGCCTGTAAGAGGACAAGGTTCGTTATCCCAATAACGACGACGTAGAAAGTTAAGCAATTTTCAAAACTATAAAACCTAGAAAATTTTAATTGTCCTGAATAGTTAGGCGAAGTAACTTGCAGAGCAGTTACTCAAAAGAATACATAATTTAAAAAAAGATTAATTTGATGTTACAAAGGGTTAATTTGACTGAAACATGATATTCGTAGGTCAAATGCATACACATTGGGGCTTTTTGTACGCGAAAATGTTCCTTTTACGGATTACAAATTTTAGGGAAAATGTAACAACAGTTTTCTACTCTTTTTTCTTAATCACATAGATGATGATACTTTTGGGACCTTCCTCCAATCTACTGGAATATTTAAATGGCTTTTGACTCTGGAGCACTGTATAGTATGGTGAGTAAATATCATTTATTAACGTGAAAGCAGAGCCTCTAAGGAATACCCAGTACTCCGTGACAGTGTGAATACATCCTGGTTTTAAATGTGATTTATAAGCGTGAATGAAGTTTGGTGTGCCACTGTTATTTATTAGCGTGAAAGTAGAGCCTCTAAGGAATACCCAGTACTCTGCGGAAGTGTGAATATAGTATGGTGTGTGTCTGTAATTTATAAGCGTGAATGATGTCTGATGTTTCAATGTAATTTATTACTATGACAGCAGAGATTCCGAGGTATGTCGTGTATTCGGGGCAGTGTGATTAAAGACTGGTGTGTCAATGTATTTTACTAGTAGGTTCAAAAGAAGAAACTCCGAGAAATATCGAGTACTTTGGGTCAGTGTGAATAAAGCCTGGCCAGTCAATTCAGGAGGACAGTTTGTTAATTTTAGATTTACGTGGCAGTAGTTTGTAGAGTGTAGAACGAAACGTTAATTCCTGTCGTTTTAATCGTGTGTGTGTTGTTGGTTCCACATTAGACTTGAGAATAGTGGAACCTGAGGTCCGCAGTTTTTTGGCATGGGACCATTGGATGGGAGGTTTTGCTTCGAAATGTGATTGATACGTGAGTGTTTGTAATTTCATTAAATAATTATATGCTGTTGTACTATTGCAAAGTCCTTCGCTTTTGGGCAAAAAGGTACTCTTGTCAAACTTAGAAAAGAAGAAAGCGTTAACACTGGTGAGTCAAATCAAGTTATTAGTAAGTAGTAAAGGGATTCTGAGGAATATCGAGTACTCTGGGGCAGTATGACAGAAGTCTGGAATGGTGAATGTAATTTATTAGAGTGAATCTCCATTCCTTTGGCGCTGGAACCTCTTTTCTCAATTATCCCGAAAAATATCTAGTCCTCTCAACTACACTTAAAGGCATAAACTCGTGGCTTCGTAAATAAGTAAGAACCGGAGATAAAATAACGAAATGTTGGAGGAGTTTTTATTGATTTAATTCTTATTTTTCTCATTTACACAGTATAACAAATTAAACATTCTTGACGTAGGATAAAAATAGAAACATTCAGCTTTACACGGTTGTAATAACACTGAATTTGGCTAAAGTTCAGAGGAGTTATAAATTTTTAGGTTAAAATCTAGACAGGCATATGCGAAAAAAACTGTCCCTGGTGAACCAGCCCAAAAATGTATATTTTTCCATGGCTAAAAATACGTACTTAAAAGTATTAATCGGGATCGTTGTTTTTCCCCCCAAAATAATGCCATTTTATAGTTTTGTGCCATTTCAGTTTTATATAACTATGTTCCAATATGTATAACTATTAACTTTGTTTTATATTTTCTATCTATATATTTTGTAATGATCGAGTTATTATTAAATTACTGACTTTCCATGAGTTTATTTTAACACATGTACAACATAAGATACTACTTATCACATGATAAGAGCGCGCTCAACTCGACAAAATAGAACTTATAAAATGTTCACAGCTGAAGCAGTTTGCAGTCATACGAATAAAGGTAAATGTCAATATTTATTTTCATTCGAAGAACACCAGTACATCATCCCAATGTTACCTTGATCCAGAAAAAAAATTTGGTCTTGAAGAGTCGATTGCCATTTTGAAGCAGTATTGATTCTACCCACTGAAATTTGTTCCCCAAGCCCCATTTTCTTTATTGACGAATTGACTGTAAATGTTATAATTTTACCCCGATGTCTCCTTTATTATAGGTGATTGGATCCACGTAAAAACTGCTTTCCGCTTAGTGAGCAAAGCTTGTTAGCCTTAAAAGTCAGACCTGCAGCTGTGAAATGAGTTGCACCAGTTGATGATTACTCATCATAACACGTCGTTCGGTTTCAGATGGCAAATTTTTTCTAACAGGATACAATTGTTAAAATTATTAAATAATAAACATTATCACTTTTTCGAAAGTAAATTTTAATCCATTAGATGTCGTGGTCCGATTGACCAAATAACATCTTTCAATTACGTGAGGCATTGGTTGAGATAAAAATCCAATGTCACGAGCGGGATTCGAACCCACGAACTTCGGCTAAATACGTCGCTGTTCTACTACTTGAACTATCGAGACTTCGATCCACTCAGACACCAACTTCCCACTTAAACCCACCTTTCGAATTTTCCTTCCTTTTTGCCCCTTTTATCTTCATTAAAGTTGTCCTTTGCCATTTCATTTGTCGTCGAGAATCGGATCCTGATTAGATGTCATTTGAAAAATGGCAAAAAGGAGGGCGCCGAAGGTCGCGGGTTCGCATCCCGCTCGTGACACTGACTTTTTTATTTCCACCGATACCTTATATAAAGATTAATTAATTGTAAATAAATTTTAATACTAGGCCAAAGTTTAGGAATAAATGAACACTCTTACTCTAGACATTAAAAAGTCATCAGATTTTCTCTTGAGGGCTACTGGGTGACTTGAGGTTTGGTCATTTTGGATCACTTTTTAACTTAGCCAAATGAATAAAAACCTTGAAAATAATAGAGGGGCCTTATAGTGCAGAGATGTAAATTAAAACCAATTCACTAATTTAGTGGCCCGCTTGACCAACTGATAAATAACAATTAATTATTGTTATTAGTTGAGATGAAAAATGGCAAAAAGGAGGGAACACTCAAAGGCGAGGTTGAGATACGAAGTTGATGTCCGAGTGGATGGAGGTGACGATAGCTCAAGTGGTAGAGCAGCGGCGTATTTAGCCGAACTTCGTGGGTTCGAATCCCGCTCGTGACATTAACGTTTTCATCTCAACGAATAACCTCACCTCCTGGGAAGACAAAATCAGGACGTAGGAGCATTGGATTCAACGAACAGGCTGCCAACTGGCTAAAACAATAGCAGCCTGAAAAATCTCGCAAATTAAATGACCAAATGAGAAAGAAATGTGAAAACAATGAAACAAATTCAAAAAACAAAGAAGGCAAAAAATCTTTCTCTCTTTGTCAGCAGGCAAAAATTAAGGAAAATAATAGGACACCTTAAAAATAAGAAAAACTCCGGGCACATGAAACTGGAGCGACATCGGAACATGTCTTATGTGACTGCAAAACATTAGCCCGGAAATAGTACAGCCACTTCGGAAAGGCGACACAAGTGAAATTACTGAAGAGGAACCCGGAAACATCTCAATTGCCTCAAAGGTACTTTCCGGACCTTAGAAATAAAGAAGGGTCAATTCCGTAGTGGGAAAAAGTACTTTTCCGAGGTCCTAGTTCATTCGGTCCTTCTTTTAAGAAGTAGGTCATTGACCCTTTTCCCGGAGCCACCTTGGTGCCTTAGCTGGTGTGTCCATTGAGTGGTTTGCTTCAAATTCTAAAGTGATATTGGTGACAGTTTCTTCGTCCTAAGGGGTCATCATAGAATGTACGTATTTAGATGTTTTCACCTCTAGTCCTATTCACTCCCGTGACTTTTACCCTAACTATAGCCATGTGTTGGCCAGTTTTGGTGAGGGTGCTATAATTATGAGGTTATTGTACCTGGCACCCCTGGAATCCAATTTTTATGTGCTAATGTTCTAAACAAAGGGTTTATATGAAATTTTAAAGAAAGGTTAATTTAAGAAAAAAAATTGTCATAATTTTTCTTGATTTGATGCCTTTTTAATATAGAATGATTATTTTATGAACCTAAAAATGACGCTTCAACCTAGATGATACAAAGAAACAAGATAAAAATACGATTGTCAGGTTACCATTCACACTACCCCCAAGTAGTAGATATTCATCGGGTTATTGGGAACAAACCCTTCCATTCACGCTAATAAATTACATATACACTGCACAAATCATGCACTCTACCTCAGAGTAATCGATACTCCTCTGGGTAATTGAGGATTGCGGGGTTGATTGGGTACCCCTCATTAGCACGTAAGATATTTGTAAGGACCCTCACGTCATATCCCAGCAGTCACCTCCACGTGGTCCATCCTGGGGACGTCTTCAGCCGTGGCTAACGCTTGGTGACGTGAGGGTTGGGCCTTCAAGGGTATATGGTTACCAGACCATCCTATGTAAGTCCGGAAACGTACATAGGAACAGGCAGCCATAAATTACATTCGCACATTCATTCTCTATAACCCAGAGCAATCGTATTTCTTGGGGTAATTGGGAATAAACCCTTCCACTCACGCTAATAAATTACATATACGCTGTACAAATCATCTACCCCAGAGTTATCGATATTCCTCGGAGTAATTGAGGATAATTTTATTATCTTATTTTAACATTAATTAACCTTTATTCCAAGGACCAAGTTTTTAGTAAATGAATTTACTTCATATCGTCCTAGGTTGTTTGATGTTGTAAAGAAAGTTATTCTAACATTTAAAAAAAGGCGCATTTGAAATTAAAAACGTTTAATTTAATGTAAAAAAAATAATATGAAGTTAAAAAATGTTAATTGGAAATTATAAAAGGTTAATTTAAAATATAAAACTATTAATGTTGTGTTAATTGATATTATTATTATTATTATTATTAAAAACGTGTAAATTTAAAATAAATCCTATTAAACTTCAAATTAACCTTTTTTTAATTTCAAATAATCTCTTACTAATTTCAAATTAACTTTCTTTTAAAGCAATAAAAAGCACTTAAAAGCCATTTGAATATTGATTAAAATTAAAATTAAACTCTATTTAAATTTAGGCTAATTTGGCTCTTATGTTTAAAACCACTTGAAAGTTATTAAAAATAAAAATAAAAATAAAATTAAGCATTAAAATATTTGAGACTTCTTGTAATTCGAGATTTTTTTTAGGTTAAATAATTGGGCTCTTGAAGGCTATGTGAACATTAATGTGATTTAAAATTAATTAAAATTAAACTACAGAAGTAAAGGATTCTTTTAGTTTTAGAACCATGTCAAAATGTAAAATTAGGTTTCATCTAAAATACCATGAAAATAATTGCAATAAAAATTTAAAAACCATTTGAAATTACATATAAACATATAAGATTCTTCTTTCTCTTTAAGATGCAGTGATTACAAGTGAATTAAAAAGATATATGAAAATTACGTTTGATAAAATTAAATCTAAAAATGAATTATTCATCATAATTTCAGAAATGTGAAAAAATGTGTTTGTATTTAAAAAATTCCAAATTAAAAAAGAAATTGGTTATTATATTTAATTATATATAATTTTTAGTTTTAATTGTGTATGGCCTTGTATGAGTAATTTTTTATGAAGGAATTTTACTTTAATTGCTTACATTCCATACCATCTCATAGATATTTTTGCTATATATAGAAAAGACAATGTTTCAATTAAATGGTTAATTTGAAATCAAAAAGAGTTAAAGGGAAATTAAAAACGTTTAATTTGCAAGTCAAAAAGATTAGTTTGAAATTAAAAGGATTCGTTTGACGGGGATGAGTACGTTTAAGTATTATAGAAAATATGAATGATGAAAGTTTTCGTAAAGCAGAAGATAAAGTTTTTTCAAGGTAAAATAATTAGGCTCTTGAAAGACTTGTGTAAAAGTTATATGAAAATTACGTTTGATAATATTAAATCTAAAAAATTAATTATTCATCATAATTTGAGAAATTTGAAAAAATGTGTTAGTATTTAAAAAATTTCAAATTAAAAAAGAAATTGGTTTTGAAAAAAGAGAAAATTGAAATAAAATGGCTAATTTGAAATTAAAACGGGTTAAAAACGTTTAATTTGCAAGTCGAAAAGATTAGTTTGAAATTAAAAATGATTAGTTAGACGGGGAAATTGAATATTTTAGTTCTCATAGAGAATATGACTAATGAAAGTTTCAAATTATTTTTTAACTAGAGTAATCGATCCAATGATCCATTTGAGTAATATTTCGATAAAAATTCATCAAACGCCATTATGTTTCGACGAGTGATTTGCAGTTAGGTAGTTTCAAACTATTGAAGATAAATTGCTGAATAGGACTTGAAGTAGGCATTTGTTGGACATTGAAGTGAATTTAATATGTTGAACCGATTCTCAGATACTTGAGTCCCTTGCGAGTTCATGCATCACTTCCTAATCCTCTCTCCCAGCCTCTTGAAGACTTCAACTCCTTCTTTCTTTGAAGTTTATTTTCTGCTATAAAGACTTAAACATTACGCGAAAAAAATTTAAATGTTAATTACTATTTTAATTTACAGATTTTTTTTTATTTATGGAAGTGTTACTTACTCTTTCTCTTTCCGGTCGTGACCACCGTGTTACTGGGGTGGTTGTAAATATAAAATCCAAGTACAAAAACGAAAAAAAAACCTTGATTTGCCTACCATATGTCGCACGTGTGCGCAATGTGCGTGTATTGAGGGCGCTGCAAACGGGGCCCCGTTCGACAATGTTAACTAACCCTAAAAAAACCCGGATCGCCACCTGTGTAATAAAATGGTTAGGCTTCAATCGGCAGTTGTTTGCCACCTAAAAACAGGTATCATCCAGATGTACTCTCATCCCTTTGTCCGGCGGAGTTAACCAGCTGCAATTGTGTGTATATGCGCTTGTGCTAAGAAAATCCCTGAACCCAACCCCCCTCCGAGGGATAATCAGGGTCGCCTATGTCAATCACCATACTTCTTAGGCAGAGCTAACATGATTCACCCTAATTTAATAAGACCTGCTCTTGTAGAGCGGTATCGATAATAAAAAGAGTCAATATATAATATTATAACACCATTTTACCACCAACCCTTCGTATTGCGTATGCGAACTCGCAAAAAAAGTATTGCCAACATACTGCAAACACCTACCCCCTAGCTACAAATGAAATATTTAATAATTTAGTTCGTTAAAGAGTAAACTGGAAATAAGTTTAGTGTCTTCCATATAACAAAAAACAAAAAAAAAAAAAAAAAGAATATATAAAAAGTGCAAAATCATCTTAGGTATGTATTAAGGAATCTAAACCGGACAATAATTTGTTAAAAAATAATAATATATTGGGTTCGCAACAGCAGAGGTCATTTAAACCCTCGGAGTGCCGGTGTTTTTTGAAAAAAGCAGATTCGTAAGTATGTCAGGTTCGAATGCAGGGCCGCTGGATTCGAACCCGGGAACTTGACCTTTCAGTGGTGAGCAGCTTGTCAGTGCCTAAACCGTTGCGGTCACCGACGTCCCTATCTGCCATTATTATTAATTATATAGTGCAATTTAACAATTTGATCAAAATCCAATAAGACTTGTAGAACCTAAGTAAGCAATTTAGAGGAGCCAAATTTCATTTCTCAAAACTGCAATCATAATTGGAATAAAGCTTTTTCCGTTAAATTATCATTTTTTAACTTCAAATTAACCTTTTAACTAAATTCACTTATTTCATCGTCCGCTTGACGAATTAATAAATTACAATTAATTAATGTTTTTAGTTGAGATAAAAAAGTTATTTTGAAAAATGGCAAAAAGGAGGGAACACTCAAAGGCGAGGTTGAGATACGAAGTTGATGTCCGAGTGGACCGAGGTCACGATAGCTCAAGTGGTGGAGCAGCGGCGTATCAAGCTGGAGATCGTGGGTTCGAATCCCGCTCGTGACACTGACTTTTTATCTCAACTAAAAACCTTAATTAATTGCTTTTATCTAAATTTCAAAATAACCCTTTCTTTAAAACATTAAAAACTACTAATTACAACTAAAATTAAGAGTTCTATAAAAATAAAGTATTTTTCTTTTCATTTGAGATTATTTTTAAAGATTACTCGGAAATCGTGAGATCGGTCACTAAACACCACATATTATTTTTAAACTATAAATTAATTATGTTTTTGAAAAACCAAAGTTATAATTGGCATAAAGCTTTTACCAAATTTTCACTTTTTAATTTGAAATTAAACTTTGATCTAAATTTCAAATTAAACCTTTCTTTAAATTAATTGCTTATATACAATGACATTAAAACTGATATAAAATTACGTATAAAAATAATTGATTCTTATTTTACTTCGTTTGTTTCATATAAAATGGGGGCCCCACCCCTTGCTCGTTTCGCTCGCCATGCTTGGGCTGCTCCCTTTTCTTACTGTCCGTATTACGCTCAAATCCAGCTTTTGCTTGACAGTAAATTGCCTGCAGAAGCGAGTTGGCAATCTTGGGGCAGACCTCCTCCGAGGTTGGGCTCTGGGAGGGGTGCTACCAACAGCCCAACGTATGCAGATCCAAATTCATTTGCATTCACGTTCATTCTTACATACATTCACTCCTTATGTGCATACCGTTCATTCAATTAGGTTGACGGTGGGACTCGATATTCCTTCACCACTCTTTAGACATATTATACATAACCAAATTGGGGGGTTCTCGATAGTGTACGCTATATTCCTCACGCCCTCTTTAGACATATTATACCACTAAACTAATTGGGGCCTATGGGGTACCTACTCGAAATTCCGCTATCCCCACATCACACATTCTCGCTAATAAATACATTCGCTCTCAACAAATCCTATACATATACTATTCAACTAACGTAATTGAGGGTTGATAGGGTAGCGATATTCCGTCACATCTATTACACCTAGAACAACCCTATTTCCTTCAAGAAGCGGAACAGTGGACCCAAAGATTCGCACACTTCTCATTTGGAGAATGCTCTCTGCATGGGGTCACGGAATAGCACCTTCAATTAGGTGGGACACACCGAGTAACCTTACTCTGCATGCTGGATACATATGCGAGGTTTGGCCTTAAAGTAAGAGTCCATGTTGCAACCTCGCATGGCCTATTCTTAATCGGGTGAGGATAGCCCTTCTTTTACGTGTCACATCATCGGAAGCATCGACATTGCTCTTGAATTTCAATAAAAGACATATCCATAATTTACCACACCCACCACCACCATAGTCAATTTTTCAACCACTTGAACAAGCTGAATGCGCACCGGTCCTTAATATGAGCAACCTAAAAATTTTTTTACCTTACCTACCATTTTACCTATTTTTTCCGTTATTGAAATGGCTTCAAAGCACGAAATATTTCAAAAAATTTTAATTTTAATTTTAAAAATAGTGTTGTCCTATAAAGGGTTAACTAGTTTTACCCTTCGTAAACCGGATAATGGATGCAAGTTGACCGGCGCGGCGCAGAGCTCCGGGCAAATTTACCCCCTGACTGGCCCCTAACAAGCAGACCTGACAAAAGAACACGTCGTGAACATCTTTTTTGAATTCCCTACGCCCCTTCTAGGTGTAATTATAACAAAACTAAATGTTGAAACATCCATACAGCTCACACCGGCCTTGTTTCCCGAACAATAGCACGGTAGTATTTCATTTCGTTCTCCCCGGACTTCTTTCAAGCCCTGCGTCACGCCAAGAACAATACATTACCATATTTTAAACTTGCAATTAAGCGAACCTGTAGATGTGAGTACACATGTTCAGTTTTCTTAATATAAAGGTTTTTTCTGAAAGAAACGTTTTGCGAAAACAACCGAATAATCCAATCTTTATCTTATCCAATTTGGCACTTTCGTTTTACAATCTGCACATTTGTTGCTCATTTGGCTGATCGTGCTTGAATAAGAATAAAACTCTTTCATATCATATCAGAGACTAAAAAGACGATAAAACTGTAGAAAACAAGTGATTCACTCATTGTTCATGTACGAGTTTAATATTGACATGAATTATATTACGTAATTGACTTAATTATATACATTAAACTGTTTAATCAACTAGTGACGTTGATCATTCGCCAAAAAACAATTTATAAGAAGACCCGAGAGGATCTTTCAAATGGTGTACTATCTAGCAATCATAGTAAAATGAAGAAAAATAAATACTTAATACTTTTTACCTTGAAGGCACATACCTCATACATCTCATACTTACTTGCTCTACTAACAATAAGGTTTGCCATATTTTAGTGAATTCAACGTTCTGCTTTCACGAATCACTTCCAAAGACTAATGTCTGAAAATAATAAACAGCCAAAGCAAAAAAAGCACATCGGCCATGAGATAACCACTTTTTGACACCATATCCAAAATTCCTTTCCTTTGGCAGGAAGGTAACGCCACGTTTTGGATTAAGGTATGAGTACTTTAGAAAACTGACTCACTTTTCCTACTGCTTTATGATGAAATTCTTAAATACGCTCGGACGCAACAAGTTCAAGAATGGCAAACCAGTGTTCTTTTTTAAAACGATTCAACCAAACGTCGAGAGAAGCGGGTTTCATAAGGCATTATGTTTGAAGTCATCTATCATTTTGGTCTGCCCATCTTCACTGAATTTTGTTATTTCAGAAGCATTTCGGCACTTCGCCATCTCCAGTGTCTGTGTGAGCGTTATGGAACAGTTTCAATGCAAAACTATGCAAGTTCAAATCATTTTAAAGCGCTTGGTTACACATCCTTTTCCTCATTTTTTAGTCTTTTCCCTACGAACCACTCGCTTTCCTCTCTTATGAAAACTTCATTCCTAAAGATCACAAACCACGCAACCACTCATCATCTTACAGACCCATGAATTTTCTTCCTGCATTGTCCAAAATCCTCGAAAGACTCATTTTAAAGCGTTTAATACCCATTCTAGATGCTTATAAAATAATTTCTTTTCACCAATTCGGCTTCGGCGTCATCATCCCACTATCCAACAAGATGTCTGAGTTGTCGATTATCTCCTCTGCTGTAGAGAAAACTATTGCTTGGGTGCGTGCCTAGATGTAGCACAAGCTTTACACGGTCGAGCACCCGTGTATGCTTAATTAGCTTAAACGCTTCCTAACCATTCTTTGCTATCTTGAATACCCGACTACTGCAGAATGAGGTGAGGCAACGAGTTCTCGGGAGTCAAACCGATCCAGGCGACGTCCCACAAGGAAGCATTTTTAGTTCTACCCTTTTGTATCATTTATAGTGCGACCTACTTATACACTTAACATCATCACCTACAGGAACGTCGATGGCCGAAACGGGGTAGGCGTTGACGCGGCTCTCATCACTGTAAGGTAAGAGTCCCGGGTCCGATTACAGTGGCCTGCATTCGAACCTGATATACTTACAACTGGGTTTTTCTCAAAAACACCGACACCACGAGGGTTGATATATCCTCTGCTCTACCTACGCGGACGATATCGCAATTTTGTCCTCTAAGTCGAATCCTATCCAAGCTACCTCGAATATTCGAAAATACTTGAGCTTATCATGGAAAAGTGAAAGACTGAAAAATGTACTCAATGTACTTTCACATAGAAAAAATAGTCTTCCCTTCCACTGAAAATGAGTAACGAATTCAAGTCAAATACTTAAGACTACCTAGACAGCCGATTATCTTCGAATCCCTACGTTTAAGTCTTAAGAGACAACAACTTAACGGATTCCTCCAGGAGAGGAATCTATCTTGACAATCAACACTAACTAACCTAACAAGGCTGTCGCTGCGACCACTTTGGACATATGGTTGAGACGGTGGGGTTCTGCCAAGCTATCTAACATCCAGCGCATCCAATCCTTCAAATCAAAAGTCATCATCAAATCGTCAAAGTTATGTAACTAAACTTACTATCCAATACAACCTCAACATTAGTTTGGTCAATGAATGGTTTCGTTCTCGTTTCTAAAAGTTTCATCCTAACCTCCCGATCCTACTGCTCGAGCCATCTCTACATTTTTCCATCTCGAGTACCCGCCAGGAATGCCTTAATCGACTATGATCCCTGACTTAATGACTGCCATTGGCTAGGTTTCCATGTTTTCTCCGGGTGCAGCGGTGGTCATTCGTCCTCACATATTACTGAATAAAAAGGAGGTACGATACCGGTGTATAATGGTATAAGTGCCAGAAAGTCTAAGTTAATACAAAAATAGATTTTATACCAAAGGTACCAACTTTGTAATGAAAGTAATGAACCTTTGGATTTGTATGTCTTTATATTGCTTACATTTAATTAATTCTATTCTAAAGTTGCTCATTTCAATCTTATTCTCGCTAATAAATACTTACTATACTATAAATACTTCCAACAACCCACTTACTATTGCTGCCACTTTTGTAATACATTTTAATCTCTTTTAAATAATCTAAAACCTTTTCAACCTTCATTGTCCCAGTTGAATTTGTAACATCATACTTTCGCGTATACGAAGTGTACAAAGGAATCTCGATATTCCACGTGGTCTCTACTTTCAAGCGGATAAATTACATTCACTGAAAAGTGTATAAAAAGAATAAAACACGAAGTGTATAAAGTAAGATAAGTTGCATAGGACGGAGGAATTACGTAGTGTGGGGTGTTTCAAGCTTACAAAAACCACACAGAACCATACCTACAGGGGCTAACCAGGCCAACTATCAAATTCGAAATTGTCTTTGTATTTAAACTTAAACAAATTTCTAGATTACTTGTCCCAATTGATAACATATATCATTCGTCATATCTCATAGGGACAATACTTAACCCTTTAAAAAGGCTAATGAAATTGTGAAAACGTTCACAAATATGCAAAAAGTGACAATTAGTTTTTCAAAATAAATAAATGCTACTAGCTACCCCTAAACTCAGAAGGACATCCAGAGCAGCCTAGGGGGTTGTTCTCATTGCCCCAGTGATGATCAGACATGCCGATCTCCGAACTTTACTGAGGATCTGAACCGCCGTTAGCTTTAATGTCTTAGTCCACCAAACCGCTGATGGTCGGTAACAACCGCTTTGTATCCATAGGGACATCGTTGGACTTGGACTTTTACCACAACGGCGTTTGCATCTGCCAATGGCATTCTTTCCTTTTTGTGTGATTTTGCTTATCGGTTGAGTCCATGAAAACCTCTGGTCAAAAATAACTCCCAGATATTTCGTCTCTTTATATAAAGGAATTTCAGAGGTACAATGTTAATTTACTTACAGCACTTTAATTTCAATTGACCATCTTTCGCATTTGCCTAGGGTCAGAAGCGTTTCGGGTCAATTCAATTTTTACTGTAACATATGACAACATCTTAATTGATTTCAATTAATTATTCTTTTCGTGAAGGTCTTGGATGAGATGACAAAGTTAGTGTCACGATCGGTGGGGTTGGTGTCCGAGTGTATGGAAGTCACAATAGTTCAAGTGGTTAGAGCAGCGGCGTATTGAGCCGAAGGTCGTGAGTTCGAATCCCATTCGTGACCCTGACTCTTTCATCTCAACTAAAAAACCTTAATTAATTGAAATATACTAATTGGTCATGCGGACCAGGGAAATTAGTGAACTTAAACCTAACCTTAAGGCATAGATTTTTTTCTTTGCCAACTTATAGTTTGGTTGTTGGTGAAGTTTGATGAGGTGAAGATGATAAATTGCCAAAATAGATCCATAAAACAATGAACTACGAATAAGTCGTATTAAGCCGAAGTTCTTGGGTTCGACGCCCGCTAGTGACGCTATTTCATCTCAATGAAGACCTTAGATTAAAAGAATAATTAATTGAAATAATTCACGAAGTTAACAAACAACTACTTTTTATTTAGTTAGTTCTTTTCCCTGATGCATTATGTTTTTATTATATTTAATGATTAAAACATAAAAGAGAATATATCTTGTATTTAAAAACCAGAACGCTCTTACAGGACACTTGTCCATACAATTGACGCAGCCACAGGGACTTTTACGACCGTATATTCGTTGATAAAAGACCTTCACGGTCCTCGGTCAATAGGGCAAGGCGAAAAAGTAGTGTGCAGCAATAAAATTAAACATCTAAAAATATTGGCTTTTAAACTGTTTTATGGACGAAAGAACGAGTTTCTAGGAGCAGAGCTGCACCTAGCACGTGCGCTTTCCACCCCACCGGTCCCTGGACTGCACCCCTTTTTACGACCTGCTGCTGGGCCCCCCTGATAATCTACTGACCGTCCATTCCATTTTGTCCACGGAACGGAGATAACAATTAAAAAATACGGCAATAATTGAGAACACGCAGGCCTGGTGTACTGACGTCTAATAAAAATGCAGATTAAATTTGTTACGCTCGCCAATCTTCTTGAGCAGGTTTGAAAAATTAATTTTTTGTAGACAATCCAAATTTATTTAATTTAAATATTTGTTACAAAACGGCTTAAGTCGAGAAAACAATCATTACAACTTTGTTCCCCTTCAAACTAACTCTTTTCAAATAACTAACCATGTCTCACGGTTCTCGGCTAATTATAAATAGGACTTCATTAAAAAAATGAAAGGGAAAATATTATGAATCAAATCCAATAAATTTTTTTTTACAATTCGAGCATTGATAACGAAGTATTTTTAAATTTCCACATGAAACCGAAGGATCATCCACGATTTTATAATAAGCCAACATGTAATGAGCTAACATTAAACATTGTCTCAAAAGAAAGATGCATTGAAAACAATCTGTATGTGTTTATCCAAAATAAGAACATGAAAGCAATTTCCTTCTAACCAATTCCAGGCATGCGGTTCCATTACTTTTTCCTTTGTCATATCCGACAGGAGAAACTTGATGGATTTGGATTATGATGCAATCCCCGGGTAAGAATAAAATTCTTGGTCCTGTTCAATATTACGGATATCTGTGCTGAATGTTCAGTCCGTTGAGTAATGATTATTTAGAGATCGTGCCAACATTTCGATACTAACATCATCAACACGACATACAACATACATCCAGAAAAACACACACTTTCAGCCCTGAAGATGATCTCAATAAAAACTGAAACGTTGGCTCTATAAACAAAATGTCTTTCTAAACCTACGTCACACTAGACCTCATCTCGCTATCTCTAAACTACCGATTAGCAATTTTTCAAATTAATTTAATTCACTATTCTCAAAGAATGACTCAACACTATATCAACGCATATTTAAAAGTTGAAGGATTCTGTATTAAGAATAACCAAGGAAAGGTGAAAGTAATTTATTAGCGGGAATAGAGGGGCTTATCTCCAATATACCCAAGGAATATCAAGTACTCTGGGGTGGTGTGAACGATGACTGGTCTGTGAATGCAATTCATTGGCGTGACTGGTGGGGCTTAACGCCAATTACACTGAGGAATATGCAGTATTCTGGGCTAGTTTAGTGTGTGAATGCAATTTATTAGCGTGAATGGAATGGGAACAAGGCACTATAATTTGGGAGCAAGTGCATATAAGAATTTTGAACTGGCCACGTAAAATGAAACAGCAACTCAAGGAAACCGACATTATCATCAAGGTGGGAGTGTCAATTTTAGGTCTATAACATAACCGTTTTATATTAAAAAGGCTTTAAATCAAGAAAAAATCATGACATCATGACAATTAACCTTTTCTTAATTTCATACTAACTCTTTGTTGAGATCATTAGCATGTAAAACAACCACATCCAAAATCTCAAATACCTGGGAAAACATAACATGATTGTAACTTGAATACCAACAAACAAAGGCCCCAAACCTATACTTGTTATACCAGGATCAAGCATAGAATCCATTTCAGAATGGATTCACAAATGCGAAAAAAGTGGATTCCAGAGGTTCCTGGCACAATAAACTCATAATTACCCCAAGGACTATCGATTACTCTAAGTTAGAGAGAACGAATGTGGGAATGTAATTTATTAACCTAAATGAAGAAGATTATATGTAATTTATTAGCGTGAATGGAAGGGTTTATTTCCAATAACCCGATGAATATCTAGTACTTAGGGGTAGTGTGAATGCTAACCTGACAATCGTGTTTTCTTCTTGTTTCTTTGTATCATCTAGGATGAAGCGTCAATTTTAGGTTCATAAAATAATCATTCTATATTAAAAAGGCTATAAATCAAGAAAAATCATGACAAATTTTTTTCTTAAATTAACCTTTTTTTAAATTTCATATAAACCCTTTGTTTAGATCATTAGCAAAAAAAATTCGATTCCAGGGGTGCCATGTACAATAAACTCATAATAAAAGCACCCTCACCAAAACCGGCCAACACATGGCTATAGTTAAGGTAAAAGTCACGGGAGTGATAGGACTAGAGGTGATAACATCTAAATACGTATATTCTATGATGACCTTATGAGGAAGAAACTGTCACCAATATCATTTTAGAATTTGAAGCAAACCACTCAACGGACACATCAGCTAAGGCACCAAGGTGGCTCGGGGAAAAACCGACTTCTTAAAAAAAAGGATGGCATTAATTGAACTGAACTGAGAAGCTAAGAAAAAAATTTCATTACCTTACCGATCATACCTTCTCCGAAATTTTTATTTCATTGAAGAAATGGTTAATATGAAAATTATTATTAGTCTTTGTTAACTATAACTATAACTATAACCAAAGACAGTTAGTACAACTAAAAGTTCAATTTGAAGTAACAACATTTGACGGAGGGTTTGTCTCTTTTAGTTTAATCATTATTCCAAGGGACAGCTGCTTGTGAATAAACGGCTGCCAATCATGAAAAGGTAAACAAAGGCGTAAGTGCACACCCTATGGGCTTTGACCATTTAATATGCAAATCAAATTTTGTAGATGTGTTTCAGATTTATTTCACTATTTTTAAATCAAGTGACTCAATTCTTAACTTCACTGTTTTGCTTCAACCTGAATATATGTCATTGTCAAAGGATCAATGTTAAATTCATGATAATCATTCGATTATTCTTGTTCTTGCCCTTGGGGAGACAGGCAGTTAGTCGGAGGAAACACAAATGCATTCGATTGGCCAATAGGATCAAGAATAAATCAATCATACTGGGGAATTAAGAGGAAAAATTCAACGTACCTTTGTACGGTTTTCATTTGCTAGCTCCATTCCAGCTAACACAGTGGAAAGATGACCAAGTTTGACCAGAAATTAACTCTAATTAGTTTTCAATTGTTAAACGAATGGAGAATCCGCTGGAACTAAAGAGCACAACTAAATTATATATATGTACAAAAGGTATTGGTCCTTGGCCTGCTGAGGCTGAAGGGAAAAGTTCATATTGACCAGTATAAGCATAGGTCATAACAAGGACACATTCTAGTGGGGGTGAGACCAGTAGGTGTCCGTAGTGGAGAGAACTTATCACGGTAGAGCATATAACAAGGTGCAAAGAACTAAGTCAAAAAATACGACATCTAATGAATGATTTAGCGCGGCGTTGAAGTGCACCATATAGAGATCACGATCCAATATCTTTGGGCCATAAATATTTTACACTGTATTTAAATGATTCATGTATGTGATGTGTGATTTATTGGAACGAATGTATTTATTTGCCTGAATAGAGTTCTTATCCCTTGATTACCGACAAATGAAGTGACGAATTCTGATCTGTGAATGGAATTTATTAGCGTGAATGGAGAGTTGATCCTCAATTACCTTCAGGGATATCGAGTTCTCTGTGGTGGTGTGAACGAAGCCTGGTCTGCGAGTGTTATTTATGAGCGTGACTGGTGGGGCTTAACCCCAATTATCCGAGCCATATCCAGTACTCTAGGCTAGTGTGAATACAAACAAAACTAGCATGTTTTTAACTTGTTTCCGTGTTTCTGTGTATTTGCGTTTGATATTTGTGTTATATTATCTACAGTTGACAAGGCCTTGATTCCCAAAGAGGTTAGCAACCTACAGAATAAAGAAACGGGAGAGTTGGTCACGGATATATCATAAAACATCATAACTTGGCAAAAGCAAAAGAGCTGGCGATGATCAACGTAGTTTATCGGCCCTAAAAAAATTGAATAAAATCACGACACGTGTTTCATATTTTACTATAGTTTACACTGTTGACTTTCTCTTATTGATTTCCGGAAAATGAGACTTCCAGGTTAGTGAATGAATTGAATACAGTCGTAGGTCCTCTACGGTTTGGTAAAAATTTCACTATTTTTTAATATCGCGTTTCCTTAATAAATACGGATAAAAGACACCTGGAGACTTTAGTGTCAGCTTCTAGTTTATAAAAACTCTGCCCCGTGAAGAAAAGGTGAAACTGAAAGAGGGACGTCCGCAGGGATCTACAGGGTTGGTGTTCATTGTTCTCTGCGCCTCGGTACGGGGGGAGGGAAAAAAGGACCCCTCGGCCTAGGCAAGAAAATTCATTTTTATTCAACTCCCTTGTTCTCGTTTCAAAAGGTGACAGCCAATGACGAAATCGCCGGGGACTGGACTCACCCTGCAGATCAATTACAACAAAACAGAATATCGGATGGATCACTTGTGTCCGCCTAGTTTCGCTGAGTATGATCAATGCCCTTCAGTTCGACTTGTATTCGCTGACAAACATCCACCAATTTTTTAACAAATTTTTGAGTCAATTTACAAAGAAAATACTATTAATTTAGCAGGCTTATGTCGTTGGTATTTTACCCAAGATTTTTCATTTTTCACCTCCTCCAAAAATAAGGCTGCCGTCAAAACTTTCTAGTCTCTCACTCGATAAACATATTCAGCAATATTTAACACAGGTGACACAATTTTAAATTGTTTATAAGGTTCGAGATCTTGTTCTTAAAAGAAATAGGGACATGCCATGAATGCCTCACCCTATTTTTCCCATTTGGGGATCCCAGAGACTCCAGGGAGGGCGAGGGGCCCAAATTAGGACCTGGGAACTTGTTGCACGAGGTTTACTTTCCCACTTAACGACTCATTTATAACTTAACTTTGCCGTATTTATTTGTTATACGAGAATGTAGCGAGGCTTATTCACGAAAACTTGCATTTGACGCATAAAATTTAAGCTTTATTAAATTTAAAAAAATCGAATACAAAAATTCAATTAATGTGTTATCAACTAGATTGGCGATAGAACAGATCATGAATTTATTTAGCTAAATAATTGACACCACAAAGGACAAAATTAAAAACCTCAAATATCATGTAGCTTATGGAGACAATACTGAAATCAACTCAGGGAAAACGGGTAAAATTGAAAATATTGAAAATATATTGTCTTCAAAGAAGTTTGGATATGTCAGATTGAAAAAGTTTTGGCGGCCTGGGCCTTAAAGAAAGATAACAAAAAGTTAAGCATCGCCAATTATCCTCTAGACTCGAAATTAATCAATTAATCTTGGAATTATTTCGTCTGGGTAGTTTTTTTTCTTTTTTCTCCGGGTCACCATGTTTTATTGATGACATTTGGGATTACAATGGTTTCCCTGAAAGGCCTAGGAGGGAAGTGGGGCACAATGGAAATAATCGGCCAGGTGTGTATTTCAGGCAGATTCGGACACATACAGCTTCCCGACCCGATGCCGTATAATGCGCAGTCACATTTTTTTAAATATTAATAATAGGAACAATAGTAGAGGGTGCGCCTATTTTAACGAAGCAGGTAAAAAGTTTTAATCCGAATGTACAACAGGATTTAAATATTTAGCCCAGTGAAAAAAGAAAAGAAGGTTTCGTCAGCCGAATATGTTTGAATAAGCTAAAAATTTGCATTAGCTTTGTAAATTAAATGAAGGGTTTTCTGTGCCTTTTATATCTTGTTTCGTCTATGAATGTTCAATATTCACCCGCAATTGATTTGATTAAAATTTAGTCTAGATGAAGTAAACAAAAACCTTAGTTTTGTGAGTAGAACTTCTGCGAACACGTAATTTGAAAGTACAAAGGTAAAACAAACTGTATTTAATTTTGAACCTAAACTTCTGATTTAAAAAAAGACCGTCTTCGAAAGCACTTATAATTTATACCCTTTTGGGTGCTGTAAGCGGCTCTCGGGTTGTTATACAAGTCATTTAGTCATTTACGTTAATAAATAGAATAAAAGGTTCTATGGAAGTAATTAAAGATGTAAAAACAGGATTGCGCAACAAAAATCCACTGTAAAAAGATATCTCAGAAAAGCTGAAACGTCTTTGCTTTGGTTGTTTCCTACAAAGGATATCCCACAAGATCTGTAACTTCGTTGGTTTGGTTGTTTCCTAGAAAAGATATCTTACAAAAGCTGTAACTGCAAAAGGCGACCAGCTTGTGAGCTTTCTTCTTCTTATCATCATCGTTTTCGTTAATCTGACGCTTTTCGGCATCTGGCCATCTGCAATGATGACCAGGTCGACCCCAAGTAGAAAGCTAGTTCCCTTATTCAACCTTTGGCGCCGCATATGGTCAGGAGACAATAGTAAGGCGGAAATGTCCTCGGGACAAGTATTCGGTAAATTCGAGAGAGTGGAAGGCAACCAACTTTCTTGAATTGTGAGCTTTCTTTTTGGCGTCTACATCCCGAATCAACCCTACGTGGAGAATTTGTAGTTTGGTCATTGCCGAACATTTCAGTCTGTCTGTGCTCGCCGTGTTTGCCATGTCTGACACTTTTTGGCATGTTCCTATTGTCAGTTGCCAGATCTGACCCGGCAGTCCCAAAGAAGAAAACTCGTTGGCATATAATTTCAACCTTTGGAAATCATATAGAGGCAATAGTAAGGTTGTTAAGATTTGTCCCTGCGACCGGGCGTCTGGGCGACTATTCAAAGCAGTTTCCGAATAAAAAGGCAGCGGTCCTGTTCAATTCATACTAACAAATATCAAGGAAGAAAAGTTAGACGGATAGAGAGAAAACCTTTTTAGTGACAAGCACTTTTTCCAAAATTTTGTTTCAAAACGTGTATCTTTTCGTTGGAATGAGTTTAAAAAAATCTTTTTTCATTTCATAGCGAATCACCCTGAATTAAAAAAAAACAATATTTCAAATTTTATTTTTTTCTCGGCAATTGTTATACTAATGCCCTGTTGAAATTGTTTTGTTGTTCTTCTTTCCTAATTTCTAGAATTTCCTGTTTCTAATTCATATTCCATCCCTCTACATAGCTGTAAGCAAGTTATGAAACTGCATTATACAGTGATAATCAAATTATATTTATACGAAAGGGACTTCTCACAAGGGGGTTGACCACAAAAGCTCAACTCCTCCCTTCACATTGTTCAATGGAATTGTATAGTTTCCCCATTAGGTATTATTTAAAAAGTAAAAAAAAAAAAAATCAAAACAATTTCGCTTTTGTGGAAGTGTACCAAATATTTGCCACTGTTAGTATGTTTTGCCTAGTTGTTATTTTTTTATCGTTCAGATTTCGTCTGCCTACATTCACTGGGTTGGTTTATCAGAAGATCTTCACTTCAGACAGACACAATGAAGATGGCGAGAAGTTGAAAAGCGCCTGATTTGATCAGCAAAGTGATGATGGCAGACCAAAATGACCGTAAACCACAGAAGGAAATATATAAGAATAGTTGTGTAACAGTATATTAAAAAACGAGAAAAATGTTTCTTCTTAATAAATAATTTAATATTACAATGTAAAATGATTAATCCATTTAAAGGATGATTGGGACGAGCCAATTACATGGCAACTATTGGCAGGTTTAAATATTTCTTAAAATTTTATTTATTTATTTTTTTACATGCAAAAACGGACTTTTGGTCAAAAGTAAGGTCCGACGATCTGACCCAGATAACAAATGGTCTTGGCTCCGTATAGAGAGCTAGTTGTTCTTTATTTAGCTGTTTAAATAATAACTTTATTTAATTTTTCTGTTAAGAAACGTGTTCCGAGTCAGTTTTGAAATGGCTTGATTTGGGGGCTGAAAATGACCTAGCTGTGGCTGTCGACACCAGGAGACAAATTCAGATGGTCAGGACGGACCTAGGTCTACCTCCGGCATGTCTCCACTTCAGCCAAGCCTTGAGAGTCCAATTCTCAATTTTCTCCATGGGAATTTTCAAAACATTCCCAATAAGGGCTTCTTAAATGCCTTTTAAAAAAATAATTCTGAAAGGCGGAAAAGTCTTGGATATTTTCGTTAAAATATCAAAATCTAGATGTTTATACGTCTGCATAAATAAATATCCTTGTTTAAAAAAAGGTCCTTGATTTATTATATTACTGTTGCCAATGTGCATATTCATTTTCACGCTTTTGTGCCTCTTCCGCCCCCGGTTCTAGTTTCTTCTTGGTCTTTTTTTAACCATTCCATTCATATTGTAATACTTTAGAGAGATAGGCTTTTATCCTTATGTCAGTCGGGCATTAAGGGGGTCGGAAGTATCCCATGGTATGGCGTTCTGTCAAGGTCTCCAAGGAGAAAGCTTTGTTACACACGGAAGCCCGTTTCTTGCATTACGTTCTGACGATTTAGAAAATACTCCAGAGACCCATTTTGAAATGAATACCAGGGCTTTAACCCTTAAGGATTTCTCTAAAGGGTGGGCCCGACCGGATAAAACTGGAACAACCAGGTGGGTAGGAGGATTTACGGATAACCAGGGAGACCTAACTGTAACAGACCTTTACAATGATGAAGACGAAATCGATCAATATACTACCTCTTCGCATCAGGAAACTCTCGTATAATAAGAACCCGTTGGAAGAGAGAGAGAGAAAAAAAGCCTGTATAGAGAAATGAAAAAACAGGATACGGAAGAACCGAAAGGATTCGGGTTTTGTTATTTGCCAATTGAGATGTAAACTATGCCCAGGTTTTTATTACATAAATTCACTTCCAATGAAACCAGATGTCGGATGTTCTTCTTGACTTACACTCGGCATCCAAAGTATGCAGTATTTTTATAAATTTCCGTTTTGAAAATAAAAAAAATCGCTCGTGTGACATTTTTCTTAATTTCTCTTCGTTTGGCACGAAGAGATGATACAAAGCTCATAAAATTATATGAAAAAAATTTTTTATATGTAAAGGTTTTAACTTTACGTTAATCTACTTGGTATCAAACTAATCATATAAATTTTTCATTAAAACTTTTTAACTTCAAGTTAACCTTTCTCATTTCAAATTAATCATTTTTAATTTCATTTTAATATTTTTAAAGCATAAATTAGTCTTTTTTTTCAAAGAAGCCCTCTCAACTTTAAATTACCCATTTCAATTTCACTTCAAAACTTTGTAAGTTCAATTTATCCTTGCTAATTTCAAATTAACTCATTTTGATTTCAAATTATTTTTTATGCTTAAAAATCTTTTTTAATTTCAAAGTAACCCTGTTCAACTTTAAATTAATCAATTCAATTTCATATTAAAGCTTCTTAACTTAAAGTTAACCTTTCTAATTTCAAATTTATAATATTTTTTATAAATTCAATTTAATTTTTTAAGGGTAAACTAATTTTTTCAATTTCAAATTTAAATTGACAATTTTATTTTCACATCAAAGCTGTTTAAAGTAATTTAAAAATTAACCCTTTTTAATCTATATGAAAATTTAATCCAGATGAATATTAATATAATAATAATTAATTAACCATTTTTTAATTTTGAAGTAACCCTTTCAACTTACAATTACCCATTTTAATTTCACATTAAACTTTTTAAAATCAAATTAACCTTTTTTAAATTTTAAATTAGTCTTGTTTTACTTTAAACTAATCTTATCTAATTTTAAATTAAATTTTTAAGCTTAAATTAATCTTTTGATAATTTCAAAGTAAACATGTTCAACTTCAAATTAACCAATTTAATTTCACATTAAAGCTTTTTAAATTAAAGTTAAAATTTCTAATTTCAAATTAATTCTTTTTAATTTTAAATCATCTTTTTATGTCAATTTAATTTTTTAAGTTTTTTTTATTATTTTTGTCAATTTCAAAATAATCCTTTTTCCACTTCAAATTAACCATTGTATTTTCACATCAAAGCTTTTTAACTTCAAGTTAACATTTCTAATTTGAAATTAACGCCTTTTAATTCACATTACATTTTTTATTTTCAAATTTACCGTGCTTTAAAGCAAGACATTTTTACACTTAATTTTACACTTACCAGATGAAAATTAATTAGGATTGAATTTAAAATTTTGTACAATTAAATGAAACTTCTATTATTACTTCAAAATTTTTAAAAATTATAATTAAAAATAATACATAAGTAAATGTAATACTTTCTGGGGGTCAGCAATAAATTCGAGAAGTGTGATGCATGGAAGAAAATTGTTGATTATTTGCTCTCCTCAATTCGACAGCTTGAATGTGAAAAAGAATCGAGAATCTGGATGAACACACAAAACAATTTCCATATCCGACTCCCCCACGACTCAAAACAAATTATTAGATCGAGTCGTTGTCACGCAATGCCATCACTATGTAATTAACACAAATCGAGCAATTTTTTCCCTTTATCTTTTTTTCATTTTTAAACCCATTATTATACCTGAAGATGACTTAAAACAAAAAAAACTCCCACGAGAAGTAACCGAGTTGCGGTTGGAACGTCAGGTGTTGAGTAAATTATCCTAATCAACTAACTCGTGGCATCACGCGGAAGTAGCAGAAGGATGAAAGTAAAAATGTGTTGGGTGCTTAGGAAACTGACCATTGGACGCTACCGGATGGGGAAAATGCGTTTTTACAAAGGTTTGCGGTACAAACAAGCGAAATTTCATCAGATTTTATTATTGGGTGGGGGATTAGAAAAAAATATATGTACTGTTTATTCCTGTTTTTGATTCACTGAGTGATTCGATTCTGCCCGAATGCATATGTGCAGAGCTGAGCTTATCTTTCGGTGTTTTGGCGGTCCGGGGTCAACTTGGTCTTATTCGTACAACCGCCGAATTTAGGCTCAAGGTCCATTTAGGTTACTAAACATATTCAATACTAAATCCATTCTTTCTTATTTATCCACCTTTCCACTCAAGTAGTCATTTAGTACTCAATATTCCTCTATATCCCTTTAAATATATAGACAACTGTACATATAATAGCTAAGCCCCTCATTCACGCTAATAAATACATAAAAATGTTGTCTTTGGAAACTTATAAACAACTAGATATAAAATATTCTACCTGCGGGGTCGAACTGGTTACTTGATATTCCGCCATCGCTGCTCTACTACACACACATTCATGCTAATAAATACGTAAAACTATTGCCCCTGTACCCTTATAAACACATATAACTAATTAGACATAAACTAGTCTAATTGCGGGTTCGTTGGCTACTTGATATTCCGCCCTCAATGCTCTACTACACACACATTCACACTAATAAATACATCACTTTTAATTTTAATTATTTTTAAGTGGCATTCTAAATAACATGTGAGGAGATAGGGTTGTTGATTGGCGTTGTTGAGCAACCAGATGACAAGGGTCAGTGTTACTGGCGTCGCTGGATGGTTTTGTTCGCAGAGAGCTCAGTCTGCTGGAACATTAAGGCTCTTTCGGTCTTTCGCCCTTGTGCATAACACCGCTCTTGATACATCTCGGAATGTTTTGAAACCTTGTCCATACTATTGGCAATGGAAGTATTGTGCTATCTCCTGTACTGGCCATCTGTATCTAGGCTGTATGCACCGGTATGGCGGGAAGACTTGGGTTCCGGTTACTCAATAATTGCTGCGTGAACTGTTGAGAATGTATTTATGAGCGTGAATGCATGTAGTGCAAGAGAGAGGCCATCAAAATTGAAATATAAAGTTTTTCCCCTTGAAAAAAATTTTATATATACAATTTTGAACTGGATTTGAAAGTTTTAAATGCCCTCTCCGACCTTGCTGTTTTGGGAGGCCTGCCATAATGGACTCAAAGACTCGCTGCTGTACTCACCTCATGTCAGGTGACATTCTGACTCGCTCCCTAAACGGAGCCAAGGAATGACGACATTGCATTAAGTTGGACGCATTGAGCAGTCTTGACGGACGAATACTCCAGCTGTTCTAAAGAGGTACTAAATGTGTATTTTGCTATTGCTTGGCGTTTTGGAATTGTTTCTTTCGCTATCTTTTAGGTTAATTTCTACTTAAGCATTTTACAAATACTGGATTTTCATATTGGATGATAATATATTTCCAATCGATTAAAAATTACCTTTCTAACAAGTGCAATTACAAAGTATATTGCAGATAAGAAATTGCCTTTTACCGAAATTTTAGATTATCGCTTGTTGGCTCCATCGGCCAAAACACATTTCACATAAACAAAAATCGAAGACGTAAGTTCAAGAGATTTTGATCAAATGGTTGAAAATATGACTAGTTGGATTATGCGATGGCCAGATGAATCGAACCCAGGCCGTGTTCCTTCGCGGGAAAACCATCTGGATTTACACAACGTGTCTGCCATGTTTATCATTAAATGGGTCAAATGCCTTTGAACAGATTACAATAGAGCGTTGTTTTTTTTGCATATTACGCAACTGGCCGAGTTAACAGATTACATCAAATAATTTGTCTGCATTTCAAACAATAATCTAATAGAAAACGAAAGTATTAATAATTCTCTTGGTAAAACTTGTAAAATTAACGCTGATCCATAATTTTTTTTGGCTAAAATTGAGACCATTAAAAAAAAGTAAAGACGAATTTGAATGGGCCACGAATGTTGATGAGTGTACGGAGGAATTGTGTCGTCGGTGCCAATGTTCCGGTCGTTGGACACAGAAAACACTAGAAGCCAGCACATGTTCTTCTTGTATCATCTGCCCTTCCTTTTCGCCTACTTGAATTCTATTAATTCAGCTCAGGCTAGTGACTTCCAAATGGTGCACAGGATATTTCGAACTAGCTCGAAAAAATATTAAATATTCCCACGTACGCGTTTTATACGTGTAGATTCGAGATTATACGAAATTCATGCTAGTCTCTTATCTCTGTAGGTCTGACGTCGACGGCAGAACCAGTAACCGACTCCCAGTAAAGATGGTTTTCAGGCCGAATCCCCTCTCACTGATATAGACAAAGAAGATAAGATTTTTTAACATTTAATAATTGAGTCTTTGCCTAAAAAAGTAAATTGCTAAGGGGAAAAAAACGACGGGCAGATAAAATTTGATTTAGATTTTTAATGCTAAGATTGCAATATCGCGTATTTCCTTCTCGTGCCTTAATAACATCTCGAAGACGCCACGGCATACTTTATACCAGTCTGGAAATGCCTCTTTGCTGGACGATAGCCCATTCTTCATGAAGAGTCCTTTCAAAATCGTGGAGCGTATCTGGAAGTAATGGACGTGCTCGTCTTTTGAGGTCATCACATAAATGTTCGATGGGGTTCAAGTCTGGAGGACAGGCTGGCCAGGCTAAGACCCTGATGTTATGCTGTTGAAGGTACGTTTGTACTATATACCTATAGGTACAATTACTACAGCAAGACCATATTCGTGAACTTACTTTTACCCCTCACCTCAGTGTCACGCACTTACCCTAGAGTAGTACATATTCTTTGGGGCAGGGTTGAGAGTTCCTTTCGCTCTAATAAATTTCATTCATTCCAACAAATTAACATAAACATAACATTTTCTTCGGTGATTGATCAGCCTTCTCAGTTTAAATCTGTTTTTTCTTTGCAAAGGTAGATTGGGGATGAGACTCCGAAACCTCGACAAAAAATAATGTTGTTTCTGCCTTCCTGCCCTCATCCCCAATCTACGTTTGGAAAGAAAAAACATATATAAACATAACAACCCAATACAAACGTAGAATTCTGGTAACATTCAGTCTCCCCAGAGTACTCAATATTCCTATGAACCTGGCCGAACCCACTCCATTCTCGCTAGTAACTTACTTTTACTCTCCAGAGGTACTACACTCACCCCAAGAATTTTCGACATTCTTTGGGGCGGGGATAAGCGACCTCTTCCTTTCACGCTAATAAATTACATTCATTTCAACAAAACACATTCAATATAAACACAACACCCCATATAAATAATAGAGGATACAATCATAGAAGTCCCACCATTACTCCCGTACCCCAATTGTACGCATAGGTTCGACCATTTGCGAAAATATTGCCCACATATGTCAAACATTGTACAATTAAAAAGGTGCACGTCTGTTATTTTATCCTTGCATAGCGGGCACCTTCGCGGTCTCTTTCCTGCCATAAGGCGCCGTGCGTTATTCCTGTGCGACTTATACTTCCCTGTGACCTATTATTCCCTATTCCTGGATGGGACCTGGACTCTCAAATGGAAGTCTGCTGCGTCTCACTGCGCTTTGCTTTTCCGCAGTGCTCTCGTGGGTCGTCGGATGCGCGTACCTGTATTTGTATTTCTATTTTCGTTTCTATTTAATAGTTGGCAACCCAAGTTTTAAAAAACTCGCACAAAAGCAAGATATGAGAAGTAAAAACACGATAAACTCTGTTTGTCGGCACCTAAATCTCCGGTATGTATTAAGCAGTTTGACGTAGAATTTCACGCAGATTATCGGTCATTTACATATCGAAAAAATGTTAATTATATAGCACGTTTTCTTATAAATGGTCATGGACTTGAACGTCATCCCCTTTCAGCAGATTCGGTCCAGCTGTCTGCCGTCTGATATTTGCCAACTCTGTAAACAAATCAAACATAGGATCAACAGATTACATTTCGTAAATGATCCACTCGGGTCTTGAGAGTTCGTGAGCCGGGATGCTCGTCGTCCTTGGTCGCCCCGGGGTAAGGAATCTGACTTTTTTCCTTTCCCTCCGTTCCCATAATAATTCCCAAAGGATAAAAATACTAGACGATTTTTTTAAAATTATTTTATAAGTTTAACCCTGATACGACTCACTGTCGACTCGGAATATCAGCCCATTAGTGTGATTAAGTTCCTTTCCAGGCGTTTTTAATGTGTTCCTCCACAATCACAAGTTAAATATGGAGTAAACTTTGTCAACTGTAATAAGCCTTGTATTTATTCAATATATCTTATCACTCGCCTCTCTTTACGCCTACTTAAACCTCACTAGAGTAGGAATTTTTTTTATTTATAAGACAACAGAAATTCCTTTCAGGAATCAATAGTTAATGGGAGACAATAGCAAGGATTTATGAGATTCTTTTGAGTAAAGTTTTTTTTTACCTTCTCTTGTGAAAATTCATTTCTTTTTTCATTAGTACATTAATTGAATAACTTTGTACAATTGATAATTTTGAAGACGCCCTTCACGCTTAACTTGGCCTTTTCAGACGCTCGTAATTAAACATATGGCAACTTACGGGTCAATGGAACTTCATTTCCTTTCATGGTGGGGGGGGGGTTCAAGTCCAAATGGCACATATTGTTGAAAAGTATGTCTTACGATAAAATAATGTCCAAGCCTATACATTTTATCAATAAGGTTAAGAACCTTAATTTACCCAACCTAGAATTACATAATGCCGTTTCTTCACGCTACACCAATTTTGTTTCCGTCCTCTTCATTCTTCGATAAAGCAATGTTTCAGGGTTGTTGATGGTGATGAGGATTTTAAGAAGCGGTGTTTTCCTCCCCAGACACGGCATCCTTCTGGCTTACTGTACTTTCCGAGTTCCTTAGTTTAGAGCAATAGCCTCAATCCTTCTTCTCAGAAGTATCAAGTCATTGAATGATGATGACTGTGTCTAACGCCGCTACGTTTATCAGCTTCTCCTTTTGTTTTGTTTGGTTCTATTCTGCTATGGAGAATTGTATACTGCTTTTTGCTACCCCAAGTTCAGGGGTCTATGTATGGTCTTGCAGATCCTCCTCTGGCTAGTCTGTCTGGTTTCTCATTACCAAAAATTCCTCTGTCCTCTGGCATCCAGGGTACATCAGGCTGTTGGGTTTCCTCAGGTTTTGGAGATTTTGGATGCATTCACTGACTAATTTTGATGTGATTCATTTGCACGCTTATCCTTTAATGGCTTGGCTATCGTTGAACATGATGGAGGCAGTGAGCAGCAGATTTCATACCTTTTAATTCGAGTTATCTTAGGAGTTTTCTCAGCAGCTAATGACTAGCATACAGCTGCCATTTACCTGAGTTTTACCCTACCTATCTGTATTAACATTTTGCCTGTTTTGACGATTGTCTGGCACCTCTGGAATTAGTCCAATTCTGCGTTTTTGTGGATCTATTCTGAGAGGTCAGGTGGATCTTGGATGTTGATGTGACTTTTTTACATGTTAATGCTTGGCAATCAGATCTTAAGAGGATTCTTTTGCCAGTGTAACCACTTTTAATATTTTCTAGGGCACCAGCGTTGATAGCATGTTCGCATATCTTGGGCTGTAGAAAAACACTCGATCCAGTTCCACCATGGAGCCATCTGTATATCATGTCATTGTATCTGATGCTCTCCTGAGTTCTTCTTCTCCTTTATAGTTGAGGCTTTGTAGGATGTTGTAAAGGATGTTTCCAGGGTCATGTAGTTAGTCCCTATTTCTAAGAATGGGTTTCTGATTTTTATTGATTATGGTCGTGTACCCGAATTGTTCAGTTCCTATCCAATTTTATTGTTTCTAGAGCCAAAATAGGCGTTTACTTGCGTCTCCTTGTATAAATTTTTCTAGTGGAAGTGTTGTGGATACTATTTCCTCTGCTTTAGAGGATAGACTCTTTGAGTACATTCCAGACATGTCCCAAGCTTTTGACTGGGTCTGGCACCCGAGATTTCTCTTACGAGCAGTTCCTTATTATCTTCCTAAAATCCTATCTAACCGCTGCTTCAAAGTGAGATGCGGTGACGAGTTTCTGGACGTCAGACCGAACCGGGCCGGCGACCCACAAGGGTGTATTCTTGGTCCGATCCTATATACCATTTACTCCGCTGATCTGCCGATACATCCCAGTACTATCGCGAACGATACTGCAGTCTTATCTCTCAACTCCCACCCTACGCAAGCCACCTCCAATATCCAGGAGGATCTTGAGCTCTTTCAAGAATGGTGGAAAACGTGGAAAATGAAAGTAAACGAGGACAAATACACCTAAAAGATCACGCTGAACAAACAGTTATACCAACTTTTATCCACTAACAATTAAGAACTACCAACATCTACACAATTACTAGGGCTACACTTAGACAATAGACCGACATGGAATCCTCTCATAAGGCTCAAGCAACAAAGCAACAAGAGTTGGACAACTACGAAGCCTTATAGGACCGAATTCAGACATGACAGTACAGAACAAACTAACTGTACACAACATTACCTCGACCTTTCTGGACATACGATCAAGCACCTAACATCGAAAGAATCCAAGTTTTCCAACCAAAATTATTCAGAAGAATTCTCCAAACCCCTTACCACCATGACACAACTATCCACAATGACTTAACGTTCCTTCCTCAAGTGTCACTCCAATCTTTCAAACTATCCTAACCCTTCTGCTCAAGCCCTGTCCACTTCTTCCCATCCCGAGAACCGTCCACGTCACCTCAAACGACGATGTCCCCGTGACCTTCTCGTCTGAATCTGACGACAAACTGAGCACTGGCTTCTCATAACACGTGTCCTCCGGACGTAGAACTTGTCGCAGCGTTATTGTTTTGCCAGTGAGTTTTATACCGTTAGAACAATTTTTAAGTTGTATAATTAATGTATAGGATACAATTTAAATGTCAATAAAAGGGGCTTTGAGAAAGGATCCCGAGGACAATTGATCATTATTTTACCACGATACTCATCCATATTTCTATCCTCTTTTTAATAGATTCGACTCAGATATTTCAGAAAGTTTCATTTTTCATTGTTGTTTTCTAATTAGATAACAACACTACTCTCCTAAGTCCATTCAAGATTCGAAACATTAGATACTGTCTGTAAATGTATAATTACGAGGTTTTTCATAAAATAGGGTGCAGGTGTTTCTCATCTCGTACAATATAAGATTTTCATTTGTACTTGTTCGGGCTTTTAGATTAATGCGAGCACGCATATTCATGATGAAAGATTCTTGACGCTAGATACTGACTAATTTGCATAACAGACAAAATTAAATTGTACATCTGTCTACTCTAGTTCATACGAATGTGCCATTTGCATAAACGGTCATTCTGAAAATGCAATCATTGTTAGAAAGAAAACGTTCATTCACGCTATTAAATACAGTTTCAATGTGGTGACGAGGTATCTGTTACTACATACTGTAAAACAGTCCTGTTTCCTATAAAAATCGGAAGGTGACCTCAGATTCTCGGTTCCGTGCTCGACGATTCTCCTCCCAGATGGCATTCCTACAAGCTCTCTATATGGAGCCAAGGAGTTGCACCCTTCAATTATGCTTCTTTTAGGGTTTAGAAAAATCCGTGCGGGTTTAAAAGGTTTAATAATTGTCACAGACAGCAGGATAGACTAGTTGTGCCCTTCTTATAAAAGTTTGGTCCCAGTACTTTAAAAAAATAAGATCACTTTCCAGCTGTCGGCGGTTATGATTATCTATTGCTAAGGGAAGATGTAAGTCAGATGGGGTCAGGTCAGGAGAGTACTTAAGGTAGGACTTCACAAAGTTTCTTTGTATAAAGTGTCATAATATCCTCGTGAAAAATTACACGTGTTCAGTTCACTAGGGTAAGTATTATAGTGGGCTTGAGTATATTTCTGTGGTGATGGTCTGGCCATGTGGCAATTAACAGTGTACCACCTGCCATACTCCACCAAACACAAAGCATATCCTTTCTTTGGTGAATATTTGGATTTTACGACAGTGGTACAGGGTTATTTAGTGACAACCAATGATGGTGGTCTTGGTGCTACCAGATCCATTGTTCATTGCATGTGACAATCTAATTGAATAAGTGTCTACTTTATTCAGTGTTTATACACAGCAGCTTGTTACAGTCAGTCAATTTGCTCAGGTTCCACGTATTCCCAAGTGAGCTAGAGTGAATTTTTGCAATTCATTCTCTCAGGTCTTCTTGGTACCCTAGGTTAGGTCGCTTCGCATTCAAAGATGTGGGTGATAGTTTCTTCCTCCTAATTGCATACTTACAAATGGGGTCATTATTGAATATACCCATGTTGTGTAGGTGGACTGCTCCAGCGTTGTTTCTTCTATGCCTTTGATAGTGGGCCAAAGTGGCTTTATAAATAGCTTTACCTTCTGTGTCAATTTTGAGATCACGGTGGAGGTCGTACTGCACAACTAACTTACATCTTCATTCTTAAATCGCACTTTCATCATTGATGCATTGGAGTCACCTGACTAGTAGTTGTGCTTCTACATTGATGGGTCCTCCAAGCTAAGAACAGCTTCATCAACTGTTTCTATTTGGAGATCATAGTGGAGGTTTTCATTTGTGTTGTACATCACTTACGTTGAACATTCTGACAAGCTCGTTTGACATGTTTGGCTTGAATCAAGTACCATGACTTACCTCAATTTGTCGCCATTCAAGACAGGTATACCAGAAAGAGAGAATTAAAATAATGACAAACAATGCAGAAATATAATCAAAGTTGTTAGTACTGAGATTGAATACACAAGAGAATTCAAATATCTCAATCTCAGCTTTAAAGACAGAAATTTAAAAAATTAGAAATAAGATTTTTAGTTGAGATAAAAAAAGTCAATGGCACGAGCAGGATTCGAACCCATGATCTTCAGCTAAATATGCTGCTGCTCTACCACTTGAGCTATCATGATTCATGATCAGGTGAGGTCACAATAGCTCAAGTGATAGAGCAGTGGCGTATCGAGCCGAAGATCATGGGTTCGAATCTCGCTCGTGCCATTGATTTTTTTATCTCAACTAAAAGCCTTAATTAATTGTAAGATATTAATTGGTCAAACGGACCACGGGAACTAGTGAATTTAAGGAATTAGAAATAAGGATAGCAAAAAGTGTGGAATGTCTTTTGAAATGAAATTCATGGTAAAGTTTTCAGATCGTAAAGCACCAATCCTACTAACATGCATGCACTTGCCCATTCAAGGCATACGAGGAAATAGATGAAAACTGGGAATTACACATGATAAAATGTCAAGGAGCATTCTGGGTGTAAAGAGGATAGACGAGGTCAGTGACGAGAAACTTCAGCAGTGTCTGGAAGCACATGCATCAAATGAAACTGGGCAGGCCACATAGCAAGAATAAACCAGTAAATTAACCTTGTTACGTTTTTCCTCCACCCATTAGGCAATTTAGGTTATCCAGACTAGATATGATTACGGGTGTTGGTCAGTGAGTCGGTGAACTCATTAACAGACCTAATTAGTGATCCTATACAGGCATGTTTTCCAGTCTAGTATGGAGTTAACAGCTAAATATCACACCAATGTAATAAATATTTTAATAATTAGATATAAAACATGCTTATTTTCAATTTTTTAGAAATACAGCAAGAATTCACTTATTTATTTTTCTAAGCCTATAATCCCTCATTCCACCCCATAATAGATATACAAAATATATAAGACAACTAACTTTGATATATTTTTAACAAATTGAACTTCTTAAAAAAATAATAAATATATATAATAATAAATATTATAAATTTTTTAACGATATTCTGAATGTATTTTATAGAATATGACAAACACAAAATAAATAAATCGTTAAACTAACACTGACATTAATTTCTTTTTTGTTTCACATGGACTGCGATTGTTCTTTGTTTATTCCATGTCGCTTGAGACTTTTTCCAGAAATAAATAGTGAAATGACCAAGCCGACGAGAAGAATAGATGACATGGACAAGTTCGTGATGAGATCATCATAATAATCCAATATCATCCCATAAACTAGTACCATACTGAGACCAAGCAGCTCACCCACAGCATTTAACACACCAGTCGATGTACTTTCAGGTACGGGGTATGTCAATTCACTTGTGAATTCATACGCAACTGTCAAATAGCCATTCATGAAGAATCTGTGGGGAAAAAATTGTTGCAATATATTGTAGTTTGTTAGGACGAAATTTCAACCGTACCCAAGAATGCCAGATGACACAAATATTGCTATATTCTGTTCGTAAAACAGCGAAAATGTAAATGCCATCATACCAAGGTAAGCGAAGCAATATACAACAATTGTTGTCGACCTGTAAATGTTCAAAGAAATGTTCTTAAATTATTTAGAGAATTAAATTATAAGCCTTATAACTTAATGTGTAGAGATTAGTGACCATTAATGGATATTATTTAATGGATATTATATTATTCAGATATCGTGAGTTGCGGTCTTATAACTTAATATGGCCATACATACTTGAACTTGTGCGTTCTGTCGAGGAATATGCCCCAAACAACTGATCCAATCATTCCTCCGATGATCATTACCAGTCCAATATAACCAGCTGTTACTTCACCTTTCTACAATGACTATTTGTTACAATACATGCATGTACAAACAATTCACACATAAATTTTATTTAAAAGACAGACGACAAAAATGATGTTAGTTTCTTACTGGATAATGGCTGAGGTATAACTGGTTCAGCAATGTCGAGTATGCGTAAAAGACTCCAACATTTACACCGTAACTAAATAAAAGTAAAATGAAGTCCTTATTTTTGACCAATTGTATATACGAGTTTCCATTTACATCAGAATTTGTCCTTGCTGCAATATTCTCCCTAATGTTTACCTGAGCCAAACTCGGAGGGAATTTTGGAGCAGCTTCGAAAACTAAAAAAATTCACACCATTGAGTTAATAGTTTTGTACATTTAAACATTACACATTATAAGTTGTATGGAAGTACTCAGAAATGATTAGAATTGATTCAAAATTAATGTTTTGTGTTGTTCTATTTCAACATCAGTTGTGGGCAAGATTTCACATTGATTATAGCTTTTTTTTGTAGAACAAATGTTCTCATCATCAAATTAACCTTCTTAAAATTAAACTGACCCTATTTAATTTCAAATTAACACTTTTTATTACAAATTAATTTTATTAAACTGAAATTTAATCTTTTTATCATCAAATTAACGCTTTTTAATTTCAAAATTGATGTTAACCTTTTTAACTAAATCAAATTAAGTATGTTTAATTGGAAACTAACCTCTTATTAACATCAACCTTTTTGAACCATCAAATTAAACCTTCTTTCACTTCAAGTTAACATTTTAACATCAATTAACCCTTTTTAAAATCAAGTTGTTCTTTTTAAAATTAAATTAACCTTTTTACATTAAATTAACGCTATTTAATTTCAAATTAACTCTTTTGAACTTCTTAACATTTTTAACACCAAATTAACCATTTTTTATTTCTCCATTAACATGTTTTAACATCATTTTAACCCTTTCTAATTTCATGTTAACTCTTTTTTAATTTCAAAACAGCCTTTTTTGACTAACTTTAAGTCAATCTTTTTATAATCAAGTTAACGCCATTTTAATATAAAATTAATTGTTTTTAACTTCAAGTTAACTTTTTTAACATCAAATTAATACTGTTTAATTGCAAATCAACAATTTTTAGCTTCAAGTTAACCTTTTTAATTTTCATATTAACCCTTCTTTCTCTTCAAGTTAACGTTTTAACATCAGTTAACCCTTTTTCAGCTCAAATTTACCTGTTTAACCATCAAATTAACTCTTTTTCACTTCAAGTTTTAACATTTTTAATATCTCTTAATTAATTAAATAATTAGAAGTAAAGAACCTGAATGAAAAGACCTATTAGGAATTCTTTACTAAGCTTTAGAAGACTTAAGAATCAGGAATTTCGTGGTTGAAATATTTTTCTATTTGTATATTGCAGCAGTGATGGCTGCTATAAAGCGAAAGAAAAAAAACTGCCACTCCGTGCATACCCTGAAGGGAGGAAACTGCAAGATTGATCACAATTAAAATGATTTATGACAATTTGAGCCCTGTAAAGATGGAGAAAGGTGGCAAGAGATGGAAGGACAGAAGCAGTGGCTCAAATTCTAAGGCTATGGAAGGCAAGAAGTAGTAAGTCAATATTTACTTTTTTCTTACATAAAATTACTAGAAATAGTAGAACAGTTGGTGGAACCGCAAAACCAATGTACAGCCATTTAAATCCTTCTCGTATGGCATCCATATCATTAGAGTCATGAACAACTTCTGGTGGGATGACAAATCCAAGTGCAACGCCTAGCTAAAACAATATTCGTATTTATTAACAATTTAAAATCACCTACACAAATCACATACCTGATTTCCAAACACTCCTAAGGCGCAGGCTGTTGAAACTTCCTTGGCATCGAACCATATACTTGCCAACCTCGCAGGTACACTTAGAATAAAAATTTGTGCACCTCCGACTATACCTTGTGCGACAAATGCAACAACGAACATGTTCCTGTTGAGTGTCACTAATTTAAGCCATGCTCCACAGCACATTATTGTGAGGCCTAGTATAAGGGAAAATCTTAAACCCTAGAACCATCAAAGACCAAAATATACATAATAGTAAAATTGATTTTAAAAAATAATACAAATTAATAAATTTACCTTTTTCTCTAAGACGAATGTAGCAGGAAATACCAATGGAACATATATAACCATGTAGATCATCGAAGACCAGTTTACTGCTAGGGCTGATACTTCGTAATATTTCATCGCAATGTTCGTTATGATAGAATATTGAAGCCAGTGTATGGCGTTGAATGTTGACGTTGCAACAAAAAGAAATAACATTACCCATCTTTTTTTGTATACCCTGATATCAACTCCTAAAACATAAAACAAAATTAAATTAATGAATTAAATGACTTAAGCACTGTCTAAAAGAATAAAGTTTTCACATAATGACCACCAAGGTGCCAGTTATGCAGGAAAATTGTTGTAACAGTATAACAAATATAATGATAATAATAATAATAAATAATGCCTTATTTGTATAAAAAATGTTTACAAAAAAACAACATAACAATATAACAAATATATATAAATAATTGAGTTTCATAAAAATTTGAACTATATATAGAAGGTTTTGTATTTAAGCTAGCATATATATTATTTATTAAACCTTTCTTTAACCTTTCTCTGCAGGCCAGACACATACACAGGTTTTGTCTGAAAAGTAAGTGTCTGTATGTCTTCCGTGCATGGCCTATTCTTAATCTGGTGAGGATGACCCTTATTACGAGTCAGATTTTTGAGGGCTACCCATTGACAATGCTCTTGATAAGTGAATGTTTAAGTTTTATCAATTAATTATTCTTACGATGAAAAGTATTGGTTGAAATTAAAAAGTTACTGTTACGAGTGGGATTTAAACCCATGACCTCTGGCTAAATACGCCGCTGCTCAAACCACTTGAGCTATCGTGACTTCAATTCTCTCGAAAACCAGCTATCCATCTCAACCTACAACCGTAGGAATTTTCCTTCCTTTTTGCCATTTTTCAAATGTCTTAAATATCGGGATTGGCTTCTCAGCGACTTATGAGCTGGCCACATGGAGCTGGTTTAGTGAAGTGATATTTCTTTTACTTATTTTGTATATTTCCATTAATATGGTATCCATATAATCCATTTTTACATTTAGCAACCAATTAACCAAGCTACTTCTTTCAGTTAATTTTGCTACGTTCTTTCTATGTAAAGTCTTGAATCGAAGTCACGATAGCTCAAGTGGCAGAGTAGGGGCGTATTTAGCCGAAGGTCGCGGGTTCGAATCCCGCTCGTGACACAGCCTTTTTTTCTCAACCAAGACCTTGCATAGAAAGAATAAAATTGAAAAAAGTAACTTGGTCAATTGACCACTTAAATGTAAAATGGTTTAATTTTATGTTATTATAAAACAAAAAAATAAGGACGGAGTTGACAAAACGACCTCGAACTTTTTTTTTATATCTCCGGTTTTAATTTTTGTATGATAATCGCGTTTGTCCCATTAGGAGTAGTTTATAGGGTTCTGAATGCCTGTAACGTTTCTTGCAGATCGCTAGGATTGCCGGCAGGGAAGGCGAAACTTTTTGAGGGATTAAAATACTTTTTGATTTTCCCCAAAATATTGTATTTACGGGTTTATTGGAGTGTGGAACAGACATCGGCTTTGTTTCTGTATTAACAAATATTTGAGCCTACTTCACTACTTTCAACTAATCAATCTTTATCTAAAGTATTGGTTGAGATAAAAAAAGTCAGCGTCACGAGCGTGATTCGAACCCACGACCCTCGGCTAAATACGCCGCTACTCTACTACAAAAAAATCAATAATATAATATAATATATATAATTACTAATACTCTGAAATAAATATTTTTCTCTGCTCCTAGGGCCCATTGATAGGAACCCTTGGATACAATTATACTATTTTTCGACCTAGTATCTCCAAAATTCGGTGATCCACATCCAAAGTTGGGATAAGTGAAAAAAGATGATCGACAAATTGATTGAAAAAAAGTCGTACGTGGACTTTTTGTAATTTCTGTTTGTTTAATATTCCAATCTAATTTCAACTCACTACAAAAATGACATTCGCCCCATAACCTGCCATTCTCCATTAAACTCATCGACACCATGTGACAAACAAATTCTGCCTTCCCTCTGACAATTAGCGGAAAAAAGTAATGCTTTGGTGTAGACCTGCTGCGGGATAAGTCGCACTGGTCGAGCGATGACATTTTCTCTTAATTGAAAGACACACAAAATATAGCATCGTTAATTAACGCATTAAACAATGGTGATAAAAGGGGGTGTGAAATGAAACTAGAACCGACCCATAAAACTCTATTAAACGAAATGAAAGAGTTGTTTCAAACACTATAAATTTCGCTTTAAAAGTTTCTTGATTATTTTCCTTCAGTTTTAACATTTAACAACAATAAACGATAGGAACAAAAAATAATTATTTCTTGAAATGAAATAAAAAATATTTATTATTCAAGTCCCCTTGAATTGTACGTACAACGGATTTACAACGTTTCAAGCCCGATATGACTATAGAAAAAAGTCTACTTACAAAAACATACAAACAAAATAAAAATACTCTATTATGGAGATCTTCGGTTAAGTTTTAGGGGGAAGTTAATCGAGGACTTAAACGTGGAAGGCTTGGCATTGCGACCAGGACACAGAAAATTGTAACGAAAGGACTCCCAGTCAAACCAGGCTAAAGGCATAAAGCCAACGCCAAGAGAAGCACCTCGGAAACCCAAGGACTTGTGGAATGCAGTAAGACCCGGAAGGAACCGAACAGGAGATGCTCAACTGGTCATAAAGGCAAAGAGTCTCTCAAGGAAAATATTCATTCCTAACAAATTTAAATGGGCAATAAGCACTTTTAATTCATACAAATCTCTAGGATGAGACAATATTTTTTCCCCAGTTTGGAATGCCCGTTACCAATTTTTAAGGCCAGCAATGCAGCATATCCCAGAGATATGGACGGTGTGTTGTATTCATACCGAAAGGAGGAGGTCGCGCCTCAGATTCTGCAAGTAAGACCCTTAAGCTTAACTTATTTTGTCCAAAAGAAATTGAGAAAATTGGAAGCCGAGAAATTAACCCCTTGCCTTACACATTTTCCCCCCTAAAGTATGTTCCAAAAATCACCAATTTTTTAAATGCCTGATTTATATTCTTTATGTAACCCTTTATGTGTGGTGTTTAGTGACCGTTAGCCAATGATTACTCTGAGGTCGTGAGGTGGGGTCTGGTGTGACGTAGGTTTTGAAAAAATATTTTCTTTTTCGTGCCAACAATTTCCATCTTAATTGAGATCATCTTCAGGGTCTGGGATTTAGAAACATTATTTAAATTGTACAAATACATGTATAGGATGTCAAAAAGAAAATAAAACTTTCATTGAATCTAAAATTTCGAGCATTGTGTAAATTCGTTTATTTTCACATCTTACATGCATGTTTATAAATCCCAGGCCCTGAAGATGATCTCAATAAAGATCGAAACGTTGGCACGATAAAGAAAATATTTTTCTAAAACCTACGTCACACCAGACCTCATCTCACCATCTCCAAATAATCTATTCTTTATGACATTTAAAAGTTAGTTCTTCACGTTTTTAAAATTAGCTTTTATTTATGTACCAAAATGCCTGAAACCGATATTCTAGTTTATAACATTAAAGGCTAAATGCGGTAGGCACAGGAAAAATTATGATCCTAATTTTTTTAAATGTGGCTGAGAGAGTAATCTATAAAAACGGAAACCGACGAAAATGTTCGAATTACCGTGGAATATCTCTCTTCAATAACTCGTAAAAAATATTGTCCCTATGGACATACAGTCAAAAAAAGTTGCAGCAGTAACATATGACTAGCAATGTGTATTCCGCAAAGGCTATGTTTATAGCTATTACCTAACAAAGTTCTCCTTACCTAATTTCAAAATTCCTTAAAACGACAACATACTTCCAAAAGCACCATTTTGCATATCAAATTTACTCTTTTGCCAATTAATTACAGTAATACCGGTTAGAATTTGGTTTTTCCTCACACCGAAGAATTAAAATCTAATTCACTCTTTTACAGAGCAAATTCACTATTTTTCAAATCAAAGTCACTCTTTTACCAATCAAATTCATTCTTTTTTCTAATCAAATTTATTTTTTGCTAATCAAATTCACTCTTTGGCTAATCAAATTAATTCTTTTTTCTAATCAAATTTATTTTTTGCTAATCAAATTCACCATTTTACCAATCAAATTAATTCTTTTTCTAATCAAATTTACTTTTTGCTCATAAAATTCACTCTTTTACAAATCAAATCCACTTTTCCTAATCAAATCCGCCATTTTGCAAATCATATTTATTATTTTTCTAACCAAATTTACTTTTTTTTCAAATCAAATTCACCTCTTAAAATCAAATTCACTGTTTTTCCAAATTCACAAATCAAATTAGCTTTCTTTCAAATCACGTTCCCCATTATCCATGTTAATTTATATTTAAATTCCAAACGCCAAAATTTTTATTTGCAAAGTAAAGCAAAACATCAAAGTACTGAAGAATCTTTGTTGTTAACGATATCTATGATAAGCCATCCCTAAATTCTCGCTATCTCCATCCTAAAAACAGATCCATTTTTTGATAGTATCATCACTTAGGACGCAAAATGAACTCCTTTTTTGAACTTCCAACGGTGTTATTTCGCTTGTTGAAACAGTTGTTTAATTGATTGCCTTCATTTGTCATTCGCCTCCAAATCGCCTTTAAATCCAATTAAAACGTATGTTATGACTTCGGTTCGCCGATCTGCTTTTCGGACAGCTTTGAAAGAATTTGCCTTATTTATTGCCCAAGTGACAGTTGGAATTTTCTCTTAACTTTCTAAACTAATTCTACGTTATAATTACCAATTTTCTCACTCACTAGGCACAATGGAAATAAAAAAGCTTTGTTCAACCTGCTCGGTAAAATGTATCCAGCATACATGTGACACAACGTTGAAAACAATGAATACCAAGTGTCAAACAGGAAAGTATTAAATAAGAATATTTACATTTTTTTCTAGTACCACATGGCGTTGTCCACATGTGATGCTTGCAGGCTGCGTATACGTATAATTTTCTATTGATTTATAGTTGGTCTCCAGGGAAGACATCAACAGTACCAATTCAAAACGTCATTTTTTAAATCCACATAAACAATTGTAAAAACTGGAGAATTGTCATGACCTAAAAGTGGTACAATTACAGGTGATAAACCTGTCTGAGATAGTAGTTTCTAACGTTGAGTTGGTTATAAAAATCACATTAGCCAGAAACCTATTTATCACCAGTATATATCGGTATAACGCAAGGCAGCGCAACATATGATTAAAAACCGATAATTTGACAGTCATCATTACCCCCTTCCTTCATCATGAGAGAATTTTCTACCTAATTGTGATGGCAGTACAGTTCAGTATATGTACTCGGTGAGAGCGCAGGTTAACCGAAATAGATTTTTACTGCTAGCAATGAGTAGTTGACCAGAAATTCGATTTTTTAGCAATTGCCAAGCTTTATGCATATATTTGATCTTCCTCAGGGTGTTATTGACTGTTACAATTGTGACATTGTGTATGTTGGAATTGTTTTGTCATCAAAAGTAGAATCTTTGTTTGTTAATACATTACCGGAAGTTTGTAATGTTTAGAATTTTATAATTCACCCTTTTGCGAACCAAATTCACTCTTTTGCAAATGCAATTCACCATTTTGTAAATAAAATCCCTTTTGCAAATTAAAGTTAACCATTTTGCAAATCAATTTCCCCCTTTTGCTAATCAAATTCATTCTTATGCAAATGCAATTCACCTTTTTGCAAATCAAATGCCTCCTTTGCCACTCAAATTCACTCCTTTGCAAATGCAATTCACCTTTTTGCAAATTCAATTCACCTTTTTGGAAATCAAATTCCCCCTATGTTAGTCAAATTCTCTCTTTTTCAAATCAAATTCACTCTTTTTCCAATCAAAATCACTCTTTTGAAAAGTAAATTCATATTCACTCTTTTTCCTTTCAAAGCCACCTTTTTCCCAAGTTCCCCCTTTACCAGTCAAATTCACGCATATGCGAAAACAATTCACTCTTTTGCAAATTCAAATCACCTTTTTGCAAATCAAATTCCCCCTTTATCTGTCAAATTCTCTCATTTTCAAATGAAATTCACTGTTTTGCAAATTCAATTTCCCCATTGCTAGTCAAATTCACTCATTTGCAAATCGAATTCCCCCTTTACCAGGCAAATTCATTCATTTACAAATCAATTTCACCCTTTTGCTAATCAAATTCACTATATTCCATATCAATTTCAATTTAAATTTCAAAAGAGTGAAAACAACTTGCAAAAGAGTGAATTTAATTTACAAAACTTGTGTCCCGAGTTATTCAGACAAAGGCCTTAAACTTGGGACTAGGCGGCATTGTAAATTAGAGACTATCGCATTTATGAGTTAATTCTTCTAAAATAATTATGTACAAAATGTTGCGATATTTGTCAAGCGTGATGAATGTCAGACGGAATAAAACTGAATCAATTGCCGCACCGACAGTGGAAAAACAAAACTGGTCTGACCAAGGACAGCTTCTGCTTGTAGTACTCGGAGCCATTACATTAATTCATGGCCTGAAGACCGAATTAACATAAAACTAAATAGTAAAAATTAAAAGCAGAATTGTATACGCTGAATACGGAATGAGGGAAAATATGGTGGTAAAAACTTCAGTGCCTCTAAAAGCCGACGGTTTCCCATTTAAAAATTTGTTTCCTCAAAAGTAGGATGGGGGAGTTTTCGCCTTCAAACCAGTTCAATTGCAACATAAGGTGTTAAACAATTCGCATAGTCACACTAGTCTTACTTAAAGTCAAAGTCTAGTGAAAATATCAAAAAAGCGCATTGTCCCTCAAAGAGAACCGCGTTACTAAAAGATAGGAAAAAGCCGGGTGTTAGATAGCGAATGCAGTTAAATAGGTTTATTGATGGTTTTCAAAATGAAGACAAATTTGGAAAAAGTTTTCACAAATGATCCAAGAATTTTGAACAATACTGCTTCAATTTTTTGGACTGGCTGGCTTTTCCCGATTTATTAATAAGCGATTTTTATTTGCTTCGAACTACTTTAAGATCAGAAATAATTATTATATATAACAATTATATCATATACAATATGAAGAAGGATTCGGGTTTTCCTCCCACTCATGAAGAATTCATTAATTCAGGAATTCATTTCACCACCTGTACACAATAGCAATTAATTTATCTTTTTAAATCAAAATTAACCATTTTGCAAACACATTAATTCGATTTAACACAAAATTAATCTTTTTGTAAATTACATTTTTTCTAATCAAATTTCCCTTTTGAAAATCAAATTCACTCTTTTTCAAACAAATCATCTTTTTATTGATCAAATTCGACCCTTTGCATACTTAACTGATTGTACTGCAAAATCAAATTCAATCTTTCCAAAGCTAACTCTTTTGCAAATCAAATTCATTTTTTTAAAAATTACCTTTCACTCATTTGAAAATCCAATTTATTTTTTACCCAGAATGCTTCCTTTTGCAAATAAAATTCCCCATTTTGCAAATTAAATTAATTCGTTTTGACACCAAATTCACCCTTTTGCAAATCAGATTCATTCTTTTTAGCACAAAATTTGTGCAAATCGAATTCACTACCACAACATTCACCCTTTTGAAAATCAAAATCTCTTGTTTACCAATCAAATTCGTCCTTTTGCAAAGGAAATTCACTCTTTTTAAAATAAAATTCACCCTTTTAAAAATCAAATTCGCCCTTTTGCAAATCGATTTTTTTTCTCTTGCATGTTAAATTTACTGTACTGCAAATTAAATTTTCACTTTTTGATTCTCACTCTTTTGCAAACCAAATTCCCTTTTTTATTGATCAAATTCATCCCTTTGCATAATTAATTGACTGTACTGTAAATCAAAGTCATTCTTTAAAAAAAATTACCTTTCACTCATTAAAAAATCAAATTTATTTTGTACACCAAATGCATTATTTTGCAAATCAAATTCATTTATTCTTAAACCAACCTCACCCTTTTGCAAATGGAATTCTATTCTTTTGATACAACATTCACCCTTTTGATAATCAAAATCACTCGTTTACCAATCAAATTCGTCCTTTTGCAAATCAAATTAATTCTTTTTAAAATAAAATTCACCCTTTTAAAAATTAAATTTGTTCTTTTGCATATCGAAATTCTTTCTCTTGCTTGTTAAATTTTCTCTACTGCAAATCAAATTTTCACTTGTGTCCATTAATTACATCAATACGAGTTACGATTTGATTTTCCTCCCACCGAAGATGACTTAACCATGTTTTCCCAACTTTGTTGATGCTTTTCACGACAACCCATTTCGTTGTGCCACTAAGGATTAAATGACGACCTGACCCGGGATGACAAATCCAAAATCGATCACAGATTACCAATACCACACGTTCACAACAACAACAACGATCCGGCCGATAAATTGAAACGGAATGAAGTTACACAAATGCACGAGAGATTGAGTTCAAAAGATTCAAAGTGATTTGTTTATTTGGGCTCGTCTTTACTCTCTGACCCCGCAGAAGCGATCAGAAAGAATTGGTGAAGTTATAATCTAAAGAAATTTTTCTTTTTTTACTTCGCCGCCTTATCAGTTTCGACACACTTCATCGATTTTCCACCTGTTAGGTTTTACTTTTGAAGTTGCCAATGAAGGAACTCGTGAAAATAACAATCCAGAATAAATTTTTGCAGAACAATTTTCTTCTTACTTTACTTGCAGTCGCGATGCAACAGGTTTTCGATCCATTCGGCTTTCTCTTCTATTTGAGTTTCATCCAACACGTGCCCGGCTTCGGACATGGTAACGCTTGTATAAAGTATTGAGAGTGATGAGGATGATCGATAAAAATGAAACGGCAAAAATATGCGAAACAAACACCATCTAAGCCAAGTGACATGGTAAGTAATAAGTTTCAATAACTTCAATCCATCTCACTCAAAATCAAAGCCTTGAATAATAATTGAATATGTCTTAAAATAGAAGTTGTTTTTCCTAATTTTAGCGGATTGACGATTGTTTTCCAACGGTGAGTTTAAAATCTAAAGCAATACCACGGCGAACTGTCATCTTTTCTTAACTGAAACGAGATAATCCCGTTGTCTGAAGGTATAAAGAAATCACTTTTAAAGATTGTCTTTTGAATCCCGGGAGTAATCCGCGTTTTAAACAATGTCACAGGTGAGTATTTAAAATTTGTAGATCATAAATTTCAAGAATTTTCATTTTAAAAAAGGTACATTCTTTTTTGAAACGTTCTTAAAGGACTGTTTAGTCCGGAGGTGTGTCGTTACCTGGGAAGGTGTAGTGACGTTCGGAGACGATGTTGGACATTTGCAAACTTTTCCGGACCACACGGCCTTACTTGTTCGCGAGCCTCGGTGACTACTGGTCTCGGCGGTCTTTCCTTTGCACGACACTCCAACTACAACCACCGGTTTCTCCCCACCAGAATCCCTTTCAATTGTACTTATCAATTAGCTGAACGGTTCGACATTTAAACATCGTCCATCAATCTATGAAAATTTCGGGACACATTCTGTACCGATGGGCGGAGGGGAGGCGGATTCTAGATATAAACCGATCTTTATCAATTTGTTTATAAACATAACGCATAAATATTCCAAAAGCAATACTAGAAATAAGCTAAACTTCCAATAAAACATCAGTTAATATTGGCTCATTTCCATAACAACTTGTTTTCTTTTGTTGATTTTACGCCTTCATAGCTTTTATTACAGTGAATTTTTAAGACATAAGTTTTTCCGACGTTAAGAAAAGAAAAAAAACGATTGGCAGTACATTTTTGAAATTTTAAATCGGCAGGTCAAAGTGGGACTTTTCTTGGGGTGCAACTACAACGTCAGTCTTCCTCTTCAGAAAAATCTTAATTATACACTGCGTAAATTAATTAATACAGTGCTCCCTCTCCTGAGAGAGAGAGGGGGGAGGGGGAGGGAGAGAGAGAGATTACGTGAGAATGTGAGAAAATGAGAATGAGCGAGATTAACTGAGTGAGTGAGTATTAGATAGGATTGAAGGAAGGAATACGTGAATTAGAGAGGGAATGAATGAGTATGAGAGAGTGAGTTAGTGTGTTTGTGTTTGAATGAGCGAGAGATTGAGAGAGAGAGAAAGAGTGCATGTTAGTGAGCAATTGATGGGGGGAGAGATTGTGTGGGTAATGGAGTGTTTGAGTGCTTGCGTGAGTGAGTGAAATAAAGTAAGTGAGTGAGTGAGAGACTAAGAGAGTGTGTGAGAGAGAGAGTATGTTAGTGAGGGATTGAGTGAGTGAGGGAGAGATTGTGAGGGTAATTGAGTGTGTGATTGGGGTTGAGTGCTTGCGTGAGTAGTGAAATAAAGTGAGTGAGTGACTGAGAGAGTGAGAAAGTGGGTAAATAAGCGAGGGAGAGATTCTGCGGGTAATTTTGTGTGTGTGTGTGTGTGTGTGTGTGTGTGTGTGTGTGTGTGTGTGT